>OZ025877.1:3682038-3779538 GCA_964019415.1 Ianthella basta | reverse complement strand
CTATTTCATAGTAAAGAATATATATGAGAAAGCACAAACGTGCACACTTGCCATGCAAGAAAATGTAGCTACCATAATCGTAGAAATTTTCATGGGGCAAAGATTTTGTGTGTCAATTTTTTGTGGGGCATAAATTTCATGGCCTGGGCTACCCACAAAATTTAAACCGCACAAAATGTAACTGTGTACAATGTTAAACACAGCAAAATACAGATTACTACACTTTGCCAAGTGAAAATCTTCTATCTTTCCTCGTTCTCCAACGTAAGCCTTCCTGACCGAACACGCTGTAGTCTCGTTGACCCAATAATTCAGCTCTCTGGAAAAGAAGAAGTGCATTGCTGCAACCATGCCGCGACGCAAGTAGAGTTTTTGCCTAGTTGTGTTCCAAACCTAGGGCTAGCAGCGGCGCTGTAGTGCTGGTAAGACCGGTGCTTCCCCTTTGCACTCATGCAGCGCGAACCTTCATGTTTGCTTTTGTGATGGCCGCAAAGGTAGTATAGCAGACGCTAGTAAGCTGCATGAATCTGGAAGTCCTTAACTTCTTTCTGCTGTAGGCACCTCAGAAGAGCCACTCTTCACAGCTCCTACAAACACAAGTGCCGCGCGAGTTCAGATGCAGACCTTCGTATTGTCTTAATATACGTATTATATTAGTTACTAATGTATTCTTTGTACATAAATTTTCGTGGGCATGAATTTTGTGGATGGAGGCAACCACGAAATTTCCACACAACAACGATTACGGTATGTACCTGCAATTAAGAGGTCATACAGAGCTGCATGATGGCATGTATGAGGGCTAGAGACTGCTCACGCAAGCAAGATGGTAGGCTTCCAGACCACTGTCCCGAGGATTCACATGTTCTGATAGCATTTCCAGATAGTGTGAAACCTACTTTGCAAAAGTATGCAATTTTGTGTCCTTCTGTGTTACCAGTGAGACTTGTCATTCCATTTGCAGGGATGATAGTATCGCCACAGTATCCTACAAGGTGTCATTGAACACAATTCTCACTAGGGGCTTTAATTTACTGTGCATAATACTAAAACAGTCATGCATTATCATTACAATTAGAAATGATAAGCACTTCATTGCAGCAAGACTGTGCAAGTCCACTGAAAGAGATTGTCTAGCTAGAGATTGTGCAAAGATAATAATATTACTAATGTGCTGGATTCTACTGCAATTAGAACAAGATCACCAGCTAGTAAATGGAAGCAGAGCAAGCAAAAGAAGGAGTGCAGACAGGTAGTACATGTATATGTGTACATGGAAGTAAGCATAGAACTATTGAATATTTATGATTGGAGAATTTTCATACTTGAAGACTAAAGGAGAAGAGAAGTGGGTGCATTAAGCAGACCCCTGGCCTGGTCACGGAATGGGGGGGGTCTTGTCCAGCCAAAGTGAAACACTGCGCAGTGTTCAGTTGAGCCATTACTGCGTACAGGCCTAGCTATTAGAAGTTAACACAGAATGACAAATAAGTTTGTGGGACTATAATGTAGAGTTTTCAGTGGCAGGTGGAAGTTATTCAGTGCTGTGTGTGTGTGGGGGGGGGGGGGGGTGGTTCTCCCCCAGCCTACAAGCCTGTTGAGGATGGTTAATCCACTTTAAAAACTATGTTCCTAATTGCAGTTGGAGAATATTATCTACATTCATTCTGGGATTGCATTGAGCCATCATCAAATGCTGTATAGGCCTTTGCATGTTGTCATTAATTTTCTTGTCATTACACTGAGGCTAATCGAACCTGCTTGATTATGTATGTATCCAATGTATTATGACAATGTATCAAAACATCAGGCAATGCCAATATCAGAAAAAGCTTAAGATTTCATTGAGTCTTTGCCTAAAAATAAACTTCTGATATGAACTTACGGGAACATTCACTGTGGCTCCCAGACCATATTCCATTAGACTGACATGTCCTGACAGTGCTTCCTAACAGTTTGTACCCTGTGTTGCAGGTGTAGGTTATTGTATGTCCCTCTGTGGTACCAGTAATAGCCCTCCTTACATTTGTAGTAATTCCAAGGTCACCGCAATACCCTAAAGGTGCACAGCTAACCTTCATGACATTGTATACACTAGTTAAGAAGAAAATATTTCCAATGGTGATTAACCATGCATGCTACACTGACAAAGTGCCACTTACGGGAGCATGTTGGATGACTCCCTGACCACAGGCCATTGGACTGACATGTCCTACTGTAGCTACCTGCAGTCCTAATGTACCCTGTGACACAGGTGTACATGACTGTGCTTCCAATTACAGTGGTTGTGTAGCTTCTCTGTCCATTGATCAAGAGATTTGGAGTTCCACAGGATCCTGAGAGGACATATATTGAAATAATGTTAGACGTCTTGTCACTCTGTGTATAATGTACAGTAAATTGTAATTACAGCTAATACACAAATAAGAATGTATAACACAATGCAATAGGTTGTTCTAACATTATAATTGTGTATGTATGCATGGAAATAATTTTGCATTGCATTTGAATTCCACATAATTATATAGCAGTATCTCACAACAATGTGTAAACACTTTGTTCAAACTTACTGACACATGTTGTTTGTGTTCCTGACCACTGTCCATTGGACTGACAGGTCCTGGAGCTGCTTCCTCTCAGGAGATATCCAGTGTTGCAGCTGAAGGTGACTCTGTCATTGTAGTTCCTCCCTCTGTAAGTACGCTGCCCATTACTTGGAGCTGAAGGCACACCATTGCACACAACAACTGCAGATGAAGAACCCAATAATTTAGTATTATATGCTATTACACATTGTATACAATAGCAACAAGGATATATAATTATTAACATACACTCTCAGTGAATGGCAATGTAAACTATATACTTTTACATACATACTGTTGCATGTTGGTTGTGTTCCTGACCACTTTCCATTAGCCTGACAGGTCCTGGAACTGCTTCCTGTCAGGCGATATCCAGTGTTGCAGCTGAAGGTGACTCTATCATTGTAGTTCCTCCCTCTGTAAGTACGCTGTCCATTACTTGGTGTGCGGAGCACACTGCATGTGACAACTGTACAGCAGAATGAAGAGATATTATAAATGATGGATCAACTGGAATAACTGGACACAGCCAATCAATGATAGCAATGATATCATACAGAAAGTCACCTCTCCCTATGATAATGTCATAGGGTGGGTTTCATGAATGCCTCACTGAGTCAGTGCATTGGGAAGCCTCAGGTGTAAACAAAGTAAAATTAACCAAGTATAGCTTTGGCAGGAAAGTAAGAAGCCTATACTAAACTGAACAGATCAGTGCTGCATGAAGGTGAATGTTGTATCAAATATGTAGGATATGAATAAATAAATACTATATAACTAAATAAAACTAATACTATAAAAGTACAAAATTGCTAAAAATAGCGACTGCAAAAATGTTCAAATACTCTCATATCCACATAATAATAACGAAAACCAATGAACACTGTTAAATTACAAGAATGACAAGTCATTGAACATGTACATGCAATAGGATAATCCCAGAAGGGACCCCGTTCTCTGTCTCTCTCAGCAGTCCCAAGCACTGCTGCTGCATTCCCCCGCTGGATAGCTATTGAGAGCTTCTGCAGGAGGTACTCCTTGCTTCTAGCTTCTCCAGTCACCTGACGGAGACGTTGCCCTAGGTCGCTCACAAAGTCCAGTGCTGCTTGGCCCAGCACGCCTGATGTTTCCACTGCAATTGGCACGAAAAGATGGCTCGATTCAAGGTGAGTATACTTTGAAATCTTCAAGTGCTTGGCTTGTGCAGCCACTGCACCTGCTCCTCTGGCTGTAGCGGAGATGTGGGAGGGTGCGTAAGTGTCCGGGCATGTGGCATCCCATATTAACACCTTCCCTGCCTTCCATGGCAGGATGGTGCAACCATCAGGGCACTTCTCATTAGACCTGTACAGTTGTATATAATAGTTCCAACCTGGAAGGAACCCTGGCTGAAGTCAAAGCCTTCTGAAAAATGCAGTTGACAGCTGCATGGCGGGGATGTCGGCCTTCACCTTCTTCTATAAAGTTAATGCCACTAAATACATTTCATGAATAGCATCAATTTTCTTATTCCATACTGAAACCCCACGTACCATGCCATGATTTATGATTTACAAAAGAACACAGTTGTTCATCTATACATGATATAGTAACAGAATGCACTAAGCTTTGGTCACAACAAGCAGCCACCTCTCTGAAACAGCCAGCCTCCCTGGCCCCAAATATCACTAAAGCAATAAAATGTACCTCTGTAGAGGAGCCATCTTTCTATAAAGGTCAGTAAGAACTGGCCCATAGGTAGCTGTATAGGACAGGTTTCTTAATGTGAGCTTACTAAAGCCTGTGCACATCAGGCAAGAACCATACATCTATAGATATGTGGGTTACAACAGCTGGTATATAGGCATTATAATGATGATCCTGCATGTTTAGTGAAAGGGATAACTACAGAATTTATAATTGTAGCATAGTAAAAATACCTGGTATTTTGGCACCAATAGGACAATTTGAATCAAAGTTTTGCACTGCAAGCTTGAAAGTGTGGCTAAGGAGCTTAGCCATGCTGCATGTATTGTGTAATGCAAAAATCTGAATACTATAGCTATACTTACTGTTGCAGGTTGGTTGTGTTCCTGACCACTGTCCATTGGACTGACAGGTCCTGGAGCTGCTTCCTCTCAGGCGGTATCCAGTGTTGCATCTGAAGCTGACTCTATCATTGTAGTTCCTTCCTCTGTAAATACGCTGTCCATTACTTGGTGTAGAGGGCACGCTGCATGTGACAACTGTGGCATTCAGAGATTGCAGATTCACTTAAATTAATGCTTCATATAATCATACTGTACAAATTTTATGGCGTACGTACAATGTTGTACAGCTGCTCAAAAAATTCTAATGATTGTATATAAACATTTTATAATATTAATTGAATGAGAAGTGGCAAATCATGCATGTGTTGGGACACTGAAAATTACAAGGGAGCCGTTCTAAAGTTATCCAGCCCTGCTGACTACAGCTTTCATTACATGTCTTTGGTTGAAACCACTGGTAATTTTTTGTGAAAGATACAAATCCAAGCACCACTAGAGGTATCTTCTATCCTTCAGTAACACTAAGTACCAAGCACAGGATTGAAACACAATGTCATGGGATATATCACCAATACAGCCCTTCAAGAGGTCTATATATAATATATATATCAATACCAAGGAAACCATGCGCAAATAGGTGATATAAGCCTGAGAAAACATGGTTTCCTTGGTAACGGTATATATATATTATATAATTTATAGACTTATAGCTAGAGGGATTCTTTATCTTTCACATATATCTTGCTGTTACTTGCCTTTCTCTGATCTGGCTGAGCCAGTAGCAGAAGGAAGCAATATACATGAGTTAAAATCAATGGTATGGAGGTCTCATTTGCGACAGAAACACCCCACCACAAATCGTTCATGAGCTACAGTGTGGTAACATGAAGTGGCTCTGTTTAGTGTACAACCCAGAAGCCCTCAGAGGAAGTCTCAGCCACTGGTTCAATTTTGCGTAAATATTAATAACAACATTCACAATATGATACATACATTGTGTGCTTCAGGTGCCCACACATGCATCATACCATTGCCACAGATGACTTCTAGATAAGGCCTTTTCTCTACTGCTGCCTCTCGGCTCCAGAAGCGACGATCTCTTCCGTTGAGATTCTCATTGAGGTCAATCACAATTATGCCATAATTAGGGTCTCCACTCACCCAGTTCCTGGCTGTCTCTGTAATATCGAATGCCAAGAATCTGTTGGCAACAGAAAGCAGCCCTTCGAGATTGCTGGGAGTGAGAGTAACCAAATCTGTACAGTAATTGTTTAGGTAATCGATGTTGGCTGTCATATATGTTGTACTGCCAATGGTACCCTCATTCCAAGAGCGCAGAATTTGATGACTGCACAACCGACGAGTGATAATGGGTGCCTCACTATCAGAGAACCAGCTTGCTTTATGAGCATATGCATACTTCATGTACATCACTGCACTTGTCACATTTGAACAAGTGCTGGGGATATCTTCAAACTGGATGACTATTCGCTTCTTGGGCCAACCCTTGTGTAGTCCAACAAGTAGGTACTGAAACGAACCCAGGTTATACCCAGCCTGCAGCGTGGCATCCTTGACAGCTGCCAATCGAACAGCTGGTGCGTACACGACAACAAATCCAAGCAGGAACAGCGGAAGACAATACAACTTTAAATTCATGTCCAATCAATTCTCTTCCTGGGCGACAAATGGAACCACAGTTAAATAACATTTTCCGCCTGGGAAATACATATTTATAAGCTCTAGATTTCGTGAATGTGTCATATTACCCTTGGGATATATTATGGGATAACACACAAAGGTAGAAAGGGAAATGTCACGTAAGTGTTGTAATTATGTCTAAAACACACGTCAACAAACACTGGTGAGAGTGTATGTGCTGAATGAACAAAAAACATGGCAGAGATGAAAAGCACAAGGACACACACACACACACACACACACACACACACACACACACACACACACACACACACACATACACAGATACACACATGCAATCGTGGGCCGATGATTGACGGCCCGGGATCGCAGTGAGGGTGCGTGCACGCAGCAGTTGTGGGTACACTGGGCAACTGCACTGAGCACTAAGGCAATCACAAGCTGTGTACAGGCACTTAAATTGGGATACAATTCGATATAACAAAGAAAGACAAAGTGCTGTTCACAGCCTGCGCTACAGAAAACACATTCATAGTAATACACTAATAAATTGCATGACATAGAATCAACACATACAAAGACAAGTGACAGTCACATGACAAGAAGCCACACTCAGCACTGTTACATAGCTCCTTCTTCTGTAAGAATCTGTCCCAGATTCCTCAAACGGTCTCACACTGGGATCAGAACACTGTATCAATCTGGCAGCTGTTTGCCTTTCCATGGGTAACTGCTGTGTAGGTTGACGATGCTCCCTGTGTTCACCTACTGACTCCGGAGTAGCACTTTGGTTCACCCTTTAAGCCAACTAGGGATGTTCTAGCTGTCCTGGATAGTGAGTGAGTGACTCCAAGTCCTCTGAGAAGGTAGCCCAGTCTTTGCCCCAATGCTTCTGACGTCCCACCAATTCGTCTAAACACAATTTACGCTTACTATAGAGTGACGTGAGCGGCGCAAATGAATTTTGAGTACTTTATATTGCATAATCTAGCAGCGTGCTTTATGACTGTTCTTTATGGAAGTTAAAGAACGCTAGGAGTGCCATAAAGAACTTAAGCAAGAAACGCAAGCACTCAAACTTCCTCTTTACACTATTAAGGGTAGATTCTGTCCAGTGTGGTCTGACTGAGATCGCGAATTACAAAAGTTCCTTTTCATTCTGCCGAAGTGTGACCTTGCCGCTCCGTAAGTTAAAGCCTAGCCTGCTACCCATCCTTCACTTCTGAAAGGTGGCAACAAGTGCTCTAATGGCAGATAAAAAGGGTGCTTCGCTAGTCCTTTTTGCGGCTCTTGAACTGGCAGTCCGAGCAGGCATCTGCGCACTAGCTAGCTAGCTAGCCAAAGGGATAGTAACAACGGCAGCAAATAGCTGTTCTTCTGCAATGATAAAAAGAACATAATGCAGCTCAGACTTGTTCTATTAAGGCGCATTGAGAGTCTTCTTGCAAGCGAAGGAGCGTTTTCACCCACTACTGCTACAGCTACTCGCTTCACTCTATACTTCCCTTCTGACCAGAATGCGAGGCAAGTTTGAATGGAGTCAACCAATCGGATTACAGATGATGCAACAGAATCAACCAAATATGGCTTGCAGATGACACAATTGGAAAATGGAAGACTGAAGGCCAACCGTCCGCCCGCGCAAGTCACTCTATATCATTTAAAGTTCGCCGAGTGCTTTATCACGCAACGAGACCCCTACACCGAGTGCCATAAATCACGTAAATCACTCCTAGCCCACTTTAAGTAACATGCAAGGGATGGCTTATGAAGACGCTTATGCTTGGGGCTGAGCGATGTTTGGAAGCCTGTTCAAGTCCTTCCCTTGGTCCTTCAGGCGTGAGAGGCTCAAATAAAATGGCCAACAATATTAATTCCTTATCCTCAATACTTCAGTCAATACATAATTATATAAATGCTAGCACAGTTATACTACCGCAGTTTATGTATTATATAAACCGACATACATACCTACATGCCGACATGTATACCACTGGAAGCTGGACACGAAGCCATACAACAAAATGTCAAAATGAAAACAATATAGGGGCTGCCGCATGCAGGCCCTAAAAATGGAAGGATAACTTCTGGAAACAGAAAACATGGGAGATTTTGACCAGTGGATGACAATTTCTAGTCAGCTATTTGGTAACCATGAGAGTTAGACGGAGTTTTGTTTATATAATTTATAGGTTATATTTATAGATATACATCCCACATATATTTATAGTTGTTCTTAGCCTGTATTGTAGACAGACAATAAACTGAAATTATAGAATTATTTATTTCAATATTCCGGTAGCTATAGCATTTGAAGAGACATGGACGTACCGGTTTGAACTAAATACATTGAATAACTAAAGCTACCATGTACTGCCCAACTCTACAGTATGGACGATCACTATAGCTATCTGCGCTAAGTGGTGGCAATCTAACTTGAAAGCCTATGATATAAATATACCGTAACACATTCTGACAGTTGTACAGCCTAAGAGCATGATAGCACATTCTGTTGGTGTCAGATAATGCAGATTGCAACCATACTGCACCTCATCACAGCCAACTCATGTTGTGTATACAAAAACGTATCTATGTTATGCAAGGCTTTAACATATATACACGGTACCTCAAATCACAACACTGTCAAAAGTCCTACAATTTTATCGATATCCTTACGTTTTCCTGGAGGCATGCCCACATACATCTGGCTTAAGGACAGCTACAGTTTGTCATTTTTACTGTGGAAACATGCAGCATACGGCTCACCTTTGAGCGAACAGCGGAAGCAAAGCACGAGAAATGGCCATATACAATATTATAGTTGATCTTACGCTATATGAGTACGCATGTGGGTTATGGCAAACATAGTTTACATAAGGTGAACCGTGTGGTTAATCACATTCTTCTATGTTACCATGGTTATGCATGTGACTTTGCGTGATGTGTGCGTGATTTGAGAGCTAGGATTGAACAGAAATGCAGAATTTGTCCTGCCTATCTGAAGCATTTACGAAGAAAAGCGTCTTTCGTTGCAGCAAGATGTCGGTGCGCAGCGTGAAGAAGGTTACGCAGTCATTTTCGAGGGCTTGTTCGAACGAATTATGACGTTTCAGCAGGAAGTCACAATATTGTCATGTGATACGCCTACCAAAGTGGCTATTTCACCATTGCTTCCACTAAGCGGCTGTGCCACAGTCGGCGAGAAGGTTTTTTTCGTGGGATGAAGATTGAAATGGTTAGTCAACTGAATTCTCTAGCTTCTCCATGTGGGAAAATGCTGCGCAATGTTCCTATCTAGAGTTACATGACCCTAAATATTCCCAACCAGCGAGTAGCCGCAGTTTTCTGATCATAGCTTCACAGCGGAACAATTTAATAACTTTGCCCACATGGAAAAGTTAGATAGTACAAATGCGCATCGAATGATGCCCTTTTCTTTGGTCTGAGACATTCCCTTCAATGTGGCAACGGCATTTACCTCCATTTTGTTGCCCTCGCTATCGTTGATATAACTCGCTGTAATGGAGCTCTATTAACAAAAATCATGCACAGAGTTACAAAGGGGTTCTTTGTCTCTTCTGCAGTACTTGTCCTGTTCTGATCTAGCTGCGCTTGCAGGAGATATAAACAAAAATACGAAGGTCAAAATCGGCCGCGCGCAGGAACCGCATTGTTTACATAGCCATAACTCACATGCGTAGGTTGCTATAGTAGTCAACTGTGGATATATACAAAAACAAATTGCTACCTCCGTAGGAGTATTAGCGATCCAATTGTTGCTCTAGCTATATAACTAGAATGAATATATATTTTCTACAATAATAGTAAAGATGTAAGGATGGTACAAAAATACAATCGTAAATAAGTAATGGCTGTTACACTGTGGAGCAACCACAGGGCATCTATGCATCTATCTAGGACCTTATTCGCGGAGCTCGTCAGCTAGAGCTTTTCTGCGCTAGGCCACTGGAAAAAGCTGATAGAAGGCGACCGAAAGCTAACTGAGTATTAATTAAAAATGGCGGGTTATGCATGACCACGGATGTCCTTAAAACTAGGCGCAAACTAAATTCGACCTAAACTAGTCTCATATGAGCCTCCAAACGGGCATCTAACAATCTTGCGAGGTTATTGAACAGACATTGAAGGAACAATAACTGGCAAAAACTGGCAATCGTCAACATCATTGAAAAATGGCGTCTTGCGCGTAAAAATGTCTTCGGACAGACCCGGTGTAACAGGATATTAGTTCCCCTCGGAACTGGAGTCCTAGGACTGGAGGTCCCCCTCTAGGGTTACAGTTCCCTTTGGCGAATCCGTGCCTGCGGAATGCCTGTCCTAGTACGGGAGTTCCGTGTGAGAAGTCAGCTGGTCCTGGGAATGTAACGGCATTTCAGATGTGTGCAAAGCCACGTAGCTATAGCTACCTCAACGACCATGTATGCGTGCATGGGGTAGCCGGCTGAGACAAAGTGTAGGTGTCACAATACGAACCAATACGTGATAGTAGACGCCAGATTTTGCAATGATCGAAGACATATTTGTCTCTTCCTCTGGCCTTGCTTAAAGCGAGTTTATATGTGCAGCTTGAGAGAGTGCTTGAATGTAGAAGTGCATCAACTGAAGTAAACTTTAATTAGACTGCAGCTGCAGCTGCAAACTAGTGCTCACTATTGTGAATGATTGTTATCACCATATTCAGCTGACCATGGCTCTGCACTGACTGAAAATGATAATGCATGCATGCATGCAGTAGTTATTGGTGGATTTTCATTGTCCCAAATAAGCCACCAATTTTAGTGTTATTAAACCACCACGCATGTATGGTGGTCTATTACCATGACGTACCATGCTTGGTTGTTCATTGCCACCAAATGTGGTGGTAACAGTACACCAGTAAATAGCCATGCAATCAATTCTAATTCCAATTTCAATCAGGTTCGATACAAAACACAGAGAATGGCTTTAAGTTCATACTAAATAGAATAAAGAGTAAAATAAGTGTCATAAAAGCAAAAGCAGATGTTATCAAATCGTCTCCATGTTTCTGGTGGTATATATAGCGCAAACACTCTATCACCACTCGGGGTGGTTACCCTTGGAAACTTGCATTGGTGGTCTTGTTCCTAGTAGCACTTGCACATATACTGCATGCGTAGATTGTAACTTGCACTGTGATGGTAGTGCACGGTGGTGATCGCATGTGGGACATGCCTATGTAAACAATGCGCGGCCAATTGTGACCTTTGTATTTTAGCTTATATCTCCTACAGGCTGAGCTGGATCAGAACGGGACAAGTACAAAAGTAAAGCCCAGGAACTTTCTATAACTCTGTGCATAAGCATTGTTAATATATAATTCTTTGTTAAATCAAGTTATAGTGACAATGTTACTACAAAGCCACCGAAATAGTAGTAAATGATGTAGCAGAAATTCATGGAAGGGTGCAGCGGGTAGAGAATGGCACCATTGGATGCGTAACAGTACTATGTAACGTTTGCATGAGGGATTAGTAGATCAACCAATCTACTGAGAACTTAAAACAAGAAAACTATGACTACTTCTTTATTAAAAAAGGTTCGGGTTGCCTAACTCTAGATAGGAAAGATGCAAAGCATAATCCCTCATGGAAAAGTTAGAAAATTCACTGGACTAACCATTTCAATCTTTATCTGGCCAAGAAATCGTCTCAGCGATTCCTGCTACGGCGGTTTGTGAAAGTAATGGCAGGAAAGCCTCTTTGCCAAGCGCATCACATGACATTCCTGTGACAAACTATATATGGAGTACAAAGCGGAAGCAGGCATATGATGTCATTCAACGTACTCCAAGTTCTAAGTGCGAGATTCCTGTGTACAAAGGCTTGAAATGTCGATCCCTTCAAACTTTCAGAATGACAAAGACATCAGCTCTGTTTCCCTCTTACCAAAATGTCTTCTTGTCCGTTTAAATTTTCTTACTTGCCACCAACGGAAATGATGTTCGATTTCTCATTCCTCTCAAATCACGTGCACATCCCATGCAGCAAAAGCGTAGTCATGGCAACACAGGAATTTCACGCCTCAAGGTGTGAATACCTCAAGGTTCACATTATGTAAATGGACTTGACATGTCCCACATGCGATAGTGGTGTCATGGAAGTGGTGCTATGGAATGGTAGCATGTGGTGGTTGTTGTATATATTATAATATTTGGGCACGTAACATTATAGGTGTACGGTGATGTTGGCTGTATTTCGTATAAGTCATAGAATGGGTGTCAAGCTAGGCGAAAGATGGTTTGAACCATACATAATAATGAGAGTGACAAAGCCTGGACTACGCATGTGGGACTTGTCCTGGGCCAATTTTTGACCTTCGTATTCTTTGCTCTTTCTCCTGTAGATAGGATCTGCACAAAGCAAGCTGTGTCTGTAATTGAAGCTGCATTCTTGTACTCCTATTCAGCGCAAGTATTTCATTGACAGCTTCCTTGACGGAGAATCACTGCCGACAAGAGTACCTATAAAAAGGCAAGACGGATCGACTTTGAGAGGCTAAAAGCGAATGAAATTGCACAGAAGTATGTACAATCACATCATCGAAGTTTTCCATGTGACCGCTTTTGATAAACCGATCTGGTGCAGAGTTACATCGCGAAAACCAAATTCTTCCTTCGCGGCCAAAACTTTGGCACTGGATAACTCACGATAGGAACCTCGTACTAAAGCGGTCACATGGAGAAGTTGTAAATCATCCTTAAGTTACAATATCTGGTCTCATCGTGCAAAGGGCTGGTGTCCTTCAAAGTTGGGAAGGCGATTTACTGCATAACTCAATTCTGCAATCTCGAAATGCTTCAGTCACATGACAATCTCGTGACATGCCAAATATGGAATACAAAACGGAAGCAAAGCTATGACGTCATTTAACGTTTGCCATGTATGAGATGCAGGATTCATTTGCCAAAAAGCCATGAAACCTTGTTTCTTTCGAAGTTTAAGAACAGCGAAGATTTCATCTCTGTTTCCCTCTTACCATAACTCTTTGTTGTCTCCTAAAAGCTCGTTTCTTGCCATCACCGGATATGACATTCGATTACACAGGCCTCTCCTATCACGCGCACATCACATGCAGAGCAAGCATTGCCGTGGCAACACAGGAATTTCACACCTCAAGGCGCGAATACCACAAGGTTCACGTTGTGTAAACAGAGTGGACATGTCCCAGGGGCGTACACAAGGTGGAAAACAAAAGTGGGAAACCACTAAAGATGACAGTAAACTCCTGCAGACTGAAAATGTAATATGAACGTAAAGACAAATCAACCATACTACTGACATCTGCCACCAATTATAAACACTACCAAACCTTCATCCACTCCCAGCAATTTAGTCTACCCTCCCCCAAGACACCATCTGCCCCACCACTGCTACACATTCATCCTCCCCTAGCAAGTTACCATGTGAATGTCAATGTAGAACATGCAAAAACACATCATCACGTCATAAAATCACATAGCTATCCCGTAGGGTCTAGTTTGAACATAACTTTAATTTCCCACAATGTAACTGGTACTTAACAGAAGTTAGCTAGCTAGCTACTAGCAACATTTTAACAGCGAACTCTAATAGCATACTGCGTGTATTACCATCTATTACTTACATGTATTGTTCTATAATGAGCATAAATATCTGGGAAGCCTGTTTGCATGTGTAGTGCTTGTATTAGAAGGCAGAAGCCATTTCCCCAAAGATAAGAAACGGTATTCATCATGGAGAGCCTACCAAGTAGCTAAGGCACTTGAATCTAAAGTCGCCAGTCACTGCGGAAGAACACAATGACTACCCTAGCCGCGCCTGACATAGGGGGAACTGGTATCCTAAAAAGGGAACCATGCTCCTAAGCGTCAAACCCAACAAGGGGGGAACTCGAATCCTAAGGCGGAACCCATCTCCTAGGAGGCCCGTTTTGGGGGGAACTTAATCCTGGAAGACCAGGTCCGCCGGAACCCGTATACTAGGATTGGAGTTCCGGGGGGAACTGAAGTCCTGTTACACCGGTAACCGTAATGAGTGACACTTGCTCGCGGCGGTTTCTAACCTACAAAGGAACACAGTACTTTCGTCTTGGAATTAGTCGTTAGCTAATTTGCTCCTCAGTTACAGCTGGCGAAGATGAGTATGAAGACGATAATGGATGTTTCTGAGCGTCATTTTCTCGCTGACAAAGCATCTTCGCTTGCCTTCTAAGTCAGTTTAGAGTAAGAATAGTTTGTATTTAACGCTAACAGGCCTTGTTATAGCGGTTATCGGCGATTTTCACTATCTCTTCCTTATACCAATATATTGTCAATTCTAAACACTCTGCACCTCCATCCCTACATAGAAAGTATCATCATACTCTCTGATTAAACACCCATTCATGCTAACGCTAGTGCGTCATGAAATCAATTCTCACCGGGCTCTGTTCAGTACTGAACCGAATTTCTCTAGTCTTCGCAACGAGATCGTTTGCGGTTTGCACCACCACGTATGGAATGCTAGAAGGTATACAGCTTGCATCACAGGAAATCAGTCTCCCCTGCTACACTGCGTTGTACGCCTTCCCCGGCCGTGAAGGGATAATCGGTTTCCGGATACCGCGAATATCCTCAGCAGGATGCTGCTATATTACTATGATTATTACTAGCAGGAAAGCCCGCCGAAGGCGGTCTTTCCTGCTCCGGCGCCCCCACGACGGCACTTCCACGACAGCTACTCGGCGCCGGTCTGGCAAGGCCAGAGTGTGTGATGACAGTGTGCTAACGTCATCTGGTAGCATGCATGCATAGCTGTGTACTTAGCTAACAGAACATAACAGCGATCAATGAATCACGTAGTCATGCACATGGTCTAAATCAAAAATGAATCGTGCATGTCTCATAACAGAGCCAGTTAATGTCCATAACACAATGCTTGCCCTTGTCTTTGCAGTAGCAAGTGTTGGCCTTGGTGGCCATGGGATGTTCCTAAGTAGCACAGTCTCATTCATGCAGCTTCGCATTTTGTTGGGTGTATAAGAAATGCACTGAGAAGCAACCTGACGCGATCATGTCCCCGTCCATGTTGTTGCATGTGACTCCGACACTGGTCAGGAACTTCACTTCCCCTCGCTCTAGTTGCTGATCGTCTCATAGTCCCTATCCTTTCGGTAGCAACGTATCTCGTTGGTATGTGCGTACCAATTCCTTCCCTGGCAAATGCGATCGATGAGAAAAGATCGCCAAGGACAATCATTGCTCTTCTGCTCTGCCTTGTATTGCACGTGGCTGGTTTCGTTCGGCAGTTGCGACGATTCAATCGCTGAACTTCGGAGGCATTTCGCACCGCGGTTGACAACATACAAAATGGCTTCGGTATCCGAGAAAAATGGCCGCTTGCCGGTAGCTCCTTCCCTTTCTTCTCCGCGCCGGAGCCGAACGTCGCTGTTTTCGCAATCCCATTGTTCCAAACTGAAGTAGGGCGAAGTGCAGACGAACGGAGCTGGCAGAATGCGCAGCGCAAACCCCTAAACGCTGCTCTCAGATCCTCAATCAATGCTATCAGAGGATACAGATCCCGGCAAGGGAGACCGACCAAGCCTGATTCGTTTACCCTTGCCAACAATGAGTGCAGGCCCTAACCGTTTCAATCTATTGCAGTTATTACAATACGGACTGTTCACGTCTCTGGCTGATTTCTTTGTAATTTATGCACTCCTGTTTTATTTTGGGCAGTGCGCATGTGTGCCCATAATTGTATTCATTGATCAAGTACGGTGTCTAATGTGACGATAGCTAGCCCTAAACGCTGCTAAGAATACGGAACGCAGCCAAGAATACGGAACGCCTAAGAATACGGAACGGTGCCAAGAATACGGAACACGGATACTCGGGCTTAGCTCCATTATATATAGGACAAATTGCACGTACCAGTCAATGCAAACCTACACCTAAACTAGCTCACCTACTATGATCAACAGTATTCTTGTTGGAGATCAATTCATGAAACATAATTATGCATGCTTGATGTCCAGGGACATTGAATTGGCTATATATACCCTAACAGGCAGCAGCCTCACCTATGAATATGATTAGCCTGTGGAAGTGCTAATTATTATACATTTCAATGTAAGTCTATAATTTCAGATTTGTGAGCATACATAATACATAATGTATCATGTGTGCTGAAATAACTTTATCTGGTACCTTTGCATGGCATTATCATTTCTCATTTGTACACTGTCCACACTCTTTTATTTGGTGATCCTAACAGAGAGTTCAGTACTATAGCACCATGCACCCATTTCTGCACTAAGTAGCTATTATTGTGTATGTGCTTGTGTGCAAGTGATCCCATAACACATTGACTACATGGGCTATTGTCTACAACAAGCATTGTTGCAGTCTACTTCCGTCTTCTATCCCACAGGCAGCACCATGAGAGACCCCTGCATTTTCATGTGACTAGAGGTGTAAGGGGATTGCACCCAGTGGACAATGTCTTGAATACATAAGACACAGTGTTGTCAGTGTGTTGTACTCAACTGGCTCCAGATACAAAGGATTCAGGAATAAGTGAATGCTAGCACAATGTTGGATCATGCAGAAATTGAATGGTATGCCTGTGCATGTGTGCATCCAAGTAAAAATATGACAATGTATATATGTATACATTGCATGTACATTCCAAAAACATTCATACATGTATTTAAACTTGTGGCCAGGTGGCCTGAATCTCTACATGCCTGCAGTCTTTTTCCAACCACTGCATGTTCATGTCTAGCACATTTACGCTAGCTGCTGTAAATTTTGGTATGGAACAACTATATGACTTGTGTTCGAGTATTTTCAAATGCCTACTGACACATTAATTCTATAATTATACTCTACTGGCTCATGTGGATTGCAACCTGTGCTGACGGTATATCTCTACTACTAACTAATGAAAACATACTCAAACTGCACATGTGGCAGTCCTTTATTAATGTATAATAACTTGCACTATGTAATGGCTGTATCATAATAAAACATTGTGCACACTACATATAATTGCCAACATAATTTCTATACAAGTCTCAATATGTGAAAATGACTTTCATAATTAAAATTACTATAATGCAAGTTTACAATGGCAGATCTATTGAAAGCAATGCCTGTAATGAATTTCACAGTTTCGGGAAATATATAATGCTGGTAACACACAATGATAGGCATACCATGTAGCTAAATATTTGTTCAGCAAGTCCAGTATAATAACTATACTGTAACAGCACACACCCAAATGCTATCTCTAATGAAGCAATCAATTATATATTAATCACTCAATGTTCTTGTTTTCTGAGACTTTTGCATCACTGCCATGCAATCATATTCCAAACGGTTGAATGACTATGACAGAAATGGTCACATAATGGTAATCAGAGAAGCACTTAGCTAACATATAAATTAAGCTGAAAGTGTCTGTGTGTTTGCTATGCACGCCTGCATTTCTTGCATCCTGGCCACATGCATGGACTTAAAACAACTGTATGTGTCAACTTACTGCAATCCTTCTTCCTGGTGGATCCACTGCTACGAGTTGTCTGGCGAAAGTCACATTTGTGGCAAAATTGAGCTCCAGATTCCGACTGATAGAAGCCCTTCTCACATTCTTTACATGGAGACACTCCACTTCGTGATGCAGTACCCGGTGCACAAGTGGCTGCAGTAAAGGTGTAGCTTTTTCTGACAAGAGTAAGTATTGACAATTCATCTCGCAAGAAACTCACCTCTGCAGTCTCCCTTTTCTTTACTTCCTTTGGTAGTGGTAAAGGTCTCATTAGGACATGATTTACACTCAAACTGCTCACTCTCATCCTGGTAGTAGCCAAAAGGACATAGATCGCACCTTGGAGCAGGCCCAGTATTATTGAAGAAAGTACCAGCACTACACGGGACTGCAAAACAATATCCAGGACAACATTAATATGATGGACATAGACTTAGTATTGTACCAGTACTAGCATACCGCAATATCCCTGGTCTTTGAAGAGTACTCCTCCTGGTGTGCATGTTATTAGTGGACTATCACTTTCCACTTCCAAATTTCCTTCCAAAATTAGGCTGAGTTGTTCAGATATGTCTGAATATGTAATTGTCAAAGACAAACCTGAGGCAATTTTCCACTGAACTTCAAAATATTGATTACGAAGTTTCCAACGTATTCTGTTTAGGCAACTGAAGTTACAGTCAAGAGGAATCTCTTCTGAGAAGGTGAATGTGAGGACGAGTGTTCCAGTGTTGTTAGCTATTGCACGCTTATGCCTGCTTTCACGTGATTTACACTCAGCTTCAATATATGCAGGAATTGGGACATCTTCTCCGAGTATTTCCTTGAATCTCTGTCGTGCAAGGCATGTCTGATTTAAAGTCACAGATCCTCTAAAAACCAACACTCGCTTCTTGATAGCTGAAAATATAACATGGAGTGAATGAAACAGTATGCATGATAATAATGCTTTCATTGAAACTTATAAACTATACTAGGAAGCTTTGCACCACAGCAAATTTTAAGTGTGATAAACATTTAGATTAGTAGCCATAATTAATTTTGTATATTTCGTCCCATTGACAACCCGTGGATGCGCAAAGCATGTGCATACATGATGTATTAGGTTCATTAAAAAAATAAATAAATTGTTGAGTTCAATTATTAAATGCAATAACTACCTTGCACAGAATTCAAAGGTCCCATTCCCTAGTTAAGATGATGCACAACAGGCTTACAATACTGCACAACATTCTAACAGGCAAAATGTACGTCCAGCTATGTGTAAACATGCATGGTCTTACTGTGCACATATGCATGCATGCATTGTCTCCCTCATTACCAGTTTGTACAGAAAAGGCAGTAATATAAAGTCACTTTCTGCAAGTACAAATTATAACTATGTGACAAATGCATGCACCAGCATACGTGCTGAAGCTGACTCTCTTACAAGCTGTGGTACTGCACACCATTTCAGCAGTAAAGGTGCAGAGAAAAATTGCCATTTGTAAATAAAGTAGTTCTTTCCTGGCACATCAAAGTGTATGCAACCATTAGACTAATAGCAGTTAGCTTTCTGGCTCATAAATTACACAATAGGTCCCAATGTCATGGTAACGTGCATGAATAAAATTTCATACTGCTTTGTAATCTTTCGCATAATTATGTGTATATATGCATGTGAAATGCCTGGGGGTGCATGTACAGCCCACAGATGCATCCCCGTGTACATTTTTCCTAGTTGCTCAACATTATAGAATGATTAGCTAGGGCAGATCGAGAAACTTTTATGACTGGTTTCCAATACATAAAGGTATAGCTATATGGAAGCATAGACATTATAAGACTGATACATGCAAATACTAGCCAGAGGTGATCTGACCAGTTTCTGGAAACCTTGGAAACACCCCTGGATCTGCCCTTGATTAGTAATGAATAATATAATGAGAACAATAGACTGTCAATTTACTACTGCCAGGTCATTATCCCTTCACCATTACTGTGCTAACCTGACACTGAATACACTCACGTTGGCAGTCGGGAATTTCTATTCCATCTCGCTGATAGTCCCACACACCGTCATGGCAGTATTGGGGAGAAATATCCACAGAGGTTCCAATCTTGAACCCGTCCTTACATGTCAAAGTGCAATTTAGACCATTACCTCTCTGAGTACAGTTGACTGAACCATTTCCAGGAACAGAAAGATGCTCCTTTGCACATAGTGTAACATTCCCTGAAGGCAAGAAATTATATTATAATAGCAATGAATAGGCATTGCTGCAAACACTTAATCCAACATGTACCTGTGCACACAGTGATGCTTTGCATTCAATAAAATATGTATATTTTCAGCAAAGTTGGTTTCAAGATAGACTGTATGAATGACACTTAATCAAAACTAATTGCACATAAACATCAAGTACTCTTTTCTATTTTCTGCTAAGCTATCATTAATTTTGGCTTATTACATTTTGAGAAGCAATAATGCGATATGGACACTGATGGGGCATCAGTGAAAAGTTTAAAATTGATTGGAGGACGTGGTATCTCAGGGAAATATTGCAAAATACGCCTTATCATGTGACTGGATTTGTGAATAGGAGAACTTTGTGCTAAGTATAAAGTGTCACAATGGACAAAGACATGCAACCGAGTGATGCTTCAGATAAATTCAGCTATATATCTAATGACATCTTACTCTAGAGAAGGCCAATGGAAAGCAGTGCCTCACCGACAAGGATGGCCAGCAGTTCCACTAAACGTACAAGGATTGCGAGCCTAGGCCTCTCTGCGATTTGGTACAAGGAGAATGACCCACACTTCGGGTTCCTTCTTATTAGCAATATATATTATATATTAGCTAAGCACGTGAGTGGACGCAAGAGGGCTAAAGGAGAGGTATCTCACAATTTCCCATAGTTGACCGCCAATTATCTTGTGTGTGTGGCTGTCACTTCACACCTTCTATATAATTATTATGACCATGGTATAACATAGTCCATTTCAGGCATATACATAGCTTTTTAAATCCTGTTACATGTCATACCATGGAAGAGGCAGTAAAATATACCACTGTTGTGGAATTCAGATACCTGCCGTTGCCTCGGCAATGGAGCGCATTGCATGACTGGGAGATTTGGAGACACTCATGAACATGTCCTTGCAATACCTGCTTTGGTATGGGAGATTTCAAGACTTTTGTATTAGACCAAATTCTTAATTAGGCATCCACCCTTGCACAAGGAACCAAGCAAGTGCTCCCATAATGAGCATAGTGCAACATAATGTTGTGAGCCCATTGACATGAGATGATGTCGAACTTTGTAGATCGACACCTATATGTTATTGACATGATTTGACTGACATGGCTTGATCTGTGTACTCTAGAACATTCTCCACAGAAGCCTATAAATAAGATCTTTGTACTGCATTTGCCAGTCCTGCCTTGCCTAATCATTGATTTGAGCAACTGTCCACTTTGTATGCTTACGGTGCCTGCGAACGCAACAATATGAAATGAGAGTGTATGAAGCTTGCCCTAATTAACCCATATTCCCATATTGTGAATGGGATTAAAGTGACAAAGCTCTTTTGGTAAATGTAATTCCAAGGCAATTACTCATTAGAATCACTAGTTCTACCTAAGCTACAGTTTGAATAAATTTTGTGTAGGCATCTTCGAATTCCCACCATGATCACCATTGCTTGAATGAGCTTTGCCATAAATACAGTGCATACATGAGGTTCCAGGGGATAAGGATGGAGTTCATTACATGACTATCAGATAATTTCATGATTTAATATGTTAAATTTATGAAGTGATGCCTTATGCAAGTCCTGGATGCATGTAGCTAGCTAGCTATATAATATTGTTGTACTATAGCACAGTGTGTAGCTACCTATTTACCTATTTCCACAGTTTCATTTCTGTAAAAACCATTGTAATTGGCAGTGCACTGGTATACCCCAGCATAAGATGGCTGCATGCTATCGAAATGAAGCACTCTAATCCAAATAGAACTGTAGGAGTATATGTAGCCAGCAAGTTTCTCAATGTACACATCAGTGTTAGGGTTGTCCGGATGTCCTTTGCTATGTAGACGAATGCCATTGTTGTCTCTCCAGAAAAGACCCTGCAATTGCTTGGAACCTTCATCAGTGCTTGCAGCTCTGCACCAAATGCTGACAGACTGGTTAGCACCAAACATTAGTGATCCATTTACTGCAGAGCCATTCTGAGTTGTTGATATAATAGGATTGCTAAATCCAGCCGCCCATGTGGCTGTGGGAGCAGAAAACAAAGGGTGAGCTTTCTATACTATCCCCTTAACAGTTGGCAGCCTGGCAGCAACACTGATAAGATCACAACCAAATACACCCAACACATGTGAACGGATCAGTTCATTACAATGCTAGGGGGATCCATTGCAATGTTGAAAATACATAATTAAAATACAAAATATAATTCAGGTCAGCTATAATTTATGGAGGCTGCAGGGAATAAGTACTCGGCATAACTATGACATATGAGGAATTTACATGATTGTAAAATTGATAAAATAATTTTTAGGTTTTTGTTCTAATGCAAGGTGACGTCCATGACTAACATAAATCCAATAGGATAGCACATAGTGTGATACATTTGACCAGATAGTGCAGCATGAACTGAAATACTAGATAGATGATAATCATTGTGGGGGCAATCGAGCCTGAGCGACATAGTAGTTCTGAGACTAGGAATTAACAGCGCATTGATCTAGTTTGGTATTCTGTGCAGTGGGCCTATATGCTGTGGGTAGCAAGAGTGTAATCAGCACTCATGTTGTTCCATTGTTGTTGAAGCTAGTTTCAACTCTTGTAGCTCCCTTTCACAAATTCATGAACACACTTGCGCACACATTGCAAGTACAAATGAACAGTAATGAATGAAGTGGACATAAAAGGCTCACACATATATAGTTTGATACAAGTGTGTACAGCTGTGTAGCACATTAACATGCATCGTAATTAATACATTGTGTGCACATCCTCAGTGTTGCAATATATAAACACATGTACAATCCACCTGCAAGTCTCTTACTCTCTCACATTGCTACTCATAAACAAAGCACACAAAATTAATGAATTCAAGATTATCTCTCACATGCACACATCGCAACACACACACAACACACACACAACACACACACACACACACACACACACACACACACACACACACACCTCCTCCTCCTCCTCTGTACACCTTGTCCATTGAGGACGTTGGGCAGGATCCAAGACACAACGTTATAACACTATGGCAGTCTAAGTCCGGTAAATGAGAGACCTCCACTCATCTCGGTCTTGTACTACTTGTTGCCAGTTGGGTATAGATGCTAGGTCTCTGTTCAGTAGGTCAACCCATCGCTGTTGAGTTCCACCAGGCAGCCTTTTCTTTCCTTTTGGGCGGCACCGGAGCATCTGCTTCTGCACACAGTGGTCTGGCATTCGTTGCATGTGACCAAACCATTGCAGTCTCTTTTGCCTCAGTTGGTCTTCCACTGGGGGTTCTCCAGTTTCCCTCAGGATGTCAGAGTTGTGGTGCCTGTGCCAGAGTGTGATCCCAAGAATGTCTCGGAGACACCTCATCTGAAAGGTTGTCAGCTTCCTGATCTCTTTTTTAGTCACAGGCCATGTCTCAGCGCCATACAGCAGTACTGACATCACCAAGGTTTGAAAGACTCTCGTCTTGGTTTCTTTGCTCAAGTTGCGGCTTCGGAAGACTTTTCTCCTCCAGATCTGGTACACTGTTCCAGCCTTCTCTATCCTTGAAGCCACTTCCTTCTCCACCTTTCCGGTTGCTTCCACCTGACTACGAAGACACGAAAAGCACTCCACTTCCTGCAGTGCATGGTTCTGAAGCATGATTGGTGATGGAGCTGCTTCTTTCTGTTGTTCTCCAGCTATGAGGATCTTGGTTTCTCCCCATTGATGTTCATACCCCATCTCTTGCATGCATTGTCTAACACATTCAGCATGTGCTGGAGTTCACTCCTTGTTTCTGCAGCCAGAGCCAGGTCATCTGCATACATAATGTCCTGGATGACTGCTGAAGCCTCAGTCTTGTCTCGATAGGATAGAAACAGTCCACCACTGGTGGTGTATTCCACATGCAGTCCTCCTCCAAGTGTCTCATCCATGTCCTTGACGACTCTGGATGTCTGACGCTTTGGATAGGTCGACAAAACAGAGGTGAACGGGGACCTTGTACTCCACTGCTTTCTCCAGTACCTGCTGAGTCACCCATATCTGGTCAATAGTCCCACGGCCTTTCGAAAACCACACTGAGTCTCTGATAACTGGGGGTCAATCACTGCTTGCAACCTCTCCAGCAAAACTAGAGCGAGTACCTTTCCAGGTACGCTGAGCTGTGATATTCCTCTGTAGTTTGTACACTCCTTTCTGTCCTTCTTCTAGTGAAGGGGTACAAGTGTGGAATCTTTCCACTTCTGCGGCACTCGTCCTGTCCTCCACACCATCAACTCCAGCAACCAGTTAACCACTGTCTCTCCTCCCTTCTTCACTAATTCTGCTACAACTTTGTCGCCACCTGCTGCATTGCCGTTCTGTAACTTGTTAACAGCCCTCACCACTTCCTCCCTGGATACTTCGGGTGTGTCACTTTGTGAGTGGTCCTCCAACGCCATCACTACCCCTTCCTCTAGATCATTCTGCACATTCAGCACTTCTGAAAAATGCCTCTGCCATTGTGCTAGTTTCTCTTCTGCTTTGTGAAGTGGTCTGTTGTTCTCATCCAAGATTATGCTGGTTGGTGTCACTCTGCTCTGGGTCAATGATCTCATCTTCTTGAAGAATCTGCCCTGCTTGTGTCGTCTCATGTCTTCTTCCATTTCTTTCATCATCTCATTAAGCCACTTCTCTTTGTCTTCCTTGATTGCTCTTCTCACTCTTTTGCGGCACTTGCTGTACTGTTTTCGTCTGTTCTCATCACTGCGTACTTCCTGCCATCTCTGGAAGGCCATGCGCTTTTCCTCAATCAGTTCCAGGGTATCTGCAGTGATCCACTTTTTCTTAACTGGTCTCCTTCTTTGTAGGTGCTGTGTTGCTGCATTCACTATTGCCTCCTTCATTTCCATCCATCTTTCCTCTACGTTACCATGTCCCTTCCTGTTGTCAACTGCTGTTGGATGGTCTCAAGGTACTCCCCTCGTCTCTCTGCCTGCTTGAGGAGTTCTACATCAAAACATTTGCCTGGCTTACCATTTGCTCTTCTCTTCAGTTTCAGACGTAGGGATACAATTACTAATCGGTGGTCACTGTCGATGTCTCCCCCTCTGTACACTCTGGTGTCCAGTACCAATGGTCTTAGTCTCCGCCTCACAAGGATATAATCCTTGAGGCTTGGGCTGGCTCTTGAGTTGGGTGGATACCAAGTAGCTTGATGAATGTGCTTGTGTGGAAATAGGGTGTTCGTGATGCACATTCCATTTGCACAGGCAAATGACACAAGTCTCTCACCATTGTCATTAGTTTGTCTGCTCAGGCCATGGGGTCCTACAACTCCTTGAACACTCTCACTGATCGCTGCATTGAAGTCCCCCATCACCATAACAAATTCATTTGCAGAGCCCATTGCATAGTCGAGGTCTGAGTAGAACTGATCTTTCTCTTCCACACTACTCTGTTCCGTGGGGGCATAAGACATGACAACTGAAATTGGGCCTGCTACTGTAAGAAGTTCCACTGCAAGGACTCGAGATGACACTGCCTGGTAATGTCTCATGGCATTCCGTGCACGTCGGGACAAGGCAAGCCCTACTCCCTCCCTTGAACTACCGTCCTGTCTACCTGAGAACAACATACAGTGACCAGTACTCTCATCTAACATCACCTCCCCCTCACCTGGTAAATGTGTTTCCGTGACAGCAAGTAATGACAGTCTGAACTGCTCCACCTCACCTGCCAGCTGCTCTGCCTTTCCTAGACCTCTCAGTGACCTTACATTCCCTGTCCCATCTCTCTGCACCTCACGCGCGCTGAGTAGCCTGCTAGGTACTGATCTTCGCTTGGTCCTTGACTGGTGCTGGTGTTGAGTGCTATTATGCATCACTGTGTTGTCTGTGCCACTGAACTGCTGTCCTGTGCTGTTGCCTGTACCTCTGGACACCTTTCTGAAGTCACCGTGCGTCCGTCTGAGATGTGTCCGCATAGAGTTAGAATTGGAGTAGCAAGCTGTGCATAGAGGACACTTGGTTGGTTCTGCTGGACATACCGTGAGTACTTCCGCGCTGGCTATTGGCTGCTGTTCCACGTTGGTCGACGTTCAAGCATGAGCTGAGCCGTTGTCTTCATCTCCGAGCCTCTCCCTGCCTTCGCGTGTAACATCGCGCCTAGATCCTGTTCTTGTAGCCGAACCCTTCGTAGGTGAGGTGGCTGGCCTCACGCCGGGCCCCGTCGCTGTCCCTCGCCGACGGAAACGAGTCTGAGATTCCCTCAGAGGGTAGCAGGAGGCCGTTGGGGAAGCGACCGTGTCTTCCCTCTTCCGCCCGTCAGCCGTTGGGGGGACGCGACCCTATTCCGCCTGTCGGGGTCCTGCCCGCCCCGATCCAGGCCTTAGGGTGGCCGGGACGACCCGATTGGTGTGGTGGTTGCCAGCTCCGGTAGCCTCCAAGGGCGCGTCCCCCCTTCAGATAACCGGCTTGGCCGACGATCGGTCTTCGCACCTCTGTTGACAACATATATTCCCTCGTCTGGGGCTATATAGGGCTGGACCCCAGACTAATGTTTCCTACTTTCAATACATCTGTCCATACATTATCATATAAATGCAAGCACAGTTATACTACGGTAGCTACTGGTATTATAATTATAAAGATACCTACATACCTACTGACACACTGGAAATATATAATAGCTAGTTAGCTATCACAAAGCCATACAACAAAATCCCAAAAAGAAAGCAATGCAGAAAAATGGACTGCTCAGTACTGAAAAAGTTACAGTCAATTTGACATTATCAGCACTTGACACAGTTTGCAATAACTCACTAGTACAAGTTGGATGACTTCCTGACCACACACCATAAGACAGACACCTCCTACTAGAACTGCCTGCAGTCAGCCTGTACCCTGTGTTACAAGTGTACCTTACTTTGCTTCCAGCAGTGGTACTGTAGAAGCTTCTCTGTCCATTTGACAAGGAACGGGGGGTGCCACAGGACCCTTAAAATTTTCATGGACATGAATTTCAGAACAGTAAGATTCCATGCAACACTTAGACATAACAATAATTAAAAAATAAAATAGTCAACACCATTTCTAAAAATAATTACTATAATTATACTAGCTGGAAGGCTTCCCTGCTATGGCGCACCAACATGCACTGATAGTTGCAAGAGTCCAAACCAAGGAAACTACAACTATAATTATATATATATATATACCTGACACCCAGAAAACTGTCAACCATTTATAACATTGCATGCACACTAAACTCTGCGATGAACAGTTCGCACATACAGTGATATGAATGCAGGATACTACAAGTGAGGTATTCTGTTTTCAGACACACTCACTTGTACAAGTTGGATGACTTCCTGACCATACACCATATGACTGACATCTCCTACTAGAGCTGCCTGCAGTCCTAATGTACCCTGTGTAGCAGGTGTAGTTCACTGTGCTCCCAACAGTGGTACCAGAGTAACTTCTCCATCCATTTGATAAAGAGCTGGGGGTACCACAGGACCCTTGAAAAGATGCAATATAATTATGACTCCATCACATGCTATTTCGGAATCATGGTTAGCGCAGTGCACTGTACAGCCCCTTCCCCACAGGCAGTTACTTTTGCTGGCTCATATAGGACTAGCACTACAATTCCCTTGAATTCAACCACCTCCTTCCCTTCATAGACAGCCATACATTCATTGTCAGCACTACAATGCAGCATAATCATGATGATATACAGCAAAAATTACTTAGGGGCTATATGCCTTTCCATAAGTAGCACTATTCCATAAATTATTGCTGATTTGTACCATCCCACATCTAGCAACAAACTGTCCATAAATTATCTAGCAGATGAGTAGATTACATTAACTCCTCCTTATGAATCAATCACTCACTGGTACAAGTTGGATGACTCCCTGTCCACACACCATATGAATGACACCTCCTACGAGAGCTGCCTGCAGTCCTAATGTACCCTGTGTTACAGGTGTAAGTGACTATACTCCCAACTGTGGTACCAGCATAATGTCTCACTCCATTTGACAAGGAGCTTGGCGTGCCACAGGACCCTAGAGATAATAATATTATTATAAATTGGAGTAAAACATACACCGTATATATGAGCCAAAAGCATCAGCTGATCTGATACATTTTGTAATAACTCACTGGTACAAGTAGGGTGGCTCCCTGACCACAGGCCATTTGATTGACAAGTCCTACTAGAATTACCTGCACTCCTAATGTACCCTGCGTAACAGGTATAAGAGACTGTGCTCCCAACAGTAGTGCCATCATAATGTCTCACTCCATTTGACAGGGAGCTCGGGGTGCCACAGGACGCTAGATAATAGAATGGAACAAGAGTGTATGGCATGTATCTCAAAGGAATGATTATATACGGCATGGCAGGGCTGTTTTCTCTATGATGTACTACACATGCAAAGAGAAGGAGATCATTTTCAAGAATATGAAGAGGTGAATTTTTCCTTAGTAAGACTTTTGCATTCCTTACAGCTCCGCAACAGACTTATATACAGTATGCTATGTTTGAACTGAGTCAGATAAACAATAAAGAATCAAGTGTTCAAAACCAATAATAGAAAGTAGTGTAATGGGTATTACAAAAATCAATGAAATTTTGTTAGGAATAGATTTAAAATGTTATAGATTTAATTGATTTAATTGACTAAAATTAATTGTTTTCTTATTGTGATTTCTAATGATTATATAATAGCGATAATACATGATGGTGCATTAATGCTATAGAATGTTATACAGAATATTTATAGAATAATCATTATCGAAGTATCACTCATTTACATATTATTATTTTCAGCATCTCACACAGCTTGTAATAACTCACTGATACAAATAGGATGAATTCCTGACCAGAGGCCATATGACAGGCATCTCCTAATTGAACTACCGGCTATCAGTTTGTACCCTGCATGACAGGTGTAAGTTACGGTACTACCAACAGTGGTACCAACGTAATATGTCTGTCCATGTGATAAGGAGCTTGGGATGCCACAGGACCCTGAATAATAGATTAGAAGAATTTCTTTACACATTTTACTATGACTTGCATGCGAGCACAGGTAACTGTGCCCCATTTTTTGTGCTACTGCATGTTTTAGTGCAGATCTACTGTAGGAAGAATTTAGCAGCATATATATTATTATTATTTATTTATTTAATTTCAGTTACAGTAGTTAACCCTGTCATTAGAATTATCCAATCCCATATTCAAATACTTTACAGAAATATTCATAATTTTAAATTTTGTCAAAGTTGGCTTGTTACTTTAGCCTATAACATATTTCACAGAAACAATGATGAAGATCAAAGCAAGCTAGTCATAACTGTGCTCAGTAAGGCATGCTCACTGCCTATATTTCTATGACAGATGTATGTGTATGTGTATAATTATAATGGTAGAAACATTATTATAATTATAATGCATCTATAATTAGCTAGCAAGCTGTGTGTAGGCACTATTATGTCATTATGAAAACTTTGCAATAGTTTGAGTGCAATATCGTGGAATGTACAGAATCTAAATGGCTAATAGATGCGTGAACTGTCATTCTCTGCTAAATTGTACAATAATCAGCTAAGATCAGACTGTGCATAAAGCAGAAGTAAGATGTGCACAAATGATCCTGAAGCATGCACAGTGCAACTGGTCTGATGAACTATTTTTATACAGGTGTATAACGTACATTCATAGCAAAATTGTCATAACTCAATATTGGGAGCATGTCTATTGATGAAGCTTAAAAGAACTCTGCCATAATATGCTGTTGAACAAGTATTGTGAGCTAATAAGTCATGGGGCCCTGGGACGCCCTGAACTGGAACTACTTGCTAGCAATTTCCCCATGTATGTTCAATAGCTTAGATAGATGTGGATAGCTATGGCCTGAAAGATACATCAAGATGCATTAGAATGTTGGGCTTGCAAGGGCTTCAAGTGTCCATGTTGACAAGTCCACATATTGATCTACATAGCAATCTGAATGAGGATGAACATGTTACTTCTTGCCTGGAGACGGATACGACTGTCTGAAAAGGCTACCCTAAGTGGTAGTGCCATGATTTGTTTGTCTCCGTCATTATTGGCTGGTGGGTCATGCTACCGTTGTTGTATTTGGAGCTGTTCCTCGCAGGAGATGTTAGTTAGGTAAGCTTACACCATAACGATGCTTATGTAATGTATGCAGAAATGCACAAGATTTGAATGCTTGTATTTACTAATGGGTCCTTGCTATGTCTATTGATGAAGTCCAGCCAATAGGTCGGAGATACAGCAGCTGCTAGTTTGAACCTAAGTCAGGCCACGGATTTCCATCGTCACTCTGAGACTCGATGAAACAAACGTAACAGTCTTTTAAGCTACAGTGCCACTGCAGAAAACTATTCTGGCGAGTCTGCAGGGTACAGGCCTTACTCACGTTGGAGCTCTCCTATTCCTCTTGCCAATATTCAAAGGTACTCAATGCCAAGTTGCGTCGCTTCTTTGTATTCAGGTAAATGTTTCCATCCTCAATTGCCTACCGTATGGTGAAGTGCGTCTGGCTCCCCTGCAGCTACCTAATGAGATAGGTCTTCTCTTTTCTTCAAGGGAGGCTTCTTCAGAAGTCGTGATCACTTGTCGGTTTCGATCAGCTTATGTCCTGTTGCAGCAGCCCCATCCACCGCGCCAATGCTGCTCTCCCGTTTGTTGCTCCTGTACGCATCCTAGAATTGGCGGGAACGTCTCGTTGCCTGGGCTATATACAAATTGGCCCATAGTACCTACTACTATATCCGATAACACCTTAGCAGCCATGGGTTAACCTATACATAAACACTCAAATACCCTAGCCGCAAATTTTCATTCATAATAAAATATATAATATTCTTGTTATAAGGGTTGCTCCAACAACTCACTTGCACAAATGGGATTACTCCCTGACCACAGGCCATTGGACTGACATATTCTCCTTGAACTACCTGCAGTCAGTATGTACCCTCTGTCACATGTGTACGTGACTGTGCTTCTGAAAGTAGTCCTGGAGTAGCTGCTCTGTCCATTTGATACAGAACTTGGTGAACCACATGATCCTATAGAAATGAAAGTTCATAAGAAACCTTACAATATATTGCCGGTAGGAATCATTATAATTTATACGTACAAAAGGTTGTAGGAAAGTGGTATTATATGCATAATTATATAAAATATGATCACTGCTGCCTCTTATAGTAGATGATGCTGTCATGCACATGGTCAACAGCCACTACTAGTTTCTGAGATTTATCAAGTGACAAATTTTGGACCAGACTGTCCTGAAAAGTGCATATCACAAAGATTATACTGTCAATTAGCAATGCCCCAATCCAAGGCTGCTCTACTGTTCCCTGAGTGATATCCTTAAATTCAACATGAATTAACAGTTAGTTGCATTCCTAGCTGGCATCAAATGAATGTGACCGGAAACCACAAATTTAATTCTGAAAAATCCAGGCTCATTTTCTAACGTGCCAATTTCTAACAGTAGCCGTAGTATAATTTTATGCAATAATTTTGGTGAAAGACTAATACTATAAGTATAAGATATGGCTGTCACTGTGTTAGAAAAGGAAACATGACTGTTTTTAAATTACTGGAATAGCTGTAATTATAAAGAATTGTGGTCCTCAACATTGTATCATGTACCATTACATACTATCAACATTCACATAGGTGCACAGTACATAAAAAGAATAAACATTTCATACAAAACTGCCAAAGTTAGTAGGGCTGGAATTAAAAGTGCAAAAACAAGGAAAAGCTACTACACAGTGGAGCATTCACCACAGTCCTTACATGCAAGAGTGTGGTACTACGTATATGGTGCAACACTCTTCAGTGTAAGGACAATGGTGAATGCTCCGGATCCACTGTGTAGTAGCCTTTCCTTGTTTTTATGCCAGCCCTACATCTTAGTATAGTTATTGTATAAAATCTTTATCCCTTCCATATACTTTCTGCACTTTTTATGGGGTGTAAGCTCACATGTGATACATTGACACAAGCACAGAACAGCAATGTAGCTTAGGTATATGGCCTTCATGCTTTCATTCTGGAGTGGAACTGAAGTGGTGCAGCTAGAGCCTAGGCTCTGCACTAATTCAGAAATACCACCAGAAGCTACCACAAGTAATTATAATGGTGGCCCACTGGCACAACCACCGCAGATGTCCTTATAAATGACACGCTGGCTAACATCGGAGGAAGCTTGCCCCGTCTAGACTTGTGAACACACATCTGACCCTGTTGTAGGACAATTGGACCAAAACCTAAAAGAAGACTAATTAGCTATAAGCGACCAATGTGGTACATTGTGTCTTATGCCTAGCTATGTCTCACTAAGGCCGGGAAACCTCCATTTGTGGACTGGCCCACAGAGCTATCTAACCCACAAAAGGCCTTACCTGTTAGGTGTCATAGAACTGTGGGTAAATTATCCTCCTAGTCATATAGTATTGTTTGAGAGCTACGGCTGATGGACATGAAAATGAAGAATTGAAGATGGTGAAACACTGGAAATGGCAACAATGCTTTCTACACTACAGCTTCCTGGCACTTTGAAGTAAGGTTAAAAAGTAACCAGCACAGCCTCCCTTCCTCGCTGGTGGTTCCTTTTGTCGGTTCTTGCTCCTGTATTTTTTGCTTGTATGAACGATTGCAGTATGTACTAAGCATGGACTAAAATGCAACTAGCAAAGTTGCATAGTATATATGTGTCTGTATGTATGAGACTGATTTTAAAAAGAAAATAATTATGAACATGCAACAAAACAATAGCAAAATTGTACTTTCAGGCGGATACTGTGCCTTCCACAAAATTGGTCTTTCTTCTTTCAAAATATTGGAATTAAAATAATTATTAAAATAATAATCAAGCACTTGTGTGTACAGGGATGCCACTTACTGTCATCATCCAAAATGGTCACATTGGCCATGCTTCGTTGGCCAATCCTAGCTCCAAAACTCGTTATGGATGTCTCCACAATGCGCACCTGAAAGTACTCTGTGCTTTCCATCAGATAATCATTTGTGATAACTATGGACAAAGGACTAGATTGTGCAAATGATGATGGTGCATCCCTATCAGTCAATGCAGTTTGAGAGAATGTTACTTTGCGGCGCTTAGCACTGGAATAGTCCCTTGGACCTGTGAAGAGGCAGATTATGAAAAATTACTTGACTTGAAATTTTTGGACAAATCAAATTTGATTACAGTGTAATATTCAGTGTTTAAATTATATGGTATAGTTGCATGGTCTCAAGGATATTGAACAATTGTATTTGCTCACTTCTAGCTGTTCCATCAGTAATTTCAATTATGGCATGCAGAGGAACGAAATACTTTCCTGAAATGCGCAAGTAGATGTTGACTTCTCCATCGCTTTCAAGAACTGTGTAACTTATGTGATTGAAATTGACCTCAACTTCTAAAGAAATCAGAATAAGGCAGAAAACAATCTCACTCAAACACTCCACAATACGTAATATCTGGAATTTCACTACCAACCCTCACAACAATCAGAACTCTAGCAACCTATCTCAAGAAAAGTGGCTACAATACACTACTTGGCAAATGCACGATAAATGGGATAGTTAGATAATAATCATTATACATCAAGGAATAATATTTTTGGCTTGGCTTTGCCTTACTGTATATTATTCCCTGTCCCATAATATAAATGATGATGGCACACTGGTGATGTTTCAGTTATTGTGAAATGGTCAGCTTAATATCTCGCAACGTCTATTTAGAAATGTGATTGATAGAATGCAAAGTTGCTACTCCTATGCCCCACTATACCACATTTTTCATTCCCATCACGTAAACTGAATGCTTATATCACCAAAGGTCATATAGTCTCGTGTAACCAGACAACCATTTTACTCCCACTCCACCCTCCCAAAAGACGGTCTGGAGCCAACGACAGCCTTTTCCTGACAGGAGCCGGGGAAGTTGGGACCTACGTATGATAATTAATGCTTCACTTATAAGACAGGGCAGTGGCTAACACATATAGTGTTGCGATGGCCTAATAATTTACATGTTTGTGTTCAAAGCAATGTGATTGGGAGAAGCTATATTATGCAAAACACAGAATACGGAATGATGGAATAGCATAATAACAGAATAGCAATGATAAAGTGGTGACAACTCGTACACAATTACAAACAGGTGTCACAGGTGTGTGTTTGTGTCAAGAACAGTTTCAAAGTTTGAATGAAAGTAAGCGAAATATATATAGGTACATTCACAACTCTGTGGAAGGCAGTGACACTAGGCTAGGTGCTAGTACCACCTCCCTATATATCTTATTGTTATTATATTATTGTCGATCACAACTTCTCTCATGGACTCTGTCAGGAAAAATGCTGGCATTAGCTCCCAGACCGTGTTTTGGGAGGATGGAGTTGGAGTAAAATGGCGATGTGGCGGCACTAGACTACAAAGTGTATGCATACTTGTGGCACTGATGGGGACCATTTTATTGCTACCACTACTCTTTATCAATTCTATTATTATAGTTATTAATAAGAAAATTGTGCTCTCCTGAGAAAATCCAGTGTATATTTTGTAGGCCACGTGCATGAGAGTGCTATTAGTTGGGACACAATATCATTAGTAGTTTCTCATTATCAGTTCAAGTGGATGGTTTGTCACTTTAATTGCATAGATGTTTTTATCATATCAAGTACAGACCTTTGATTTAATTACATGAGACAATTATTATTGTAAATATAATTATGATTCTTAAAAACGAAGCAATTACAAAAGCAATTACTGATAACAATATAACTTTAGACTCAGATCAACATAACAACTAACCATCATCATTTCTGATCATTATGTAAGCAGAGGAGGGAATCCCTTTTCTGATGTTCCATTTGTTGCTAATCCATGGAGGAAAATCAAACTCTGCAATGAAGACCTCATCAAACTCCAGCACATCATCGTCAACAAGGCTAATGTTCACAAATTTAGATTCCTTGGAAGGTGTAAATACAAATTCACTGACTGATCTCCTCACATCAAAAGGGTGTGATTCTATGCATGTATAAATGTGCAAGATAAATAAGCAATATTAGTTTGTGATTAATTCAGAACAGAATCAGTGAGAATTTACCTGTCACTTGGGCATTGCCAAGGACATAATCTCTGACAATTGCTCGCTCAATGTAAGCTGAGTGAAAGTAACAGCAACAGCCAAGGATGAACAGCATGCAGAAGTCGAAGAATTTCTCAACATGTGTACCACTGTGCATATACCTGGAAATCCTGGTCCAGGTACAACAAGTGATGGAATACGATTGTAATGCCCATCTGGGATTTGCTTGGGATACCCCACAACGGCAATCTCATCTGCTTCGAATTTTGCATCTACAACAAGTTCAACTCTTGCAAACCTTTCCCGTTCTAGAAATTCATAGAAGTCGTTAGCCCATCGAACAGTGAGTTCTAAAAATAAACATATAGCTAATAGTTATTTTACCATTATAAATAATTATGTGCACGTGATGTCAGTCATGCACATGTGCAAATAGATGGATATGTAGATCACTAAATATCACTACAAACAGCATACTTGGATTCAGAGGCTGCTCATGCAACCAAAATGAATCATGCATGCATGCATGCTCAATTACTATATCCTCATTCATGCATGATATGATTTGTTTTTATGATGGCGGCCATGCGAGCTATTTACAGGGTTAGTTTAATACAATGCCTCACCATCATTGTCAACAATTTCAATGATTACTTCAGAGGGACCGATGACCTGAATGGAGTCTGTGATATCTCTTTGAAGGATACAGACAAACACTTTCCTTGGTTCAGCAACATCATCGTTAATGATTGGAATCAGTACTTCATTAGAGCGACTTTGAAGGGAAGAGATATCTCTGAAGTGAAGTCTTGCTCCCTCCGTAAGGAAGAAATCTTTGCCAGGTAAGGCTACAAACACAAAAGCATAATGCACAATCATGCGAAATTCAATTCATAAGTAATAAAATAATAATAATATCATTATAATGCCATAAAGTTATACTAAATTATGTCCATACCTGTTTCCACATCAGAATAAATGAAGTCTGAGCAATTGCAATTTACGCCAATTGCTAGGGGTCTGGCAAAAATCCCAAACGACATAGCAGTCAAATGCAATACATCTCCCTCAGTCACTGAGACTTGTGATACTATCCACCTGATCTGTACAACTACAAGATTAATTGTATAGCAATTTCAGCATAATATAATTATAGCTAAGCACCATGCAGGCCTACGTATGTTCAGTGTACATTTTGTATCATAAAGCAATCCTGCATTTAATGTGTACAGCAGATGTGTTTATTTGCTTACTGTCGTCATCTTCAATGCCCACGTCCACAGAGGTGTTTGTCACTCCTTCCTGAGCTCTGAATAGCTGTGCTGCTTGCCCAGTGAACCGGATTTTAGCAATTCGGCAATGGATGTACTCTTTGCCCTCAAAAATGTTGTCATGAGCTATCTGGATTATGTGTTCAGATGAATTGGATTGTTTGGACTGGAAGAAGACTGTGAATATCCTGGAACCCCCTGAATCTTCAGCAATTGTTATGTAGTCAGACGCTGCACATGCATTGGGCAAGAACCCACATATAACATTACATATCTTGAAAGTCACATAGATTTGTTCAGTATAACTGATGTCCATACACTTCATCTATGCCAGTATACTTCACCAACATTAACTTTCCCTGCATACATGCATTATAACTTAACAATAATAATTGGTGCATATGTCCTGAAAATTATTGCACCGTCATGCACAATCGCATATTATAAAGTTAATTTCACTGCCAACACATATTATGAAACTGTTGAAGCTGCAGTCTACATGAAAGGCATTGCACACATAAATGTCAGTATAGACAGAAACCTTTCTCAATTTAAGTAAAGATGTCTTATTTTTGAGTACAGTCCATGAATTCAAAGAATGTATCATGCATGGAACTGTAGTAATAAGCGCTGTATATTACATAACAATTTGAAATGAAGGCAACAGAGCTGCATACAATAGCAATAATTGCTATACACATGTCCACAATTAGGTGGGCCATATAATATAAGGAAGCATTGTAATCAGAGGTTACTGGTCATAAATAACATTTACCCATACAATTTTAACACTATTGCCACACATACCCACAGCAGGTTTGTATAATTTTTATTCTTAAATGGCCAGTTTCAAGGGTAATATTTAGCATAATTATGCAATTACTCATAGAATGATGTACCCTCAGTTTGCCTTACCCTCCCTATGCACTACAACTTGCACTAGTGTTGTTAATTCTCTACCAAACAACATACAGCTGCAAATTGTTTGCAACTTGCAGTATATAAGTGGTGGACAACACGGCGGTAACTGTGCACTGACAGTCTGTGATTTGTGCCTGTATAGCATGCATGGTTTCGTCTTTTACTTGCATGCTATTATCTTGTATTACCTTCAGCTGCAGGCAGTGCCAATTAATTGATGTTTTTATCAATAAGTATTTAAGTTATCATAACTAGTATGTGTAACTAAGTGACAATTGTGACAATAGCTAAGTGATGTTTGTGACTGATGGTCAGTTAGTATTATTTTTTGTAATGGATCCTGAAATTTACTCATCACATAATAATGTTTTTATAGCTATAATTGTTATAGCTAGTGAGCAGACAGGTGTAGGTAGCTATGCATGAATGCATGTAGCTCCAAACAGACAAGAACCAGTTAAATAATATTAGACTTACGTACACATTGAACAATTCTTTGCTTTGATATAAATTTCTTGCATTTAATTTCCCAATCTCTAGTTTGGTTAAGCTAAATTAATAACTATTGTAATGACAAACAAAAGTGCTCAGGAGAAAGAGACAGCTATTACTACTGAGACAGCTATTAATAATACTATTATATAATTAATTTCTTCAAAGAATGGACGTACCAAAATCAGCACTTTGTCGTGGATCATCACTTGGCAATCCTTCTACGATTATATCCACTTCAATGTTTCCGGTAAATGAAGGGATGTGGTAATAAGTCAGGAAAGGAGCGGTCAAGTGAATTCCTACTTGACCTTGAGTTTCACTGACGGTATACTGGTTGACAGGGAAACTTGGGCCAACTGTGTGATGGTTAAAAGTGCATATTTGAAAAATGATAATATAACATGGCAATAACAATTGTTGAGATATAGCTAACTTCATACAGCAATGATGGGATGAATATGTTTAGGTCACAAGTGTAACATTAGCCTGTTGTTTTTAACTAGTATGTTAAAGACTAGCTATTAATATTAGATATGATAATACACAATATTATTCTGACTAGGAATTACAAACTGTAAAGAGAAAAGACATCATAACAGAATTACACACAAGACAGTGCAACAGTAATCAATAAAACCTGTGTGTGCTTGTGTGCCATGTTGGATTAATATATTTTCAGATGTACTTTCAGCCCTATGCATGGAATGATGGGCTAAATTGCAGAACTATATGGATCTAGAAAGTATATTTAACATGATCATTCTGTCTCTCTCTTCACTCCATTCTCCATCACTCTCTCTCTCTGAACTCCATTCATATGCATGGAAATTACTCACAGAGTATTCTAACCTACCAAAAGAAACCATGTATGCATGGTAAACGTTTCCTCATATTTGCTGTGGCTCGCGTGAGCTATACTGCTGTCTGGGAAGTCAATGCAAAATGAGGAACTATCACGAGGGTCGCTAGGTAATATAGCGTATAATACTGACTTTTGCTTTGGCACCATCCACATGGATAGACAGCAGTACAGTGCTGACTGAGAGATACAATATATAATTAGTTCTAATTACTGAATTGTACTCGAGCAGCAAGACAAAGACTGTATGCAGTTGACAAAGACCTTTGGGTCGAAACGTCCTGCATTTGATTGATTTATCATTATCAGTTGTGTCTTGCTCAAGAATCTCGTATCATTGTATTATCAACGCAACTATGAGCCTCTACAATATCAGGAAGACAAAGGCCTGTGTATTGCACTCAAATCTCACAGGGATACCGCGCTGTGCTCAGTGGGACCAGAACAATTAGCAGCAGTGCCAAGGGCGCCGGAGAAGTCTTCATTGTACACGTAGGAACATGTACAGCTATGAAGAGGCTGATCTGCAGCAGGCACAGATTATGACAACACTGTACTAACTTCTCAGTGCATTGAAGGTTACTGCAAGTCTTAATGCTATGTATGCATGAGTACGCAGACAGGTAGGTACTTTGCCAATTATGGTCATAGACACATGGTAGTCCCATTATGCCAGTATGGTGCACAGTGGTGTTATATAACCATACCTAAATGGCTAGTTCCTTGGTGTGATATACAATACATAATGCTTGCACTACCCCACTACCCTACTTCGGACAGCACCCGTATGTTGCCTGTAATGGCTAATTCTCTAATTGTGTACTTAGTGAAAACAGCAAACTGCAGCCTTCTAATGTTGTTATGAAGCTACAGTAGTGACAAGTGAAAACGACAGGGTCATATACTTAATTCAGTGCTGTACACAATGTTTACTATAGTAAGTACATGCAGGGACACTTGCACATGCATAGTGACCGAGGAAACTGACTAACTCTGAATTCGTTGCACATTACAAGTTGGCTAGAACAGGCATGATAACATAACAGAAATATCACTGCTTTTCAGCAATAACGTTCAATATGTTTCAGACTGTATGTATGACACAAGTGCACTGGAGAAAATTCAGCACAATCATTGTGAAGTGAAAGGACTCATACAAATGATATGAGATAACATAACATGAATACAAGTTGCTTGCTTCTCTAAAAAAGGTAGAACTAATCATGATTGAGAGGAGTACTTATATACTGTATATCTTGACTAATAATGGGTGGGAATTGCAATACTACATTTACACATCATGCCAGCTTTACAACTGACACTACTACTGTACATTGTATTATTATAAACTAATACTATGTGCTATACTTCTTGTATATGCACTGGAAGGTATACAATAAAATACTAGTACCGGAATGTATAAAATGTGCAGTGCAGTGTTGCTATACAGATCTAGAAAGGGTTGTTCTCTAGTACCAGCTTCACAACAGGGTTGAAAACCTTGCCGACGTTTCGACCAGATGCTCTGGTCTTCTTCAGGGCGAAGATAGGCTAGCGCAAGCACGGATCATATTTATAGCCTAGCATCTAACTCTGAATTCGTTGCACATTACAAGTTGGCTAGAACAGGCATGATAACATAACAGAAATATCACTGCTTTTCAGCAATAACGTTCAATATGTTTCAGACTGTATGTCCATCCATCTCACGTCAAAAGAGGGCTGGTCAGATGTCTGTACGACAGAGCAAGGAGCATCACCACCAGGCAGGAGGACTTACAGAAGGAAGAGTGCCACCTCACCGAGGTGCTGAGACAGAACGGTTACCCCAGTAACTTCATCCGCTCCTCATCCTTTCCTTCCAGGCGAGATGTGGAGAACACTGAGGAGCCACTGCCGGAGGAGGGACGCAGACCCCCACTGGTGATGCTTCCCTACACGGAAGGAGTCAGTGAGGACATCAGACGGGTCTGTAAGAAGTTTGGCATGAAGGTTGTCTTCAGGTCTGGACTGTCTCTACGTTCCATGCTATGCAAGGTGAAGGACACACTGGCGCTGGAGAAGAAGTCCAAGGTGGTGTATCAAGTCCCATGCAGCTGTGGCGAGATCTACATTGGGGAGACACTGAGGAGGCTCGAGACAAGAATGAAAGAGCACCGAGATGCCTGTCAGAAGGGGACACTGGAGAAGTCAGCCCTTGCAGAACATGCGTGGGAGAACCACCATCCAATCAAATGGGAGGAGACAACAGTGATCGACCAAGCCAGGACCTCCAAAGAACTGATGCTCAAGGAGGCAATCCACATCAGGCTGAACCACCCCTCCCTCAACAGGGATGGTGGGCTGGAGCTGCCTGGATGTTGGATGGCCGCCTTGAGGAAGGCAAATCCCGCAACTTCTGGTGACACCCCTTGATGTGGCTTCCGGTGACAGCGCATGATGAGATGCTAGGCTATAAATATGATCCGTGCTTGCGCTAGCCTATCTTCGCCCTGAAGAAGACCAGAGCATCTGGTCGAAACGTCGGCAAGGTTTTCAACCCTGTTGTGAAGCTGGTATTAGAGAACAACCCTTTCTGATGACTGAGCCAGCTGAGAAGCCCTCACTTCATTTATACAGATCTACGTACTGTGAACCTCATGCATATGGTCTACACAGTCACTCTTTTATACAACCTAGCACTCTGTAGTGACCTACACCTGTGATGTAGGCTACTCTCTACAAGGATCAAACAGTAGAAACTAGCAGTCCAATGGACAGTGAAGTGGGAGTGTACCTCAGTGCAATCATGAGTATGCAGTTTAAAGGAATCCTTGTAGTTTGAATAATGCTTCATTTACTTTTTAATCAATCAATCAATCAATCATTGATTGGCTGATTGTTCAAGATTGATTGTGGGGTAATAAATGCATTAAATACTTTCCAACACTTTACTACTTTCCTGAATTCTGCACTAGTTTGTAATATTTTGTGTCACACCTTTTCAAGCAGTCAGCATGGCGCATAAACACTAATTACACAGGCACACACACACACAAAACATACTAGATCAATATAGACAGAGAATGTTTGCTAGTAAAATGTCACAATTTTCTTATGCTTCCAGATCCTTTAATTCCTTTCATTCAACCGTTCTCAGTTCAGGTGCATAGTCAGAGAGCCAGTGTATCTTTGTGGGTGCACATTAGTTAACGTCCATTATACCAACAATACTTATATGCAAAGTCTCTGTTCGAAATGCAATCACACAAACACATAACTTAATCAATGTATCTATTGTTATGCTTCCAGTTAACTCAGTTATATATAGCTAGTACTAATCTTAAACAAACCCAGCTAAAGGCAGAAGGAGCATACAAAAGTGCAAGGCCTATAGGATGACACACTCTACTGAAGTATCATGAAGTATAAGATACATAGCTTAAAACTTTAAAGACATACGCTTCTGCTCCCTCATTTACTTCCAGTACCTCAAGATGTGCCTGCATAGAGAAATAATATGATAATAGCACAAGTCATCACCTCGTAACCAGTGATTTAATACTGGTTTTCACCAGGTACATATTGGGAATATAAACTGAAAATTATTAGCTATACCCATTTTGTTATAGGGCTTGGATTTCAAGATAAGATATTCCAAACTTACTTAGGGTTTGGGTTAGTGGATTAGCCTATGTATTATGTATACTTTTAAAATAGAGAGGAGTTTGGCTGATTATCAGGTGTATAATCATATACGCCAGACAGTGTGCAGTGTCGCTCTCCACAATATTCCAACTGTCTGCCCAAAATATGTACTAGAAAGATGTCTCACCATCACAACGAGGCACACTCCCACTCCACTGTTCATTGGCCATGCACGTTACTGTATTGGGTCCTGGTGGTGTAGGGAAGTATCCTGGATTACAGGTGTAGGTCACTGTGGACTGATAGGTTGTACCAGAGCCACTGCGTCGACCATTAGCAGGAGCAGCTGGAGGACTACCACAGGTGATGGCTGTGTGGAAAGGTAAACTGAAGTGAAGTGTCAGCAGTTATGAAGTCAGCAGGCTACAAAGAAAGGGTTTTGGATTTAGAAGTAGAATTTGTTAAAAACTAGTGTGTGTGTGTGTGTGTGTGTGTGTGTGTGTGTGTGTGTGTGTGTGTGTGTGTGTGTGTGTGTGTCTGTGTTGTGTGTGTGTGTGTGTGTGTGTGTGTGTGTGTGTGTGTGTGTGTCTGTGTTTGTGTGTGTGTGTGTGTGTGTGTGTGTATGTGTGTGTGTGTGTGTGTGTGTGTGTGTGTGTGTGTGTGTGTGTGTATGCGTGCGCGCATGTGCTGTGTGTGTGTGTGTGTGTGTGTGTGTGTGTGTGTGTGTGTGTACTTGAAACACAAAACAATGCTCTTATTGCTAATTTTAAACAGTTTTAGATTGGGAATGGATTTGGATTGCTGACTTCAATGGTGGTTCAACATGCGTGGTCATCTAACATGCATGTGTAGTCACGGGTCTGTAATAGTATAAGAATTGATTGAATAGGTATTCATTACCACAGCCAGATATTCATTAGGGATAGATAGTTGAGCGTTAAACCTGTGGTACACTTTTACAAACAGGCACAAAAATGTACCACACGTTTAATGCTCAACTATCCCTCCCTAATGAATAGTAACAGAAATGTCCATACCAATGTGCTATGCATATACCTTTCCAGGTAGCATGTTCCTAGTATGGCATTGTTCATAATTTATTCAATGAACATGCTCGGCCAGAGAATAACTCTGAGTGCATGCATTAGAGAAGCATCAGGTTACATAGCAACTTACGATCACAGCGAGGAACACTCCCACTCCACTGTCCATTGGCCATGCAGGTCATTGTATTGGGTGGTCGTGGTGTGGGGAAGTATCCTGGATTGCATCTGTAGAACCTTGTGGACTGATAGGTTGTACCAGAGCCACTGTGATAGCCATTGCCAGGTGCAGCAGGAGGAGTACCGCAGTTGACAACTGAATAGAGGGTTCCAGTTAATATTTAAGGTTAATTCCCAGTTTCTTGCCTGTATAACAACTGCACATGCAGTCAATTATACTGAAGCTCACAATACAATGAAAAGCAGCCTCATTAAATGTAACACAGCATGAAGTACATGACCTGAAACAAATTAAAGCAGGTAAAGCACATTTGCATTGGTTAATATGAATGGTCTGTGTTTGGACTGGTTTGTTTGCTTGACAAACAGAAAGAGGTAGCAAGCCCTAATTAAGCCTGAGTCATGCTAACTGGCAGATTGAAGCAAGTCTATCATCTACACCTTGAAGCACCAGTAGACAACTACAAACAAGAATTTGATGCAGCACACAGTGCAAAATTCCTATGTTGAGGAGATATACTGACAATTATTGAACATCTCCTTGTTTATATGAGGCACCCACTTGACCAAGGTATCTATATCCTGCCAAATTGGATGGTACAGATATACATACTTACATACAAACCAATGATGGCTCCAGCACCACAATAACTTGCCTCACTTTCATGCATCTAAGCAAATAATTGCACACATACATGTACATTTAATATAAAATAACAAAAGCACACAAATATACAATACAAGATGAAGAAAACATAATTTCAGACAATCAAAATGATGGACAACAACTTGTCATCCATTTTCGTAACTGTACTTGACAAATACAGTAGTGAAAATAGATAACAGGTAGACATGCACACCCACAAGGGCAAACTGGATGCTACTACAAATACAAGTGTGAATGGGTAAGTGAAAAGAGAAAGGGACATGGATGCATTCGTAATTGTGACATTTCACTAGCAAACACACCTCTCTAGTTCTCGTGTACGTATTAGTGTGTATGTGTGTGTGTGTGTATGCGCACGTGTGTGTGTGTGTGTGTGTGTGTGTGTGTGTGTGTGTGTGTGTGTGTGTGTGTTTCTATGTGTGTATGCGTGTGCGCATGTGTGTGCGTGTGTATGTGTGTGTGTGTGTGTGTGTGTGTGTGTGTGTGTGTGTGTGTGTGTGTGTGTGTGTGTGTGTGTGTGTGTGTGTGTGTGTGTGTGTATGAATTGTGTACACATGTGTGCATGTGTGTGTGTGCGTGTGTGTGTGTGTGTGTGTGTGTGTGTGTGTGTGTGTGTGTGTGTGTGCATGTGTGTGTGTGTGTGTGCAATTGGCAGTAGTCCACACAGTTCATGCAGTGGTCACTTGTGAACAACTGATAGGGACATAATCGTTCATTTTACAACATTTTAGAGCCAGTCTTAAGCATGCCAGAGTCGAATCATTCATCGTGCTACTATATGAAATGTCATAATTATATGTATAACAAGATGCCACCCTGAAAGGAACTTAAACACTATATGGATGCAAACTCACTATCGTCATCCGTAATGATCACTCTGGCAGTCTTGTTCAGCCCAATTCTAACTCGAATTGAATCAGATGTCCTCACGATGTGCATCTGAAAGTACTCTGAGCTCTCTGCTCTGTTATCATTAGTGATGGCTATGGACACTGGGTCAGATTGAGCAAATGATGATGGTTCATCCCTGTCAGTTAATGCAGTTTGAGGGAAGGTCACATTGTAGCGTGTAGCACCGGAATAGTCCCCTGGATCTGTAATGTGATATGGATGGAAGGGATTTCTGATGCTTAGCATTCAATTCAGGGTGAATCAATGGTGATTACAGTGCAATATAATTATGGTGCAGGTTATTAGTGTGCTTTGCCCTAATAATCACTCACGCGTAGCTGTTCCTTCATTAATTTCAATTGTTGCATATACAGGAATGAAAAACTTCCCAGTAATGCGCAGGTAGACGTTAACATGACCATCACTTTCAAGAACTGAATAACTTGCAGTATGGAAATTGACCTCAACAACTAAAGAAAGAAGAAACGAAAGACCCACAGTTGCTTCAAAAGTCCTCATGGCCACCTATATAGGTGATGTCTGGAACTTATACACATAAGTAATAATAATTTTGCTTTAAATGTTTCACTGACCAATATTCACCTACTCCTCATTGTAATCAGTTGCCTAGCAAGTTGAAATAAAAGAATCTTAGTTTGGCTCTCCAAACCATCCCAGTAAGTGCCCTTACCTCCATGTGCCCAGTCCATGTGCTTTAGCTCTGGGCACACAGACTGGGCACTTACTGGGATGATCTAGCGAGCCAGACAGGTAGGAACTGAACTTATGTACATACACTGGTTATAATCAAACTACATGTAACTTCTGCTAAGATCTGTATAGCTGCAACAATGAAGCGGCAGTGGGAATGGTACAGCTGTGCGAAAAACATATTAAGAATTGTTGTGGACGTTCAGTTTTTCGCAGTAAAGCACTGTATCGGACAGGCCTGGCTAGGTTAACATTGACAGAGGTTAAGTCACTGGATTTTTCTACACAATTCACTAGTTGCCATCAATTGGGCTATATACAGGCACCCCAGCCTTCTGTGTAACACCGTACTGGTGTAGAAGACTGGTTGGCATAGAATCCAGTGGCTAAACCTTTCAAGACTTATTGTTAGTATTTCAATGGAAACTAAATTGATTTATCATAAATATTATAATTATACTCATGGTGATTTCAACAGGTGCTTCAGCTCATAGTGGGTTGCCACATACAACCTTATTAAAAAGTTATAATATAATATGGAATCAAAAGTACCTTATGGTTACTAGTAATAGTAAATAGTAAGTATAGGGAATGGCAAAAATTGCAAAATCCCTCCCCCCAATTTGTCTACTGGTCAAAGTTTAAGACATGAAAACTTCAAAATCTACAATTTTTAGAACTTAATTGCTGCTAACTTTTGTTACCGCAAAGTAAAGCGTTCCTAATAAACTTAATTTCATGAACACTATTCAAGCTGGAAAACATTGCTCAGTTTATATCAATTGGCTCTAGAGTACTACAATATTTATGCTGTAATATATATATGCATTGCTGTAATTTATAAAAGTAGCTATTACAGCTTAGTTAGTATAGCATCATGAGTTATGTATAGCTCACAGTCATCATCTCTGATCACTACAAAAGCAGTTGAGGGGCTGCCTTTTCTGACATTCCAGTTGTTTAGAACTGATGGAGGAAACTCGAATTCTGCAATGAAGAGCTCATCGAATTCTAGCACATCATCTCCAACAATGCTAAAGCTCTGAAAACTGGAGTCCTGGGACGGTGTGAACACAAATTCATTGACTGAGCTCCTCACATCAGTATAGCGAGACTCTGTCATGGAGATTGGAATGCAATGCATTAGTGCATCATTAAAATTGAATCATGCACACTCAAATGGACTTTACTTGTCACTTGGGCATTGCCAAATTCACGTCCAATGAAATATGTTCGCTCAATGGAGACTGAGGTATAAGGGCAAATAGCAACAACCATGAATGACCACCAGAATTTAACCAATCATAATAGGCACATTCAACAATACACATTCAAAAGCTCTGTTCTATCCTTACATTTACATTAAGTACCTGGAAGTGAAAACGGTCCTCTTACGGCAAGTGATGAAATGCGATAGGGACTCCCATCAATTATCCGGAGTGGAAACCCTAAAATGCTGATATCATCTACTTCAATCTTAGAATCTGTGACAAGCTCAACTCTTGCGACCGTACTTTCAGCAAACTCATAGAAATCTTTAGCCCAGCGAACAATTAACACTATAGAAAGAGAGATGCAGCTTGAATTATTCAATGTCAGTATAGAGCTCAGCTGGAAATGCACACAGATCTAATTTCATTGCACAGGCTCACCATCATCATCCACAATTTCAATGATTGCTTCAGAGGGGTTAATTGCCTGAATGGAATTTGTGATATCTCTTTGAAAGATGCAGGCAAACACTTCCCTTGGTTCAGCAATGTCATCATTAATGATTGGTATTGCTACTTGGTTAGATGAGACGCTTTGAGGGACATTGACATCTCTGAAGTGGAGTTTGGTTCCTTCTGTAAAGCGGAAATCTTTACCAGGTATGGCTACAAACAAAAAAGTGAATTGTGTACCACTAGCTCCAATATGATATAACCAGTTCCAAATACAACAATGTATACATACCTATTTCTACCTCTGAGTCAGAAGAATAGAGATGTGAGCACTTGCAATATACCCCAATTGCTACAGGGTTAGCATAAATCCCCAAAGCTGTACCAGACAATCTCACTACATCTCCCTCAGTCACTGAAGCACGTGATACTGTCCAGCTGATCTGTACAGCTACAATACAAAAGTAGTGGCATAGTATTTTCAACACTGTATATAGGCAGGTACTGGTGCCTGGAGTGTAAATTCTATAGAAACAATCCTGCATGTAATACAAATTCTGCATGGATTTGTTCAGTTACTTACTGTCATCATCTTCAATGCCCACATCCACTGAGGTTTTTGTCACTCCATCCTGAGCTTTGAAGTACTGTGCTGCTAGCCCAGTAAACCGGATTGTAGAAATCCGGCAACGGATGTACTCTTTGCCCTCAAAAATTGTGTCATCAGCTATTTGGATCACATGTCGAGATGAATTGGACTGTTTGGACATGAAGGTGACAGTGAATATCCTGGCCCTGGACCCCAATGGATCTTGAAGATTTACTATGTAATCAGCTCCTGCACATAATTTATGTCATTAATGCATGCAATGAAATTGTACATGATTATAATATCACATCAATCTCAGGTTATTTACACGTCCATAATTATTATGAATCCAGTCAGTTACAGACATATACTTAACTACACCTCATTGGTTATGTTTAGACGCATTCCACACTAGCCAGGGCTCATAAACTTTAGACATTTTAATTGGCAGCAGTCAGCTATACCTTCATACACCTCATCTGCTAGAACCAATACACTTTACCAACATTATAAATTATGCATGCAATTTTAACCTGCAAACAAGTATACATTGTACACAGAGTGAGCTATACATAATTATAATAACTTTGACTGTCACAGCTCATACATACTTATATAATTATATTATTGCGTATTATTGTACAATATGATCTATAGTCCTTGGTATGCAGTATGCACTTACCAAAAGTAGCACTTTGCCGAGGATCACCACTTGGCAGGTCTTCTGCAATTATGTCCACTTCAATGCTTCCGGTGAATGAAGGCACATAGGACTTAGTCAGTAAAGGTGCTGACAATTGAACTACTAGACCATGACCTTCATTGATGGTATACTGGCTGACAGGAAAACTTGGGGCAACTACATCATGGTTGAAAAGATGTGTAATAGCAACTGTAAGTGATCATAAGAATTTTCTTAGTTTAAACCCGTAAGATAGTTGGCAATTGGGGGAATGGGGGGGGGGGGGGGGGGGGGGATCAAGGGTGGAGCATAATGATGACACATTTCAACATGGTCATGTGACCCTGAGTGTTGATCATGGACCCAAATAGCTTATAGTCTGGCAGCTAGCCCCTACTATGTCTGGCAGCTAGACTAAATAGCTTAGCTAATTGTGTGATGGCATATTTGCATGCAAAGATAGTTTCTATTATTGTAATATTGAGCTTTGTAACACATATATAGTATCTCTATAATATATTATACATACTATGCAATGCACATCAAGCCATAGGACAGGGATGTAGGCACTATCTATATCATTTATCTCTTTAATTCTACAGGAATATAGTGCCGACTATAGGCTCCGCTCCAAACCACATACCAACACAGAACAGTCAATCTGAAGTTATAATAGTAGCGTGTCCAAACAATATTCATGACCCCAAAATAATGCATAACCCCAATAAACATAAGTAATGAAACAATTCGTGGCACCAACAACGTATAATATTAGACATAATAAAGATTTCCATTCAAAAATGGTGCAATATGGTGCGAGACATACTCTCCTGGCCCCTCTGGTTCGTGCGCTACGGCTGTCAAAGAAAAAGACGAAGACGAACGCGGGAAACATCGAGGGCACTCTCTACATGTAGACGCATCTTCGCTGTGAAGTAAGGTTAGCTATGTACACTGTTCAGTCCTGCTTCTTCATGAGAAGTTTCTTTAGCCAGTTTTTGGTCGTGTTCAGGAGTAGCGCGAACTTTCGTTTGTACTACAGCATACAACCAACCACTGCCATCCCTGCCATGCTGCCGGAGAAATTGTTTTGGCCACAAGCAAATTCTTAACTGTTTCATTTGAATCGAGTGTCAAATTGCAGCTCTTGAGTTGCAATCTTCTTGCAATCTTCTTGTAAGAACTTGCTTCCCCTAAATTTGCAAGCCTTTTGGTTACGGTTTACAACCGTATGGGAAATTCTCAAGTCCCTTCAAGCTGTATAAAGATGTTACCACAAAATTTAGGCAACTAATGTACATGATCATATGTGTACTGAAGAAACGAAAACAATGGGCCAGTATACCAGATAATATGATCATAAACAGAATGATGGCAGAAAATTTAAATTAATGAATGATTAATGAGAAGATTTAATAAATGAATTAATGATGTAATTGAATTAAACAATGAAACAATTAATTAAACAAGAAAAGATTTAGGTTAATTGGGGCTTTGTTATTTTGTGAGGCAAATACCTTCTTTGACCTCCCTAGTCAGCAAGGTGTTATGCAAGATACTTGAAAACAGACTGTCTTGTATAGCTGAAGAGAAATCTAATAGCAGAAGAACAGGGCGGTTTCCGTAAAGGGAGGGGATGCAGGGACCAACTACTGTCTCTGGTGTTATTAGGTCAAACAGAGGTGGTGAGGAAACCTGACGGTATGCTAGTAGCATTCATTGACTTTGCTAAGGCCTATGACAAGGTGAATCGGGAGAAGCTGTGGTCTTGTCTGCAGAGTGTGGGTGTGAAGGGCAGGTGTCTGCAGTTTATACAGGCTCTGTATGAAGGAAGTGTGTGCAGAGTGAAAGTGGAAGGTCAGGTCAGTGGAGATTTTGAGGTGAACTCTGGTCTACGACAGGGATGTATCTTATCCCCACTGCTCTTCTCGTTATACATCAACAGTGCTGTGAAGAAGCTGAAGGAGGAGAAGTGTGGAGTGGAATGTGGCGGTGAGACCATTCCTGGTCTGCTGTTTGCAGATGACACTTGCTTGGTGGCCTCAGATGCATTGGGTTTGAAGAAGAGTTTGGACGTACTGGTGGAATGGTGTAATGAATGGGGAGTGAAGATTAACGTGGCTAAGTCTGGGATCATGCATATTCGCAAGAAGAAGGCAGAAAGATGCAATGTGACATATAAGTTGGATGGAGAGACAATTCCGATGGTCTCTTCATACAAGTACTTAGGATGTGTTGTGGATGAGTTTCTGGAGCTGAAAGAGATGGAGCTCTGGGTGCTTGTTTTCAGAGATGTCGGGCAGAGATGGGCGAGGTTACAGTTGCGATTTTCAGGAAACTAATGGAATCTTTAGTGGAGTCAACCATGATGTATGGAGCAGAGGTATGGGGCTGCAGTAGACACTTGGAATCTATTGAGCAAGTCCAGCTGCGTGCTCTCAGAATGTTCTTTGGAGTGGGCACACTTCACCCCAAGGCGTCCTTATTGCTGGAAATCCAGTCACTACCAGTTGTGTGGGAGGCAAAGATGCGCTGTGTGAAGTTTTGGTTGAAGGTGTTGACTAGTAGGTTGTATGAGGGAAGGATACTGAAGAAGATAGTGAGGCAGGCAGTGGAGTGTGGCAAAGGGGTCTGGATAGGAAACATGGCTAAGTGTGTGGGTGACTTTGGGTGGCAGAGTGTGGGAGGAGATGCAGTTGCGGACCTTACTGATTCAGAGATTGGAGCTATGTTGTCTAGTGCTGCATGGAGGAAGGTGAAGAGTATGCTGATGAAGGAAGTGGAGGAGAGACCAAAGCTGAGGATGATGAAAGAAATTGTAAACCTTGAATGTGAGTCGAGCTGTGCAGTGGTGAAAAGGAAGAAAGAGAGGTCAATGTTGGTGAAGTTGAGAGGAGGAACAGCACCATTTCAGATAGAGGTTGGAAGGTGGCAATGAGTGAACAGGGAGGAGAGAGTATGCAAGGACTGCCAGTGTCAAGAGGTGGAAGACGTCTGTCACTGGCTGATACAGTGCCCTGCCTGGGACCACCTCAGGCAGCCTTTGATGACAGAAGTCAACCATTGTGACAGATTTAAGGAGCAGAGTCATAGTGAACAGACTGCCATTATACTGTCTTTATCATGCACTAATCCTAGTATTCTAAAATACCGTAGCTCTATGTGGCGTGCCCGTTTCAGTGTGTAAGTGCTTACTAAGTAACATGCTTTTTGATCCACATCCCTATAGCTAGCTCTGTTCTTTTCCTCCTCTGTTGAACTAGCCTTTATGCTTGTGTTCTTATGTTAGTGCTACATTGGACCTTTTGTGTCCTAGCACCATTTGGTGCGGTGCACTCTAATAATGATTGAATTGAATTGAATTGAATACCGCTTGAGCAGTTGGCCTTCTGTGGAAAACTGGTTTAGTATAAATTGTGCTGTGTACAGGCTTAAGAATAGTCACGGCGAAGACAGAAATGGCCCGGTAGTATCCTGAAACGATGCAGATAGCATTTGATAGCCATTCATGACAGCGATAATAAGTACCGGTGTCACGGTTTATTCCATCCCCCCAGTTTTGTATCCCCCCGGGTAAAATAAACTAGGATACTTTATCCCCCGACTTCGAATTTCTGAGTATTTCTTAACTCTTTTTGGTGTGTTTCACCTCGAGGGGTTGTTCTGACAGCTGTCAACCCTGCTTTGACAAGCAGTAGCTAAGATTCAGACCGTTTCATGCTCCTCACATGCTCAGGCTGTAGCGTCGATGTACCTGCACATCGATGTCCACCAGTTTGCGAAACTGCACGCCGTACTGCTACTCAAACACTTCTGCTCGTTGTAGTAGTGCCCTCTTGACATTCTTCGAGAACCCAGAGGATTGCAAGCATCCCAGCCATGGTAGAAGGACAAAAACCTCACCGCGGTCGTCAGTTAACAAGATCGATGTGGTCTTCTGCAAGGACTGCGAAGGAAGTGCAGGGTTTGCAGATATCATCACCTAACAGTCTCTTCTGGTAGTGGTAAGTCTCATCCTGCAGCAGGGTGCATTTTACTAGCTTCTATCAGCAGTTCTGTGTCGTTTAACCAACCTTCGGTTACCCGGGGGGATACTTTATACGGGGGGTAAAATAAACTGTGACACCGGTCGTCTTCGATAGACGTTCAGAGTTAGATGTAAAGCTGCATCGCGATCTTGCTAGCAACTGTTTCGATAGCGGATGATGTCTGTAGAGCCCTGAATGTGCTCTAAATACCTTACCTCTACGTCTGAAACTGATTGAAGCCGTTTTCTAACTTTAATTCCTTCTTACGTTGCATTTTGGTATATCATTATGGTGTCGCAGTTTCTATTGGCAACCATTTTGAAACATGGCTACGGTAGCGCTTACTTTGAAAGGACGTGTCTGGAGACAGACACTAGGAACCACGGAAGTATGCATATCGATCAATTGCTCGAAGACTGCTAGTCAATTCCGTGTTACAGTCTTCTCTGTTCGAATTACCTTTTCATTTCGTTTGGACTCGCTAATAATAGCACTGCAGAAACTAAATGCATAATAGCTAATGCATGCAGCCAATAAAATGCATAGCAAGATTGCATGCATGTCAATTCGGAACGGCACGCAGGCTAGCTATAGCTTCGGCAGAATCTTGTCTCATCTACATGAACGAACGTTAATTTGATCAAGATTAGCTATGCGGCTAGTAACCAAAAGTGAAGGAAGAGTAGGCCTATGAAGGCGGACAAGGTCTAACCGTACACCAACATCGTGGCGCAAGGGCGGATCCAGGGGTGTTTCCAAGGTTTCCAGAAACTGGTCAGATCACCTCTGGTTAATATTTTCATGTATCAGTCTTATAATGTCTATGCTTCCTTATAGCTATACCTTTATGCGAAACCAGTCATAAAAGTTACTCGATCCGCCCTAGTGGCGAATGGCGTCTTGCTCGTAGCTAGCTGTGCCTTAATCACGATGTTGACAGCAAACCTCCAGTAGCTATTTGAGGAACTTGCTCACGGAGGTTTCTAACCAATTGAAAGCTGAAGTGAGGGCTTCTCAGCTGGCTCAGGCATCAGAAAGGGTTGGTTCTCTAATACCAGCTTCACAACAGGGTTGAAAACCTTGCCGACGTTTCGACCAGATGCTCTGGTCTTCTTCAGGGCCTGGTCTTCGCCCTGAAGAAGACCAGAGCATCTGGTCGAAACGTCGGCAAGGTTTTCAACCCTGTTGTGAAGCTGGTATTAGAGAACCAACCCTTTCCAATTGAAAGCTGCAATGCCGTGATAAAGGTTTGCTTCTACTCGCTTAGAATCGTGAGCTGCCACTGTAAGGGCTTGGAGAAGACGGAGTATTGGATTTCCTAAGGTTGTTTCTAGGGCAGTACGTATATAGGAAGTAAGATTACACTCACATGGAAAATAATATTATATAACCCTATATGATTCTATGAATGTTACATAACTAGCTTAAGGCACATGCTCGATGATCGATGATGCTACACAAAAAGCGGCTGTACACGTGTATTACCATGAAACCTACATGAAAGCTGTCCTGTGCTCAACGGGACCAGAGCAACTAGCAACACCAAGGATGTCTTCGTTTTACACATCGCCTACGGAATATACCAGTCTGCAGTGGGTATAGAAATTGATGACAGTAGTGACAACACGTTTCCTCCGTTTTTAGCTACAGAGGTCTCTGAAATCTGAGTTAGCCATATGCGCATCGCAGACCAATTCACTCACTTCACGGAAGATTCCCCTGGAATATACAGCTGTTACAGTCAGAAGAGCGCCGATTTCTTACTGACTGATCACAGAGGTGCAGAATATAGTTATATAGCTGCTATACGGAATAAATATTTTAGTGACCCCAGGTAACCTGCATGCATGCATAAACTATAATACGCACTTCGCTTCGATCACCCATACATGAATCTATTTTATTGTATGGCCTCAGCAGTAGGTAGCTATACAAATTGACGGTGACAACAAGTATTCTGTGCATGTGTGTGTGTGTGTGTGTGTGTGTGTGTGTGTGTGTGTGTGTGTGTGTGTGTGTGTGTGTGTGTGTGTGTGTGTGTGTGTGTGTGTGTGTGTGTGTGTGTGTGTGTGTGTGTGTGTGTGTGTGTGTGTGTGTGTGTGTGTGTGTGTGTGTGTGTGTGTGTGTGTGTGTGTGTGTGTGTGTGTGTGTGTGTGTGTGTGTGTGTGTGTGTGTGTCTAGAGAAGAACTGAACTTTTCAAATTTTATGGTCATCAGACAATAACAACTGATGAAGACAACATCTGAAATCAGACTTAGTTTTTTAATATCCCTTCCATCAGACACCTGGTGTGCTTATACAAACTCATGATCCCTTCCATATTGACCAGGGGGGCATTTGTGGGAAGGAGGGGGGGGGGGCAATGCCCCCCTTGCCATAATCTCCCGGCCCTCCTTGAAAATTTGGCAAGCTGTAATGTTATGTAGACATAGCATCCCCCCTCCCCTAATTCTTGGAACTTTAGTTTTGCCCCCCCCTTAAGGAATGTTTTAGATAAAGCACTGCTGACTATAATACTGCATGCACTGACAATAATCCCTTTACTATCAATATCAACACATACTTTCTTTCATGACATTACACTGCAGATGTATAAAATGACTGTGGGTCAACCATGCATATATACATGATATGTAAAAATTAATACTTTGTACAATACACAAAATCATCACATATAAATAGTGAGTCTTGTGTCATGCATATGCATGCATATATGACGATGAACTCAATGTACTGTCAAAGTAACAGAAACATAAGGATTGCATGTGGATGTGTAAGGTTCAGGAGTTGCCCAATCTTCTACTATACCAGCATTTCATGCACGGCTGCAGGTGACTCTGGCCATTTTGCAAGAATTAAGCAATCACCATGCATGCAGTAACTTTGCAGGCAGGCAAGCATGACTTCAAACATTACCATAATTATATATTATTATGCAGCTACATAATATTTGTGCAGTGCCTTATAACACACTTGCACTGGCTGCAATTGGCGCAAACTTTCCACTTTGGCCAATATCATATCAACGTGCATTTATTTGATAACTGTACTGTCTAACTCTCCAATTACGCTCTTAACGAAAACAGCAAGATGCATCCACTAATCATGTTATGAAGCTATGGCAGTGACAAGTGAAAACCACAGGGTCACATACTTCAGAGCTGTACACAATGCCCATATATAGTAAGCATATGCAGGGCTGCTGGTAGCTGGGGAAACTGCTACCATCTCTTATAACCATAACATACAATATATATAAACACTGCTTTCAACAATAAAGGCAATACAAGATATAGTTAAGTTCACACATGGCACAGTGTGCTATAATATTCAGCACCATTACAGTTAAGTGGATGGACTCATACAAATGATATAAGATTGCATAACATGAATACAAGTTGCTGGCTTCTCCAAAAAGGTAGAAATGATCATGATTGAGAGGAGTACTTGGGCTAAATATCTTGAATAACAATGGGTGTGCATTGCAAAACCACATGTACGCATCATGTCAGCTTTACAACTGACACACTACTACTGTACATTGTATATAAACTAATAGTGTATGCTATACTGTACACATGTAAATGTATACAATAAAATACTATATATGGGAGTGCATATATAAATGTGGTGCTGTCTTGCATATAGACCTAATGTGTGGTCTCAAAACAATTGCACTCTCTTCTTCAGTTCAATCTTCTTCCACTTGGGCAATGCCTTGAAAGTATCACGACTCATGCTAAAGGCGCAACTTGGAAGTCTTCATCACTGAGATGTTGCTAAGCAAATACTCTACCTAACTGCTACCAAAGTACAAGGCACAACCTAATAGCATCTACCAACAACCAACTGGTGAGCCGGACAATGCAAAAACCGTGCTGGTAACTTACCTTTTCCGGAATGGTGGCAATGGGGAATAGTTGCCGTAGCCCAACGTCGAGGACTGCCGGCGGGAACCCTGGGGTCCAACATGCGGCTATACCATGATCCCGCTAGCTACAAAGACCCATTGCTCCCAAAATATGCATGACACTGCTAAAGGGTGGGAGGGAGGGGGACTCTTCTGGAACGGTTGTTACTGTTGTTTAACCGCATTGTGGTTAAACTTCAACTGTTGTCTGACACATACAATTCCCTGCATTGCATGTAAGCTGTTATTGTGATACTGTGTTGTGAAGACTCCTCTGCACTACAGACTCTCTGTCTGTGTCATGTTTGGTGTATGCATCACCTTACTGTGGCATGAGAACATGCAGCTGCACGTGCATTTTGTCAGTACAGTGAAGAAAAGGTCATCAACTTGTAGCATGGCATAATTATGCTAGTATAGCTGCTAGCCCCTACTTCTCACTAGCACGTTAATGAGATGTAGGGGCTAGCAGATAGACAGCTATGACCACAATCACTGACATGTATGATACTTTGCACATTTCATACAGTCGTTTCACGGTTTCTAGTCTCGAATGACATTTATGCTCTACATGCACTCAATCACATGAATAAAGTATTTGGAGCATACCGCATTCTCACGTGCGTGATGACGCATGACTCCACTGTCAGCCAAAACAGTGAAAATACTAGACCCTACTTCTCCCCTGTGTGAAATGAGAAGTTGGGTATAGCGCCAGACTAGATGGGGTCCTGACCACCACACAAAATACAATTTGTAATGCATTCCTGCAGTTCTGCAGTACCCCAGGAGTGTCTAACAATGGCCATGCACATCATAATCCGTGCCTGCAGTACAGTAACTTGTTTCTTCCACATACCGTAGTCTACCACCATTCCCCAGACTGCCGATTACGTTATTTTCATGTATAATAATACCTGTTTGGTGCACGTGATACACCACTGCGTAGCGCTTAGCACTGCCATATAAGGAAAACGCAAAGATGGTGGAACGCCCAGGGTACATGATCTCCTTTGTGCAGCGAGGCTAGATGGATCGGTGGAGGAGGGAAGAAGGGGATGAACGCCAATTCAGAAGGGGAAAGCGAAATGAGCGCGACTGGGATGAAGGCGAGTACCGTAGGGCGCGACGGTGGGATGAAGGCGACTACGGCAGGGCGCGACGGTGGGATGTGGGCGACTATGGCAGGGCGCGACGGTGGGATGTGGGCGACTACGGCAGGCCGGGCGCGACGGTGGGATGTGGGCGACTACGGCAGGGCGCGACGGTGGGATGAAGGCGACTACGGCAGGGCGCGGCAGTGGGATGAAGGCGACTACAGAGGCGGGCCCTCTAGATCTCTGAATGTAACGCCGAGAATACGGTCACATGAACTGCCGTACAAGACAGACCCATACTTGGTGAGATTACTCTCTATGATGCATGCGCGCATACATTTCGTGTAATTTACGTAATTTACAGGTCACTCCTCATAAGCTCTCTCTGTGCATGCGTGACCCCACCCTAACCCCATCACCTTAAGACATTTTACTATTTTTGTAGAAAATTATTTTTTCTAGTATGCTAAGGTCTAGAGTACTCAGATAACATTGCACAGTGTATGCACAGGCTGACCACAACTACGTATAATTATATATCCACAACAAACAGGAATTATGGAACCTACTTGGGGCAGCAGCCACTACTTGCAGTGAAAGGAGAACACACAGGGTACTCAGAGTCCCCAACGGCAGTTGCATGGCGAGAAAGCAACTCTTGCATTTTCACCAGCTGCAGGTCAGCAAGCTGGCTAACATTTAGAAGGGTACCTATTCTAATAGTCCCTGTTAGACTAACACCTCAGAATTCATTAAACCTGACAATGAATATTTCCACATTTCTGTATAGATCAGTACAGCAACAATGAATAATTCCAAGTATTATAATACAGATTTCCAGGAAGGGAAGTAGCAAAACTGTCTATTTTCAATTTTCCTATACTTGATTACCACACGGTATGAATATATTCTGCTACTGTTAATGTACAAAGGCAGTAGCAAAATAGCCATAAATGTAGCTGTAACACACAGCATGGAGAGATGAACATCATCATGCTCTCCGGCTCAATTGTAAGAATGTAGCTAGCATGAAACCATCTAGTATACGGTACTTGTGTGCACTGTACAGGATCGATCAAGTTAAATACTTAAGCTGTCCTGCTTTGTGTTAAAATTAAGTGCAATTACACAATGCTCTGGCATCAAACATTGGCTGCATTCGGCAAAACACCCTACTTCAGCTTACAACAATGTATACCTAAGTACAAGTACATATACGTAATTATGGTAATGTGTGTACATATGCTGACTGTATTATATATAATGACAAACTCTCTATAAAATACATGTATCAATTAAGAGTGAAAACAGCAGCATGCAAGCAGCTTTGGCAGTGACAAATGAAAACCACTGGGTCACACAGAAGTACATAAACATTGCCTAAAATATGTATAAGCACAGTCATGCAAGGCCGCTGCAGTGTGACCGACCGAGGAATCTGACTAACTTCACATCTTTGCTAGAACATACATGAATGTACATGATAACATTACAGCCATCCCTTGAGATTTGCTTATCAGAGTGTATGTAGTACAAGGGCTTGTGTGGCAGAATAGCACTATCGTCTATGAAGAAATTCAGCACATTTACAGTGAAGTGGATGGACTCATACAAATGATATAAGATTGCATATAACATGAATACAAGTTGCTGGCTTCTCTAAAAAGGTAGAAATGATCATGATTGAGAGGAGTACTTGGACTAATAGCTTGACTAACAATTGGTGTGCATTGCAAAACCACATGTACACATCATGCCAGCTTTACAACTGACACTACTACTGTACATTGTATATAAACTAATAGTGTATGCTATACTGTACACATGTACAGGTATACAATAAAATACTATGGAAGTGCATATAAAATGTGGTGCTGTCTTGCCATACAGACCTACAGGGCCTCAGAACAAGTGGGCTTTCTTCTTCAGTTCAATCTTCTTCCACTTGGGCAATGCCTTGAAAGTATCACGACTCATGCTAAAGGCAATTTGGAAGTCTTCATCACTGAGATGTTGCTACAGTTGAAAGGGCAGTTAGAAGTCTGATCTTGCCACACAAATAATGGAGTGTTGTCATGTAACATATACAGTAAGTGACAATATGATGTTAATGTTTCGTTTCGTTTTGTTTCGTTTTGTTCTGTTCCGTTTATTACACCATTCTCTATTCCGTTCTGTTCGGTCCCCTTCCGTTTTCTTTTGGAGAAGAAAACGATTCTAACGTACGCAAAACGAACATAAGTGTCGGAACGGTTTCAGAACGAAACGATTTGAGGACGTACGGAGCGATTTATATAGAAGCAGTGGAAACTGTTTGGCGCAGATTCGTAGTATTAGACAAGTGACCGAGTACAGCAGTTATAAGAGGCAGTGAATTCTGCACTCCAAACATATGGGCCAACATATGAACTGTCTCGCTATCATTTTTGCCATGAATTCATCTCTCAATCATTTTATTCACCTGCCGAATCGTTCCGAAGAAGTTGTGCAATGATAATGCTACCGTTCCGTATCATTTTATTCATCATTCTCTTCTGTTCTGTGAGACAAGACGCACCTTTTTTCCAGCATTTTTGTAACAAAACGTAAACACTATATTATCACATACTGTACATACAAGTACACATTTGTGTGTACACATACAGTATGTACATCAATTAGCCATTGCATCCCACCCAACAAGCCGCTCACCTCCAATCTGGCTCTGTCTGCTCCTTTGGGCAGTTTGTTAGTTCCCCCTTTGGTCTGCAGCAGCTCCAGGGGATATATCTGTACAACATACAACAGAAACACAGAGGCAGTGCACGTACTGTAAGAGTTACATGAGTGTGCCAACAGGCGTACAACACATTCGCTATGTGTAAGAGAATGTGGTCATGTTGCTTCGTCAGTAGATGTTGCACTAAAAGACTGGTAGCCACTTATCAATTGGTGTACCTGGCACCACGGTCACACAGTAACACAGCTCTCGTTTTGAAACGTTTATGCTGATTTTAAAACAGATCTCAAGTACATGCATGAAATTGTGAAACTGTAGACCATACACTGCTGTTTAACCCATTGCCAACCGTAGTCGACTATAGTAGACAAAATTATGCAATCAGCTTATGACCATTGTCGACTTTAGTCAACAAAATTACGATAGTTGCAATAGCATCACGTACTGCTACGCAGTTACTATGGTCAACACACATGTTATGAAAACGGCGGAAGATGGCTTAAGCCATACATTGATGATGATAATAGCTTGTCACAATTCAAGTCAGAGCAGTGGCAATCCACCTGACCAGAAGAAGGTTGTTTAGAATGGTTGAAGTTTACACAAAAGCTTACAGAGCAAACACACACTATTGACTTCGGTGGCAAATATGGACTAAGCTTTCACATATGTATACTGTATGCTGTGAATAAAAGCGCTAACAAAGGGATACAAATGAGAGGTTCTTATTGGTTCCAGTGAATAAAATGTGTGACAGTGGCAAGAGACATGCACGAGTGTGCATGTGTATGTATGTACACGCACAAGACAGTCTACGTGTGTGTGCTGCTTCTTACCACTGCAGGCTCTGCACTAGCCTTGCTTGTGCTGTTGTCACCTGACTGAGTGTCACTGCTGGACTGAGAGTCTGAACCTGTGAAGGAGCAAGGATGAAACATATTGTATACACTGTACGTATGAGTGTGCATGTACATCACAGTGACACTCTATAGTGTCACAGCTGGTGGAGGAACTAATGACAGCTAATCAGTACACTGCAATACAGAACATGCTGCTACTGACCACAGCATTAAATAAACATAGATGTTGTGTATGACAACATGTGCAGGTACACGTAGTTGGATGCATGGTGGAATTGGTAGGGCAGGGAAGTGTGCTGGACTGAGCATACTGTGTCCAACATGGCATACAGTGCAGCCATCACTGCTGGGCTACCTGACTGCCCTTCTATACTGCACATTGGCTACTCTGTCATTATAAAAAGACACCAGCGCAAACTTAAAGAGTTCAAGGAAGAGGGCCATTACAGAGTGGAGCAGGGTAAAGTAATAGTTGTGGTTCATCTTCCATTCTCCTTTTGTTGATTCACCACTCACGTATGTACGTACAGTGTATGTACATGTCAAAAGTAAGCAACAGCGTACATAGTGTCAAAGCAAGGCATGTCCACAGGCACTATGTACATGATATTCATTATGCAGTCTTACGTTGTTTGGCAGATGTACTGCGAATAAGCGACGGTGAACCATTGGGAATGTCCTTCTGCAGTAAAGGAAGAAACAGCTCCTGCACATTCTCATGCGGGCAATTACAAAATGCCTGCCCAAAGCCACACACACATGGTACAGAAAATAAATTCCACCGTTGGAGCACTCTGCATGCACACACTATCTACACATCCCTCATCTGTTGCTGACATATTCACAAAAATTACCTGTTCACTGCTTTTTGAGAAAACTTTGATGGCCTCAGAAACTGAATCTGCACAAAAATGGAAATGATGAATATGAACAGATAACATTAGTATCCATTGCTATACGTAGCATTACACTCCCATAACTCTACGGTGAAGTACGTAACCATTCCAGTCACGGACAAGGCAAGGGCTCACGTACATGTATCTGATCTTGCAAATTTACCAAGTGGAGAGTCCGAGGGTTTTGGCTTATCAGACTTAGGCGAGGCTGAAGAGACTTTACTCTGTTGCTCTTTCTTTGCTTCACTGCCATTTACTGCCACTTTGCTACTACTCGCAGGGACACTTGAACTCCTATCACTACTCCTTTGACTGGTATAATCTCTTGAAGGAGACGAACTGGACTGGTCCCTCGGAGGAGGGCCTCCTGACTTCATTTGAGCAAGGTATCGCTCACAAGACAAGTGCCACACCTCAGAACCTGCAAGGTGATGGCGGCAACTGTGCATGCACCATATGTACAGAGTATGTAATGCACATTGTACATCACTTATGAGTGAAGTAACCATGAGTACCAGTACCCATACTAACAATATAACACAAGGATGAGTACATACGTACATGTACGTGTGTACATGTATAGACAAAGTACGTACATACAATAGCTACGTATGTATGTATGTATGTATGTATGTATGTATGTATGTATGTATGTATGTATGTATGTATGTATGTATGTATGTATGTATGTATGTATGTATGTATGTATGTATGTATGTACAGTAGAGTTTTTAACAACCATACAAAGTAAGCACAGTGGAACCTGTCTAAGATGGTCACTGAATTAGGCAGCCACCTCTCTAAAACAGCCAGACTCTTTGTCACCAAATAGCAGTAAAATATTGCATTCTACCTCTGTAGAGTAGCCGCCCACAGGTGGCTGTCTTAGACAGGTTCTACTGTACTACAGCTGTCTGGTGTATGCACATCTGCTCACCTAGCACACACATGTCCTCATCCTCGTTGAAGTAGTGACCACACTTGCTGCATCGTGCACAGTCAGCGTGGAAGGCCTGGTTTGCAGCCTACAAAGCAATGCACACACAACATTAGTTCCCATTAACATCCGCCCCACAACATCACTCCTTTGCACATGCATACCATACTGTTACGTACATCAGATCAGTCACATCCACACATGCAACAATACAGACAACCACACAGACGTAAACACACTTGGTATGCATGATCTGGCCACCAACCTGTAGGCCTCTACCAATGATGGGCTTGTTGCAGGCACTGCACGCAACTCCAAACAACTTGCCAAAGCATGGCTCACAGTAAGGGTTGTCTTCCCTATGAGATTGAATAGAATAGGACATGAAAAGAGATAGAGAAAGGGTAGGGCAGGAGAGGGAGGGAGGGAGGGGGGCAGGGAGGAAAGAAAATCAGAGGAGAGAGGGTTGACAGTAAAGCAACTGAGGAATGAAAGTGGAACCAATCCCTACACGTAGCCTCACAGTGCATTAGCTTAGCTGGCATAGTACTACAGAGGAGGCTAGCATGCCCACAGGCTAAGGTGTCCTTCTTTACACATGTACAAGTAAACTGTAGTTACAAGTACGAGTGCATACATACGTAAGCAATGCACCGGTATCTTGTAGTCTGTATCAACAATAACACACAGCATACTCAGACTGCATAGTGCATGATTGCTTGTATAGTAAGTAGCATGGGGCTCCGCCCCACATACGTACTGTACATGCGTACAGTAGCAGATTTTCATAATCATCTTACTATAAGCTACAACTGCCAACTAATCTTCACTTTCAGTACACAGAAATGGCACACAGCATTGAACCGTACATACTGTATACTGTACATGTACGTATGTAGCGCTTGCCAGGATCTGTCACTATGAGCCGAAACATGCTATACACTCATACGGAAGATGACACTCTATTGGTGTTAGCAGTTACACGTATCACAGCTACCTGGGTGGTGTTAGCTTACATTCCTACAAACTCCTCCGAGACAAGTCTATTGCACTTGTGACATTTGAGACACCACATGTGCCAGTGCTGGTTCAGGGCCAGGAGAGAGGTGCCACTCTTTGGGATCAGCTCCTTGCAGCCCGCACACACTGGGGGGGGGGGGGGGAGTGGTTGCAAGTGGTAATAGGAGTGTATAGCCAATACACTTCACATACGTACATGTACATAGCAGGTATACAATAAGAAATATGTAAAGCATTATCATAATTCAACAAACAAACAACAACATAGATATGCATACAGTGGAATCAGACTATTTCAATAAACAATATACAGTACATGTACATGATGCTACAGTTACATAAGGAGAATGGTTAAAATTTAGGCCATGAGTGCTATGCACAAAGGCACAATTACCATTGTGGTGAATCACATCATAAGGGGAGTGTGTTACTGCATGCTAACCACACTGTGTATTCAGGCATGACCAATGGAGAGTGCCAATGACATAACATTCAAAGGAGGGTAGCTCCCTGATAAGCTGTCATACAAACATACATTGTCCACTCTACAAAGGGTGTGTTTGTGTGGAATGCAGATAGTGTTCCGTGTGAAAGAGAATAGCACCAAGTTGTGTGTGTAACTGACGATGTGGGAAGGGAGTGTACGGATGACTCACAGCCCAACTTTGCCTTCACTTGGGGCTCCACGGGTTTGAGTTTCAATTGACCATCAGTCTCAGTGACGGCAGTGTAAGCACTGGACATTTCAGGGGGAGGTTTCGGTTCAAAGGAGAAGCCTCTCTCGTGATCGTCCGGGTACTTTGCAGTGGAAGCAAGACTGTGCATGGAGGCGCTTCCCATTGGTGCTTTAGAACGAGGACCAGAAGAGAAAGTCTGCCGACGTGGACCAGAACTGTCATTATCATCGAGTATGTCAATGTCTGACGCTGATCGCCGTTTACCATAAGCAGATGCGGAGGGGGTGTGGTTAACGGCAGAGGTAACAGAAGGGGGAGGGGAGGGGCGAAGCCTAGTTGGGTTGCGTGGCGGTTCAGTGGCTCCCGGGGACAGGGGTCCGTTGCTGCTTGAAGACGTATTCGAGACGTTTGAGGAAGATGACAGAGTCGAGTAAGGGGAGATCACACTTGGGGGCGAGAGAGACTTGCGCTGTTCTGACATGTAGGCCAGAGTGGATGTGGCGTGGGAGGGGAGGCTGGTGCGATGGGGGGGACCAAGCTTGTTGGCACAGGCTCGGCAGACAATCTCTTTATCATACTGAGTCAGCACTGCGCCAGTGGTTATGGGGTTTCTGCACATGTGTAACAGACAGAGCATGATATGTAACATACTGTATACACAAATGAGCACTCCTACAGTGCACATTAATTGGTAGCACGCTTTTTAAAAACAATAGTGTATAAATTGTGTAGGGTCACGTTCTACTATTGTACAATAAGGGAGTGGGCATACAGTATACGTACAGTGTACGTGTACGTACGTAAGAGAAATTTATTCCTTGAACTGGCATGAAGGAATTTGCTGTAATGCGTACTTGCATGTGATTGTGTATTTCATTACATACTGTACGTAAGTGGGTCTTATAATAGTCTTAGAATCTACAGCACACACTACTTACGTTAGCCACAAAAATGTGCTACCTCAGCAAATTCCCTATTACACAAGACGCAGACTTGTTGGCACCCCTTGCTTCAGTGCACACTTATGTCGCTTTGGCTGATACAGGCTTCAGTAAATGGCCATCAAAGCACTCATGCCTCATTTCGGAATTCTGACTTCATGTTGGTAAGTGCAGTAACAAGAACACCTAAGATGTCTAGGTCAACTGCTTTATTAGTCTGGCGCCGTATGACCCCTCTGAACAGGACACCTGACTACTCGTTATAACATGCCAAGAGAAGTCAAACTTCAGAGATGAATCCTGAATCAATTTACATTCGTGATAGCCATTATGCAAACATACGTATCTGCATCCTGGAGCTGGCTTAGTCTTAAAGGTGACAGATTTTAGAATGACAAGTGGGTAATTATTGCAGACTAACAGTAGTTGCAAGATTTGGTTGTGAACTTCAGACTACAGATTCCGAGCCATTTTAATACCATACATAGCTACACATACTGCACATCCCCATACCAACCCAACACATCCAACAAACATCATTGCAGCCCTCCGACACTCACTTGCATTTGACACAGGAGAGGCACTGTGGGTGGTAGGACTGCCCCATTGCCTTAGCCAACATTCCATCAATATAACCATTACATTTGGCACATTTTATGCCATACAGCTTCTGGTAGTCCTTCTTACAGTAGTAGGAGTTGTTCTTGACGAAGTATCCTCCAGTCACCAAAGAGGTGTGGCACTCTAGAGTAGGGGAATGGGGTGGGGAAAGGCAGAACAGTAGAGATGTGTAATCAGCCAGAGAAACATGCAACGGGCATACGTACAGGGAGTAGGAACTGGGTGGGCTACAAGGCATACTTGGAAGTTTAGAATGAAACACATGGCATCAGAGGTACTCTAGATATACATACACGTGTGTGTGTGTGTGTGTGCATTGCATGTATGTACTGTACGTACACGTGTGCATATGCACATGCATACGTACTGTACGTACATGTGTACATGTACAGTACATGGAACTGCAGCACATACGCAAGACGTACGTACATGTACATACAGACACATGCACGCACAGTGTGCTAGCCACCAGGTGAGGTGCAAGTACGTACATACATCCACTCTTCCCATAACAGCATAACAGACACACCAACTCCATACACCCTGCTTTCACAAATGCACATACACATCTACAGTACAGTTTAGCAGTCCCTTTCCTGCACCATACAGGGAACACCATTACATAGCACTGTACTAGTCATGATCACACTGTCCAAGTTCATATCATCCTTTCAATTCAAAACCCATGGAATGAGATAACATGACATTCCATTGGATACAAAGAAATACGAACTTCCCTGCTAAGGGCAAACACAGAAAGTACGTAATAAGTGAATACAGTGGGCAAAGGAGTGCTAACCAATGTACATGACATGGCATATGAGATAACCTCCGAGCTAGGACCTGGGTAGTCTGATTTGGAAGTAGAGACCCTGTAGTCTGGGGAGGCTCCAATATATAATATTACACAGAACCCATAGGCAGACAAGTGGCTGAGGTCATCTCAGCTGACTGGATTGATTGTATGCACTTCCAAAGGGGCATTAGGAAGCACTACACCCATCGATTTCCTACTTGTACATACTATTGGTAACAAGTTTACATAGCTATCATGTGTGGAGAGTGAAGTGCACAATGCAAGTACAACTCCAGAGGTACGTACGTACGCACATGAACACTTGTATGCACACCAGACAGAGTAGGATAAGAAGTATTGAGAGGAAGCATTAACTACAGGTGTGAATTTGGCTTCTTGTGGGAACAGTGTAGAGGAAGGGGACATTGTTTGGGCCTGTTTCCTACACCGCCACTACCACAAGAATGAGGTCAGCTGGTAATAAGGAGCCATATGAAAGTGTACCCACATCCTACAGGGTCCTCAGGACACCCTGACAGGTGGGCTGACAGGGAACAATTAACTTACACACAATTCTCCCACCACAGTGCCCAGCCTGTCCTTAGTACACTTCTACAGTCACTGAGAGGAAATGTGGTCAGAACCCTTTCTACAGTACTGTATTTGTTGAGCATGAATGACACACTCTTTGTGCTCCGTAGTGGCAGCCACTACAGACACGGGGTAACAAGAAGGAGGCCATACATCTAGATACCTCTGCTTACGGTAGGCTTGGCTAGGGTGCAGTGCACACAGAAGAGCTGTTTGAGGTTATACAAAGTACAAGTAGCAGACATACATGCACGTAACTTGGTACAACAATGCTTGTGTAAGCAATGCTTCCCATGCACTTGGGCACACCTACACTTGGACACAAATCACCCAGGACAGTTGGTGAAGGAAACGTTAACGATCCGACGCGATATGCATACATGCCATTCTTGGGCTTACAATGCAAAGACATACCAATCTTCAGTGTATGCACGTACACACACACACACACACACACACACACACACACACACACACACACACACACACACACACACACACACACACACACACACACACACAGTGCAAAGCACAGGTGTGGGAGAGAGGACACCATACACCCCAGTGCACTTGGATACTGCTATCTCACTGTCACAAGCTGTATGCTTTGGCAAGGATACATTTCAGCCACACATTCTCCACCCATGATCACAATCAAGAGTGAATGGTCAGGAATCAGACTCGTATGTCACAAGAACCAGCCACAAGCCATGCTGGATCAATGTTGGGATGGCCTTTTCCACTAATGTGGACATTGAGCTCATATCGCTTACCCCAACTCATGCAACTCTACGTACATTAGTTTTAGTTACCTTATTGAGCATGGTGATGATGTGTGAAGTATCATATACATACATGTACGTGGGGGGGGAGGCATGCAGCATGTGTTACGTGCTATGCTAACACATGCAGAATATGCTATAGTAACTATAGTAGCATCCAGCTAGGCTCCCCCCCCCCTATTTTTTGAAACCTTAACCCCTTTGAAGAAATTTCTAAATACAGCACTGCTGATGCTACCACAAAGAAAGGCTAGCAGTAAATGTACTGTACTTCCATCAACTTGTACAAGTTTTGCCACTACTGGTACACTGTACGTACAGGCGGCACCAGTGTGAGAATGTAGAACAGTAATAGGCTATGCACAAGGCATACATGTACGTACGTACATGTAGCAGGTATTAATTATGAGATGTGTGTACAATGTGTGTACTGTATGAAGTGCTACAAGCTAGACACCCTGTCTCCTACAATACATGACACCTCAGTCACGATGGCTGACCGGTCTATTCCCTGAAGCACTTAGGGGTGAAGAGCTGCTAATCTAAAACACACTTACGCACAACAAGCGATCAATTGCAGAGAAATACCTTACACCTTCCACACTGTATGTACACACACCCTCTTTGGCTGTTTGGCATGCAACACATGCACACAATGTGTTAACACACAATGTCACAAACCCACCCTCTACATGCACTGTACACACAGGCAAGGTGAGGCATGTACACAACGTCAAGAGCTCACCAGTGCACGTGAAGCAGTCAATGTGGAAGTGCTTGTCCTGCACTTTGAGGACCTCTCCCGAGCACATCTTACCACATATGTGGCAAAGGATTACTGGAGGGGAGGGGAGGGGAGGGGAGGGGAGGCAATAGAAGATACTGGGCTGAAGATATAAGGGTTGGGTAGACTGTACAGCCACACCACAGTCGTTACACAAACTGCTCTGCCACTGATCACGTATCACTACCTGGGGCAATCTGCAATCGCTGTACACTTTGTGTAATACTGTACATACCTCACTGAATAGCACAACATGCCATGACAGGTCCAGGCATGTATCAGGAAATAATGTACATGTACACTCGTTGTACGTGTGTGTGTGTGTGTGTGTGTGTGTGTGTGTGTGTGTGTGTGTGTGTGTGTGTGTGTGTGTGTGTGTGTGTGCGTGCGTGTGTGTGTGCGTGTGTGTGTGTGTGTGTGTGTGTGTGTGTGTGTGTGTGTGTGCTCAGTGGTGTACTTTGGAGCACTTGTACATCTACTCGTGTGGTATGTCACAAATACAACATACAAATGACCAGGGCATGACATTGAAAATGCCATCATGCCATGGACACCTCAACAGATTTCAAGGAGTACAGGACCAACAAGCACGAATTGACAAATACGCCAACTAAAGCCTAACACTATCTGACCTTGGTACATGCACACAGCTTCACACAACACTCCGATATGCAACAAGGCAGTCAACTATCTTCAACACACTGTCAAACTACTGTAATAGGATTAGTGCCAGTAACAGCTGGCATGGGCCATGTATCAGGCTGCATAAGTGAAAGATAAGAACATCAACAGCTTCATATCTCATCAAGTGGGACAGACAAGCATGAGAAATGAGCAATAACACCTGCACATACACTTAAGAAGGGGTTAGTTGTTCACACTAATGACTCACACAACCATCAAGACAGAGGCAACCATCCAACAGAGGATACACTGTACACGAGGTGCTGCTTGCTGCAACACTGTGTACATACATGTACGTACGTACCAACGTATATAAGGGACCATCAAAAGGCGAACATTCAATAGTGTGATATTGATTGAACAGTTTAAGCTCACACCTTAGTTGCCTTGGCAACACTTAAATGAATCCCAATAACAAAGCATGACATTATACACTTGTGAGCACAGTACACCACCAGGTGGCCAGGATAGTCACACGTTCAGTACATAACCCAGATCACTTCTCCCCACCGTGTTTTATTCTAACATCATGCACGATAGCGGCAAGGGAGGAAGGGTATTGGCTACTCAAGACTGCCACCAGGATTAGAAGTGAGATGAGGTTATGGGAGTGTGCAGTTCAGGCTCATAAGGGGCAGGGAGTGAGGCAGGGAGTGAGGCAGGGAGAGGCCCTTAGGTGCAGGGTCTCACTGCAGCCATTGTATGGCAGTGCTTTAAGGGGAGTGAGGTATTTGTTCAATGCAACTCACACCTTCCCAAGACATTCTTTGGAGTAATTGCCCTAGTCTCGCATCCAGCCCCTGCTTGTCCACAAGCTAACTCATTATTGCACAATCAAGACTGTACATGTATATAATTGCCCCTGCAAGCAGTCATGATTGAAAGTGTAGATGTGGCTAATGATGGCATATGAACGTACATAAGGGAGGCATAAGAAGCCTGATGGGAAGAGGAATAGGGTTGAGGTGGGAGTGAGGGGTGAGGGGAGGGGAGGGATGGGAAAGTGGCGGTGTGAGTGTTGAGAAAGGTTGTGAGGGGGGGGGGGGGTGAGTAAAGGGGGGGAGTGACAAGAGAGGGTAAGGTTTGAGCAGAGGGGGTAAAGAGATTGATATGAGGGAAACCCTAGGACTAGAATACGCACACAGTGCCAGAGTTCACATGTGAGGAACACAGCGTGAATCAGCAAGAATCCTAGCCAATGCTGTGTTGGGCCAGAGAGTGAAGTTGATGAAGTGCCACCTGACACGTTTCTGCGCACGTACAGCACATGGGTGAGTGTATCTATGCGTACATAAAGACACTCTCACACACCACTAACACCCACCGTTTGTGTCCCACAACACACATGTACGTGTACTCCTACACACAGTTACCTAGCACCCCCTGAGAGACCGCCTAGCAGGTAATGATGTAATGAAGTGGATCAAGATAAGACGGAGATAACTCCTTTTGGCGGCCGCAAGACACAAGGCCTGACGCGCACCTTCTCTACACCCACCGCCGACACTCACAGCTCTGAGACAATGAACAAACTATTTCTGGCTCTTCGAGACTCATTTCTTCTTCCGTAAAGCTGGCTATAACCACGGAAAGCAGCTTCAATAGCCTTCACAAAGTATTAACATTCATCAGGTTTGGCATTGTGGGAACTCGCTCAAGTTCGCCCACAACCCCCGGCAACCAAGCACTAACGCTAATACAGCAAAGGGTGCTTACAATACCGAGCCGTTCGGAGGCAATGCACAGTTCACAATGTAGCTACGTGCCACAAGCTAGGGCGCGAGACTGCTACTGTACCCAAACACCCAAGTGTGAGGGAACAACGTACAAAATAGAGGACTCTGTAGTGAGAGTGTGCGCGCATACCCAATTTAGCGTTCCTCTCCTGCTTGGTCATCTCTGCTAGCCCGCCTAGAAGGATTCTCGCAACGCGGACCTTCTTCCACGCTCGGGAAGAATGTAGGACAAACTGCGAGGTGGATGTAGAGAAAGGTTTTTGGCAATGTGGAGGTAATTATATTCATTGCTTACGCCCCGCCTGCGTGTGCGCAGAGATAAAATGGCGAATGTAAAGAGCCCCAGAACGTTAGAGGAAGTCACTTCCCTTCTTGAGGGTGGATCTGAGTGAGGGCTTTAGCCTATATATGATGTATATAGACATTGATATGTGCTCTATTTCTATTTAGTTGTAGGTTCGCTTCTCTGTTGTGTGTTTGTGGCAGAGGTGTGTGTGTGTGTGTGTGTGTGTGTGTGTGTGTGTGTGTGTGTGTGTGTGTGTGTGTGTGTGTGTGTGTGTGTGTGTGTGTGTGTGTGTTTGTGTATGTGTGTGTGTGTGTGTGTGTGTGTGTGTGTGTGTATTATTGTGAGCCAGCTTGCCAATTGTAGACCCACCTACCAGGAAGATAGTATGATGCTAAACCCACTACACATGTATGCAATGTATCGACATGTGCATAGTAGTAATGTGTGTGTATAATGGATACCTCATAGATACTCAAGGGTTGGGTAATCCACGGGTACAGTATGTCCATTCTGTAGGTTGGTGGTGGCCAACTTCTGGATGCCATGGTCTGATCCGAGTGTGCAGATGAATGAGGTGCTGGATGAACTGGCACAGGAACATGAGCACGTCACGTTTGTCAAGGTATACTGACTAATCTAAAACTATTGTGTCGTGGGTTATGAGGGGTGCATGAGCTTCACAGCGGTGCATAGTTATATAGCGGTGTCTCAGTGTCTATTCCAATACTTTCAGTTTGTTCTCTAATAGAGGGAGGGGGAGGGGCAGATGTGTTGTTGTTCTCTATAGAAACCTCCTTCTGTTTCATATTCTTTGCCTTGTCTATGAATAACGTTAATGGTTTGTGAGTTTTGTGAATTTGGTATAATATAAATGTTCCAATCCAATTTTTTGCTGTATTTGAACAAATCTTCAAATGGAGCAAAACTGAGATTCTAAGCACAACATTATAATCTACTGTACATGCGTATATACTGTAGTAGGGCAGACAGACAGACAGATATTTTGATGTCATTCTTGATGTTCCAAGTAAGGTGCTTGCACTGCTGCAATAGTCTCTTGCATAGTTATCTGGCTATGAGAGACTACCTCTGCATTGGATATAGACGATATTGTTTTGTGTGTAATGATGTTGTTACATGGTTAGTAGTACTAATGCTTCGTTTTGCTAAATATCTTTGTATGGAGTGCTCCATCTTCATTGTCTGTTGAAGCTGTGCGAGTTTGTCAATATTTATCGTGGTCTTAGTCTTCTTTGACCACATGACCACCACTTTGACTGCAGGTTGAGGCCGAACAATTCCCAAGTGTTTGCCAGAAGCTGTCAATCATAGCAGTGCCCACCACTGTCTTCCTCAAGGTGTGTATGTATGTATGTGGGGGTGGTGTGCGTGTCTGCCTGCCAGTCAGTCTGCGAACCTGTCAGCGTATCCATTGATGCGTACATGCATGACATCTTGTCCATTTTGTAGGTGTGATTGTGCATATCTGGTACTTATTGCAGGTGTGCATTAGTGAATGGTTGGCATGCAAAAGCAGTTGCACACACATTCATGTACCTGAGCCAGCTGAATTGGTGTGACTTGCCTGGTTCCCTCCTACCCCCATAGGGTGGGAAGGAAGTGGACAGAGTGAATGGTGCCCACGCTCATGAGATCACCAAGATAGCCTCAAAGCTTGCTTCCTCTATTGTCATGCCTTCCATGCCTCCACCTCCAAAAGAGGTACTTTGTGATGGTGTGTTTGGAGTTTGTGTATGGTACACTACCGTACAACTATTGAGACTGACACTGCCTGTGTGTTCCTCTTGTTGAAACATATGTATCTACCCGATACCTCCAGTTCCTTATTACTAGTAGTAGTGGTGTAGTGTATACGTAAGTACAGCAATGGTAGAAGTTAACCTCTTTAAGTGCCATCCAGTGAAATTCCTCGTTTGTAGTCATCAAAGCAGGCACATACACATACCGGTGTGCCACATATTCCATGTACATACATATATGTGTGAGGGACACTCCTGTGGCTGTGATGTGTGTGATGGGGACATTGCTCACACTCACATGTCATGTGGAATGGATTAGGTTCCTGAGAGATTGATTGAAGTACAAACTTGCTTTGTCTGTGGTGGCTTCCCTCCATTCCTGATAACCATTACTAGTGTGCATTGTTAGAATTTCTTGAGGTGTACATTATCAATTGAATGAACTTCAGTATCTGTGTGGGTGTTGTTCACAGGGGATTCCCCTTGCGCATTTCTCTCCCCTTGAACTGTCACTTCCTAGGACCTTGACGCAAGGCTTAAACGCTTGGTTAGTTCTGCCCCTTGCCTGCTGTTCATGAAGGGGACGCCAGAGGAGCCCAGATGTGGTGAGGAAAGGTTTGGGATGTTTGGGATACGCAGCTAACAGCTCCGTTTGAGTTCTCATTGAGCAAAGTGTTGTGGAGTGTGTGTGTGTGTGTGTGTGTGTGTGTGTGTGTGTGTGTGTGTGTGTGTGTGTGTGTGTGTGTGTGTGTGTGTGTGTGTGTGTGTGTGTGTGTGTGTGTGTGTGTGAACGTGTGTGTGTGTGTGTGTGTGTGTGTGTGTGTGCACGCGCGCAGATAGAACCTCCAGAACAGAGCCACAATGCATTAATAGTGTCTCTGAAACCGTACTACGAGCGATTACATACATTCATATTGGTTAATTGCTGTGTTTGCAGTGGTCAATGTAGAATGAGTGACAAATGTATTCACCTGTCCATTAGATCCCAGGTGTGATTTCTCCCATTCCATGTGTATTGTAGATGACCATTGTGTATGACCCCTCTTCCACCAGTCCAACCATTACATGTGTAGAGTGTGTATAATTATAATTCCTGAAACATGACCACTGTTTACAATACAAGTAGCTCCTATGTCAGCCTGACCGCTGTACTGTGTCCTGTTGTGCTCTTGCTGTGCTCTCCTCTAGACTCTCTGTACTATGTACTGTACCTCAACACTTGTTTTTGCAGTCTCCTGTTCACATGCGGCTCCATTTCCTACGCAGGATTTAGCAGACAAATAGTTGCCCTGTTGCAGGAATGCAATTGTGTGTTCAGTACTTTCAACATTCTAGCAGATGAAGAGGTGAGAGGGGGTGGAAGTGTGAAGGTAGGAGGGTGATGGCGGGAGGGTGATGATGGGAGTGTGATGGCGGGAGGGTGATGGCAATAGAGAGGGAGGGGATGAAAGGGGCTAAAAATGGTTGGAGAATTACCACTCTGAAAGTGTGCTACATGAGACATTCCTCATAACAATCTAGTGCTATTTTCAACCTGAAGAGTACAGCACTAAGGGTTCCACACTTAACCTGTTTGAAATATACTGGCCTTGTGTACGTGTGTACCTGCATGCCGACTGTACTTAGGTTCGTCAGGGACTGAAGACTTTCTCCAATTGGCCAACATTCCCCCAGCTCTATGTCAATGGGGAGTTTATTGGTGGACTGGATATTGTGAAGGTGGGTAACACACACACACACACGTGTGTGTGTGTATGTGTGTGTGTGTGTGTGTGTGTGTGTGTGTGTGTGTGTGTGTGGTGTGTGTGTGGTGTGTGTGTGTGCACGCTCGCATGCATGTATGGCTGTGGGTGCGGTTTTCCCCTAATTATGTGTACGTATGATGCAGCAGAGCTCAAACAAGTAATTTATTACTCCGCTCTTTCGCCATTTCATGTAAAATATCATACGCTGCATGTACGTACTAACGTAATGTGTTAATTGAAGCAATGCTGACTAGTGGCAAGAGAGACTGGATGGGATTGTCACTTTCCTCTAAAGAGATACTGTTTTGTGAACATACAATGAACTAGCGTCTGTCTAGGGACTGTTATAGCATAAGCTGAACATAATCACAGTCCTTTTGATGCCTGTTTTTATAATTGAGTATGTTAACCACTGAATTTTGATCTATGGTATTTGTTGCTGTTTGTGCTTCTTCCACGATTTGTTTCAATGTTGTGCATTTTCTCATTTCTGAGTAGAATTTTATATGCAAATTATGCGTCAACCCTGTCATTTCTGTGCATCATGCACACACAGGAGATGAAGGAGAGTGGTGATTTGGAGCAAGTACTCCCAAAGCAGAAGTCTCTTGAGGAAAGGTAACATTCCCCTCACTTTTCACTGTCAGATATTCAGATAGATCCAAAGAAGGGGAGGGAGGGGCTTATGTATGTACATGCATGGCACTGATATTTTCATGTCACACTTCAGACTGTAGTACTTTTGTTTGTTCACAGTTCAGGCAAAAACTACATTTTAAGACATTGCCCAACTCCAGTGATCAAAATCATCCATCTTTCTGTCCTAATGGAGACACTATCATTTGATTTTGGCACTTTGCTTTGCAGCCAGTGTCTGTCAAGCATGCTCCCTCTGTTTCCTCTCTTGTATAGGCTGAAGGAGCTTACACACCGAGCGCCTGTCATGCTCTTCATGAAGGGAAGTCCAAATGTAAGTGTGTGTGTGTGTGTGTGTGTGTGTGTGTGTGTGTGTGTGTGTGTGTGTGTGTGTGTGTGTGTGTGTGTGTGTGTGTGTTGAGGCTCGCATAGAGTGATCTCTAGAATTACATCGAAGAAGGAAGGAAATGCTAAGAGTCAATGGACAAGAAGGTCCTGTACATTCATGCTGACTTCCACTTGACTGTTTTGCAGGAGCCCAAGTGTGGATTTAGCAAACAAGTGGTCGCATTACTCAATGAAGAGGGGTATGTGCACTGTGCGTACACACGCACACACACATACGCGCATGCACGCACCACACACACATGCACATCACAACTAGCAGTGCGCTGTGCATTCCCGTAGGGTACAGTTTGACTCATTTGACATCCTCCAAGATGAAGAGGTGGGTCGGCTCTCCTGTGGTTGACACCTTGTGTCTGTACATGTGTTTGTGTTGTCATAGAGAATGTGTCCTATGCAGGTGCGGCAAGGGTTGAAGAAGTACTCCAACTGGCCAACATACCCACAGCTGTACTCCAATGGGGAGCTCATTGGCGGGCTGGACATCCTGAAGGTATTAACTCTTTGCATTAGTGTGTGCAGCTGTGCTGTTAATCCAGGAGATTGCAATCAGATCTGCCTCGATCGATTGTGTGTTGGTCACTGCTGTATGTACTGGTGTGTCATCTTCTGTTTGTGCAGGAGTTAAAGGAGACAGGAGAATTAGCGAGCTCATTACAAGCATAATAGACAAATACATGCATATGCAGCAGTGATGAACGGCCACACATGCCATGAATACATGCACTCTGTTGAGCACGATAATTATATGCGCGCTGAATTGATCACGTGAGTTGTGCATTGCGAAATTCACTGGGCGCGCCACGCATCATAATGTCGAAGGTTGACAAGCTTCATATTCAAGGTACGTCTCTACACCTGGCAGACGTGCGCACTAGGGATTTACTGGACATACGTTAATGTACTCTTTATTCTGTTTCACAGGCGTGCGTAGTTTCGGCTACCGCGAAGGGGAACACGCTTTGGTGGTGTTCAATACTCCACTCACCATCATTGTGGGGCAGAATGGGGCAGGGAAAACGGCAAGTATCTAGCATATAGGCACACACACAAAAAGAGATGATTCATCTGGGAAGTCGCCCACCTCTCAATGCATCATCAGCACACACACGTTTTGCATCCACGCAGCGCTAGATACTGTAAACACAGGTTTGGAGGACCTACAGTAGGCTCCCACTAACTGATGAATGCTCCCAGTCTACGAGGTATATCGTGTATGGGCTCGAGTGTGTCAGTAAACAGTCCAGCTACACACATCAGCTATAGAGTGAGGCAGGCACACTGATGCCTGCATCCTCCACTGTCGCCACATGGCCCTTGCCTTAAGTGTCCTGTCCTGTACCACAGACCATCATTGAATGTCTCAAGTATGCCACCACTGGGGAAATCCCACCAATGAGCAAAGGAGGGGCCTTCATCCATGACCCAAAGTTGGCCAATGAGACTGAGATCAAGGCCAAGGTCAAGCTGCAGTTCAGGGACAGAGCCGGCAACAAGACCATTGTGTCACGCATCATGCAGGCTACACAGAAGGTAAGAGGAATTGGCAGACATGCTCGGTGGGAGGGTTGGATTAGGAGGGTTGAGTGCTGAGGAGTGAGTGGGAGGAAGTGAGATAGGACGGGAGGTTGAGTGTGCCTCGATTTGCTGTATGGAGGTCAGAAGAATAGCCAACAGATCGCTACTGTACATGTTGTATTTCTGCCCTTTGCAAGTGTGTAACATGTCAATACTCCTCAATGTACTGTACGCAATCCTGGCATATGAATGTCTTGAGCTTGTATGTACAGTGGCAATCATTGGATGATTTCTCTGAGATACTAACTGTACTACAGTGAAACCTGTCTAAGACAGCCACCTTTGGGCCAGTTCTAATTGACCTTTATACAGAGAGGTGGCTGCTCTACAGAGGTAGATTGCAGTACTTTAGTGCTATTTGGGGACAGGGAGGCTGGCTGTTTTAGAGAAGGGGCTGGCTAACACAGTGACCATCTTAGACAGGTTCCACTGTAACTATAGTATGCCAGATGTACATGTACGTACGTAAGAGGGAGATGTGATGAGAACAGTTTGGCTCAGTGTCAGTGAGCTGTGGGTAATGGTTGTCATCGCTCACTGTGTGTTGTCCGGTTTTGTCCTTATCCCTCGCTCCTACATGTACCACTGACCAGCCAAGCAAGATTGAGACTAAGACACTGGACTCCAGCATGGAGAAGCTGGTTGATGGACAGGTGAGGCCTGAGGGTGGAGTGGGGTTGGGAGCCTTTGTGTTGCAGGCACGGGCTCTGGTGTGGGCAACAGGAAACAATCAGTCCTTCAGTACTAATCTGGTATAGTGTAGCTGGTACCTGGTAGTCAGGTACATACATCTAAGAATTTGATTAACCAAACCTATAGGCACAATTGTTAGTGGCTGTGGCTATCCTTAAATTGCTAACATTCAGTGACTTCTGTACGTACGTACTGCCATTACACCCCTTGCTTTCTCTTGTTCCCCTTTCTCTGCCCACACTTTCTCTACTTTGCACTCTGCTCCACCCCCACCCTCCCCTCCCCTCCCCTCCCCTTCATCCCTGCAGAAGGTGCAGGTCACCTCACGCTGTGCTGATGTGGATGAGGAGATGATGGCACACCTCGGAGTGTCCAAGGCTGTCCTCAATACTGTCCTCTTCTGCCACCAAGAGGACTCTACTTGGTATGTGCGTGTGTGTGCGTGTGTGTGTGCATGTGTTTGGGTGCGTGTCACCACCCGCTGTCCTTTCTCCCCTCCTCCCTCCCTCCTCTCTCCCTCCTTATAGGCCTCTCAGTGAAGGAAAAGTGCTGAAGAAGAAGTTTGATGAGATCTTTGATGCTTCCAAGTATAGCAAGGCTCTGGAAAATGTCAAGGAGATCATTCAATCTCAGGTACAGTAGTACTGGTATACATACAGTACATGTCCATGTGTCAGTGTGTCTGTATGTGTGCGGCACTCATGCTGTTGATACTACACTTGCATTACAGCAACACCTCTGCTTTAGGAAATATTGTCTGCAAATTGAGTGGTTGTAGTCCTACAACCATCTATTCTATGCACCAACACAGAGAAAATGTCTCACTACAACCGCCTTTACCTGCGTGTACTTGTTCATTGAACATGATGTGTTGTCCCACTCATGTTTTCAGTGAACACAATGTGCATAGACTGTAAATCTATACTGATGCACACACACACACACAGTGCTGGAGTGATCTTAACTCGTACACCCAACACGTAATGGCTGTGGATGTTAACAGTTGTAAGCCCTCCCATGGCACCCCCTTCGCTCCCCCTCCTCATCCACCACTTTCCTCTTTTCCTTGCACTTCTTGTGTGTTTGCCTCAGAACCAGGAAGCGCGATTGTTCAACACCGAGCTAGGCTACCTCACTGATCTAAAGAAGAAGGCTGATGAGGTGTGTGTGTACATGTGTGTGCATGTATGTATCTGAATGTTGTGTGTATGCTGTGTGCTGTGGTCTGACACATTTGTTGCATACACAAAGGGTCAAATCACCCCTTGGTTTGAGTGTGTTTGAGTATTGTGCATTCATCCCTGTTACGTACGTTCATACAGTTACAGAATGCTTCCACAGAGCACATATACGTACGTTGTTTTAATATTTTCATAGTGGAATAAAATACGATTTAGTTTCAAATACCTTACCCCACCTGAGAGTGATGTATTGGTCTGTCACCATTCAGTCACAGTTGTTTGTTTAAGTCATCCCTTAAGCATACGTGTACAGTAGGTTACCTAAATGTATGATGTATCTACTGTACATGTACACGTACATTGCAGTGCATGTGTGTGTGTGTATGTCTGTGTGTGTGTGTGTGTCTTGATGGTGTGTAGTATCAGGAGGACCTGAGGCAAACAGAGCAGAAAATGGATCAGCAGAGGAAATTGGCTGAAAAAGCTGAGAAGGACCTAGAGCCAGTGGATGTGAGTTTGTTGGGGGTGAGGGGTGAGGGGAGTGTGTGAGGAGGGGTGTGTTGGGGGTGAGGGGAGACTATGTGAGGAGGGGTATGTTGGAGGTGGGGGGAGAAGAGAGTGTGTGAGGAGGGGTGTGTTAGGGGTGAGGGGAGTGTGTGAGGAGGGGTGTGTTAGGGGTGAGGGGAGTGTGTGAGGAGGGTGTGTGTTGGGGGTGAGGGGAGACTATGTGAGGAGGGGTATGTTGGGGGTGGGGGGAGAAGAGAGTGTGTGAGGAGGGGTGTGTTAGGGATGAGGGGAGTGTGTGAGGAGGGTGTGTTGGGGGCAAGGTAAGACTGTGGAGGAGTGGTGTGTTGCTGTGCAACAAGCATGATTTCCATGCCACCAACAGTTTTATGACTCCACTGTTTAAAGTAGTGAGAACCTACAGTGCACATGCATAGAGTACACATATACAATGTATTGATTTGTGCCATGTCAACAACCACCAGTTGCTGCAAAGTGCTTTCACCAACAAGCGTGACCATACAGTGTATTTGGCCATTTGCAGATTTGGTGTTGTGCAATTGTTTTACTTTAATGAGTATGGCTATGTACTGTATGTGTCAAGTTGCTGTGTTACACTGCTCACAGAGGCGGCTCCAGGAATTGGACGACATGTTTGATGAAGTGTCAGAATTGGAGAAAGAAATTGGTGAGTTTCACAATGTCCTAGACTTTTATTTTGTACATTGTACATAATTGTATATTGGTTGTTCACATACATATACACATACATGTGTACTGTAATATACAGTAACTGGCAGTTACATAGTATCTTATGATGCTGAATAAACATCACTCCATGTGACTTGTGTGTTATTTGCATTGCTGGGGCGGGGTGAAATGTGCTTAGGTGTAGTACTGTGTGTTGTGTCTGTTCTCTCTCCTCTTAGCTTCCCTGAAGAGTCGTAAGGAGCAGATTGAAATGGACTCAAGAGAACTGAGGAAGAAACTGAAAGGGCTCCGCAGAGGTTAGTGTGTGTGAGCTGTACCTAAGGGAGATGTAAAAGCGTAGTTCATACGTCGCTCTGAATGTGCACACATGTACTGTACACACTCATGGGCACGTGTATGCAGATCCTCACAAATGCACATTCACTTTCTGACCTGAACACATTTGATTTTGAACAGGGACGACCGCAGAACTGGAAAGGATGTACTCTGACTATGATGCACAGCTTGAGACAGAGCGAAGGCAGTTGCAAAAGGTGATTTGTTCATGCTTTTCTCAAATGCCTCGCACAATGTAGAACATGTGTGACTGTACAAGGCACACTATCAGCCTATTGCATGAACATGTTCTGACTTGACTTGCACACATGTACACGCAGCACATGCTTCTATACACACATATTCACTTGACAGCCCCGTACATATACACGTATGTTACGTGCTGTATTCAGTGTATGGTTAGTCCAGTTATTAAGGGATGACATTCAAGTGTTTAGTAATTTGGCAAAGTTTCTTTGCACTTTGAAGCATTAAGCCAGTTACATGTAGTTCACAATCCCGCCCTCATGCCTCTAGTCTTGTGAAGAGGACCCCAAGAGTGGTCTGGCACAGTGTATTTTGATTAAATGAGAGCTTCAGTATATCACATGACAACAGCCACACAATCTATCGTGTACTGCTGAGAGTTGACCTGTACGTCCACCAAGCCAGCTTTTCATGCTACTGTACTTCACATAGAGCTTTCATCAGCTCCACTGTTGCAGTATACGTACATTTTTGGCCGGAGCAGTAGGTGTGATTTTCAGTGGTCCCAGTAGAAGAGAGTGCTTGCCAGCATCTTCATACTGTAACCACTCCACAGACGATCTATGTACTGTGCGTACATACTTTTGACCAACTGCACCAAACCCCCTTTCAGGGGCCTACTGTAGGTACAAGTGCTCATCGAGTATGCAACTCTACCTAATACAACAGGTATCCACAGATTGCACAAGTGAGAGATGTATGCGACTGCTGCAGTGTGCATCCAAAAAATGGAGGCACTTACAAAGATGTTTGTGTCGCCCTAAGGTGGTATCAATAGGCAAGGGTTAACCACCAGCTTAAGAAATTTCACTTTATGCATGGCACCTTTCCAGCTTTGGTTATTTCCATGTACACCTGTGTGTATGGGGGTGTGGGTCATGGAGATTATTTTGCTCATGATTCTTGTATAAGCTGTGGTTATGTGCTGCATGATTTACCAGTGACCTTTTTAATAACAAGGCTGAGTGACCCTTTACACTGTATTGTCCAGCAAGCTAGATCCTCTCCCCACATCCCTTCCAAGTGCCTGGGGAGGGGAGTGAGGAGGGAGGGGAGGAGAAGGTCTAGCATGTGACACTAATGGTCTGAGTGCAGGCATTGATGAGACTCAATTCGATTCATTGCTGGCATAATGCTATGCAAATAAACAAAGGAGCAGAAAGGAATTTTGTTTACTGTCTCTGAGTGCAAACATTGCAAAACATTTGCAGGATTCAAGTGTATTCATAGCTAGCACACTGCATTAACCATATAGAAAAACAGCAGAAAGGGCGTGCCTGTTGTGGATTTAGACCAGATATAGGAGCGATTTTAAGTTATTCTTTAGACTTGAGTCTCAAACTGACAAGATTATGACAGCAAAGAACAGGGCATTGCTGCTGGCTGGGCTCATTGTCATTTTGGGATTACTGCAGGACTGTGCAGGCATAGATACTCGACCCTACAATTGTTCGTCAGAGGTGGAGTCTATTTCCGGTTGCAATGCTACGGGCAGCATCAAGCCTCCTGGTGTTTTTATGCCTGGATATGTTCCAATTTATGTTCTAGTGGACACCATTCCTCTACTGATTTACCTGATTGCTCTCATCCTGTTTAACTTCAACCTTGCATCAGGACCTGCACAGAGCTTCATTTTCTTCTACCAGGTCCTTCCAACTGCCATACCCATTGATAGTGCATTTCCATTAATGGATGCTGTGCTACAGTTACAGTTTGGTGGTGCATTGCTTTGGGGCCTTTTCACAATGCAGAGTCCTATAAACAACATTGCCTTTCCTCGTATTCTGCCTTACATTGCACTCCAGTATTGCAAACTGGTGGTGGCATTGGTGGTTATAGTTGTCACTGTGTTGTTGGTCAAGTGCGTTGACTGTCCATGTGCATCCTGGCGCCGTCCTTGGGCCAAGACCCGACGCTCTGTTCGCCATTTCAGGGAAAAGTATGCATGGAAGGGATCTGTACTGAATGGGTTCTATGTGATTGCCATACTCACATATGGCTTTGTTATTCAACAGTCATTCACTATTCTCCAACCATCTAAATGTTGCATGGATGATGCCACATACTGTTCTTTTTATTGCACAAATCTGAAGCTTGGAAACCATGAAGATTGCCGTTTCTCTCTCCTAGTGGCAGCTGCAGTTGTCAGCTTGGTACTCGTTCTACCTTTTCCCCTCCTCCTGCTGTATTACCCTTGTGTACCAGCTCTTATACAGCGTATAACAAAGAGGTCCTCTCCACTTATATCATGTCATAAACTGGCTCCGGTGTTTGATGTGTTTCAGAGTGCATACAAGCCAAAGCTTCGGTTCTTTGCAGCCTTTCCTCTCCTCTATCGCTTTTTGATCTGGATGCTGTTCTCTACCTTTTCTGCACTATTTTCAAGAAGTAACAGGCAATTCTTTATAACATTTGTCTTCATCCTTTACCTGGCAATCCACTCTCTGGTTCGGCCTTACCGTAAGCCAAGACACAACTACATTGAAGCACTCTACCTGGTGAATTTGGTACTCATTTCAATGGTGTCGACATTTTCATTAACAGTCTTTGCGGAGGTTTCTGACCGCCTTACTCCTGACTTTATTCTTAACATGTTACCAGCACCACTTGCATATCTGCCCTTGCTGGTTACTGTTTGCTACTTCTTCTGGCAGCGCAAATGTTCCAAGCGATGCAGGGCTGCTTGCTGTAAGAAGAGAGTTAAGCAAAGCATAAGAGAACCCCTTCAAGGTGAAGCTGTACCAAGGCCACCTTCTGAAGTGTACTTTGACATGGATGAAATGGAGCAGATGAATTAGGATGAGAATTGACTGTAGTGTGTTGTTACAAGGGCTCACATACGTACTGTAATACATAGATAACTCATGTGCTTATGCATTTTACAGGTAGCTGCATGTACTTACATTATTATGTATTTAATGCTTTGAAGAATTATTGAGTTTAGGGAATAACATTGTTGGCCATTTATTTCACACTCACGCCAAAAGAACTTTCACTGGTGGCAAATATTGCTATGTGCTGAGTGTCAAAGTTGTTTTCCTTCAAATATTGTACAGTAGAACAGGTGACTGCAGCACTTCTGCTCCACAGACTCAGAGAATGCAATTTGGATAGCACCCAGTGGGCCGAAGACTCGGCTCACGCGATGTCTTCAATAATGGCCGCCAGGCTTGAAGGCCTTTAGTTTGCTGTCTCATGAAGTCAAGTGACAGGAGTGACATAGAACCACGTACACACTGTGAATCGTGTTCACTAAGATATGCCAACCGTTTGTAGCACTGAAAGCATAGGCATGCACAGTTACCCTTCTAAATGGTCACAGAATGGCGTGCATGTGTAGTGTACTCAAGCAAATTACCTTTCACCATTGCAAAAAGCTAGCCCTGTATGCATGTGATATAGGACGATTGAATACCTGTGGAAAGCAATAGATGCCTGGACCTCCATTTGGACAATTATGATAGTGAGTTGGTATTCATTATGCAGAAGAAACCAAAGGGAGCAAGTACACATTTCAAGTACATGGCTTAACTTCAAATACAGCACTTGTTTTACCAACATTCAGCGTACTGTAAATGTATACCAAAAATGTGTGTGGTGATTTACTTTGTGTCAGTATGTACACACATGTACATGTACGTATCTCCTGTCCTTGTGTGTGCAGGTGTTGGATAGCCTGTCTCGAGTTAATGATGAGCGGCAACAGTTAGAGGCAAAGGTGGCTAGGTTCTGGAGTGACCGCCAGGAGGTCCTTCTTGAGGCTGAGGTGAGAGGTGGGAGGGGGAGTGAGGGACCGAGGCATAAGGAAGGAGAGGGCATTGACTTTGGTGGAGGGACTGAGAGGAAGAGGATGAGTCCGCTGTACTGAGTGTCGTGTTGTGTACACACGCACACACACACACTATTGCAGAAATGACTATTTTATGTAAAGTTGATTCACTTCGTTTATAATGCCCACAACAGAGCCACAAAAGGCAAGTAAGGGAGAGAGATGGTCTGGTGTCTTCCTTGTCTAGGCAGCTTTCCTTGAAAGGTACAATACACCACTTCACCAACATGAACTCTTAGCACAACTCATGTGAGCACAGCTCACTGTGATTGCAACACTCCACAGCTAGTGCATTCGTACTGCAAAGAGTTACTGACCATATGATTTACACTAGTCTTAGCATGAATGGGTAATGTTGTGAAGTGAGTGGTACTCTTTGTGTAGGGTTCATGGCTGAGCCTTTTAGTGATGGACAAGTTGACAGATTTCTCCAACAGATGGAGTCCAAAGTGGACCAGATGAAGCAAGCAGCTGAAGAGGAGAAGGTTAGTAGTACAAGTGCTATCTATTGCTTCTTTGCCAAAGGCCTTGTAAACGTGTACTGGTATAAGGTGTCCAGGGGCATTCTATGAATTCACTATTGCCTGCCTGCAGTCCTCCCTTGTGCAAGTGGTCTGAAGCAGCTTCTATAGTCACTGTGTAGTGTGCCCTGCACACAGTGTAGCATCCTCTCACACACTGCCACCAGTCTCCCATCTGGAGGCATGCGTGGCTTGTACTGTATACAGTATGTACGTATTAGTGGAGGGAGTTATTGAAATGGGATGTGATGTGATTGTATGTTGTTTGTTGTACAGTGTATACTCCGTGTTTCATTTTCACTGTATTACCGTATTGTACTGTGGCCTGCAGGCAAATTTTGAGCGTGATGAAGTTGCACTGCAGAAACGAGTGGATGCATTGATAATGACAATTGCTTCTTTTGAGCAGACTGTGAAACTGAAATCTGGGCTAAAGGTGTGTGTGTGGGAGAGGGAGGGGGCAGGTAGCTGGGTGCGACTTGAATAGTGTGGATGTGTACAGGTGTTTACTGTGTATGAGCATCTTCATGTATGCCTGCCTCCAGTTCCTGTGGTAGTTGTGTATACACCATGCAGTGAGCTACCGTGACTGAACATGTAACATTGCTTTCTGTCACTGCTCGCAGGATGAGAATGCTAAGAAGATGAGAGAGATATCTATCAGTCTCAGGGCTATCAGTGCCTCTAATGCTGCTCTGGTTAACCTGGAAGAAGACCTCATGACAGCTGTGAGTTGTCACACACAGTGACACACACGCACCCACGCACGCACGCACGCATTCACACACACACACACACACACACACACACACACACACACACACACACACACACACACACACACACACACACACACACACACACACACACACACACACACACACACACACACACACACACACACACACACACACACACACACACAAGCTTTCCCACTTGCAGTACTGTGGACTACAGTGTTAGACAATGTACAGTAACATTAATATTCCATTCTCTTTTGTTCCATTTTATGGAAAGATTTAAATGTTAGATTATTGTACAGTTAACTCTGGTGTGTTCTGTTTTTGATTGTGGAACAAAACAGTTCATGTGCCATTGAGCAATCAGGGTCCATCCTAATGGGCTTGGGATGCATGTGTGCTGTGTGACAAGTACTGCAGAAATGTACTGTAGTAGCACAACTGTTTGAGCTCATGTCTCCCGATAACCTAACCAACTGTAATCATTTCACACCTCTGAGCCATGCAGTCAGCAGTGCTGATATGAATACAGTACTACCATTTCAACAAAGCTAGACTGCATGAAGAAGGTGGGTGGTTGCCATGGAAATCGTAGCTCAGTAGCTAGAGCACTGGCAGCTAAAGCCGGAGGTCCTGGGTTCAATTTCTGGCGGTGCCACCTTTCTTCGTGCCGTTTTCAAGGTCTTCGGACACAACAACCCTGATTGTGGTAATTGGGCACAATACTATTGGTCTTTGGACCTAGGGGTCCCCTTCCGTTGGGCTCCCCAATGCTGTGATTACACTCACGATTCCACATTGATCACACATACACTTGACAAAGCAATTGTCCCTATCTTATCAACAGAGACTGCATTGTGCTCTTTTTATTGTTTTTAACCGTAACGTCTAACTTTACATTGTTATGTACTGTATGTGTTCGTACACACAGTCCTTCAGCCTAGCACCACACTCCCCCCCCCCCCCTTGTCCAACAGGAGTCTGAGCTGTCGGACCACAACGCCAGTGTGGACATCCCCGCCCTGGAGGACCAACTGACTCAGCTGCAGTCTGAGAAAAGGCAGTTTGATGAATCAGTTCGCAGCCTGCAGGAGGAGCTGGCCAAAGTGACTAAGCAGGCTGCTGCACGGGGGGCAGTGGATGCCTTAAGGAAGCAGAAGAGGACTACAGAAGAGGAGCTGAGCAACAAGTGGGTGAACTGCATAGGCGCACATGTACTCGACAACAGCTACGGTAACTCGTCTATACGTCACCCTCACAATCATTGTGGTGTTTTAACTTCATCTCAGAAATGGGTGATGGTCACTTCTAACCATGGGAGATTAAAACCATTTAATGCATTTGTTGAATCATGAAGGAAGTTAATTGCAAAATGCCTACGTATGCACTTGAGAATACCTTACTCTCCCGTTAACTGTACAACAGGTGTTCTGTCCCATATCCCTGTTTGGAACAGCATGTATTAATGTTGTCTCTCCCTGTTCTTTGTAGGCAGGCAAGTGTTGAAAATGATGTGGTCCTTCTCTTTGACTGCATGCCACCCGCAGCAGAGCTGGAGAGGAAACTGGATGACCTTATCAGGTAATGTGTGACCAGCTGCAAAGTGTAGGTATTCCCTGTTTATGTGTATTCGTTTGTAGGAAGTGTATTATTTAAGAATAGGCTGTGGATGAGTTGTATGGCGTGATGCTGTTGGCTTCCGTGAGATGTGGAATGGAGCTCTGCTTCAGTCTTCCAATTGAATATGAATGATCTGAAGCTGTTCTGCCTCACCTCACCTCAGGGCTAGGAAAGCTGAGATGGATACAGCCAGTGATAGACTGCGTCGCTCAAGAGAACGGCTCTCCCAGAAACAGACTACCAGGAGTCTCAAGGAGTGAGTTGTGTGTGATGCTAGTGTTAGGACTGCAGTGTGTGTGCAGTACTGTACCAGCAAACCACAATTTGACAACTTCTACCTCTGCTATAACATGTACAGTACATTAGACAGTGGCAGACTTATCATATGCCATATACACATGGTATCATGTACGTAGGACACACTTATACGTTGTACAGTAGTTACAGTACGTGTGTACAGTATGTGTGCACGTTAGAAGTTGTATGGTGGAATGTTGGGATGAATTACTTTGCATTGCAGTGCCTTTATGCCTAAGCCTAATGTGTTGTGAGTTGCCTTCTTGTACTGGTAGCCATTGCTCTGTTCACTGCTGACTTGCTTCCATCTCTCAGGAAAGACTTGAAGGATTCAAAGGACAAGATGAGCAGTGAATACTTGCATCACTGGGGCAGTGTCTTCTGCTAGTGCACTAAGCAGTCCATACTGTGTGTGCATTGCTGTGTGATGTGCTGTCTTTTGCATGTGTCTGGGGCAGTGTGCCTTGTCAAGGGTGGTGCACTTGACTCTATTTCCTGTAATGTGTTAACATGTTTACAGTATGTCCTTTCTCTTGTGTACTTGAGGACTGGAGGGACAGGTGCGCTCTGTGTGTGGCAGTCAAGGCTATGAGGAGGCATTGCAGACTAATGAAGAGGACATTGCTAAAGTGCAAGAGTGAGTGTGTGTGTGTGTGCGTGTGTGAGCGTGTGTGTGTGCATGCGTGCATGTGTGTGTGTGCGTGTGTATGTGTGTGCGCATGTGTGTGTATGCATGCGTGTGTGCATGTGCATGTGTGTGCTCACAGGTGCTAGCTCACCTTTCCTTTGGGTGTTGCCTTAACTGTAGCAGGCTGAAAAGAACACAAAGTGTGTACTGCTTGTGTCTGTGTGTGTACATACATGTGTATATGCATTTTCTGTGTATGTACCTTCAGTATGTACATGCAGGTCTTCATATACAGTCTATGGAGCATTTTGTACAGTATGTACAGTGTATCCTGCTTGGTGATGGTATAGGTGTTACCTGACCCGGTTATGTTCCTTCCCTTTCCTCCTCCTGCAGAGATCTGTCTGGCACCCGGGGGTCAGAGCCCTTCTTCAAGATGTGTGTCAGCAAGGTGAAGCAGAACAACAAGTGCCCAGTGTGCACGAGGAAGTTTGACACTCAGTCTGACGCGGATAAGTGTGTTGCTAATGTGAGCTGCAAGGGAGCGGGGGTACATTAGAGCCCAGTACTGTTCAGTGCACTCTTGAGTAGTGTAATTCTCCTCTGCTTCAACAAAGTGTATGTGTGCCTTATTGTGACAATTGCTGCAATGCCACTGCATTCCTCCAAGAATGTGATATTCTCTTTGTTGCGATCTCCTTTATGTGATGTGTGACTTTTGTAGTGTTTAATATTGAACCATGTCCTATATTCCTGTACTTTACTCCAGCTGAGCCAGCGTGTGTCTAATGCCATCCCTCGCATTGTGGCTGAGCTCCAAGAAAGACTGCGCAGTCTACAGCAGAAGCAGAAGCAACTCCAGGGATTGGCACAAGTCATAAAGGAGGTTTGTGTCGGTGTGGGTGTTGTGAGTGGGTGGATTACAAGTGTATCCTTCAGTACAGAGCATCATGCCAACTTTCCTGTTTGGAATTCACTGCAAACATTTGCTCTACTGTTTTATTGCTCGAAGCTACAGTATGTGCGTACATGTACCTTTCTTCTCAGATGAATGATTTGAGGTCCCGCCAGATCCCACAGCTGGAATCCAGCCTGTCTCAGCTCAGCACTGAAGCTGGTAGCCTGAAGGAGGAGGTCACACAGGTAGGGAAATTTAGAAGGAGAGAGTGTTATGAGGACAGAGGCAGGCTGGGTTGGATAGTGTCAATACAATAGCACACATTCCCAAACCATTTAGTCATTGGGAAACCAATTAAAGTACTATATGTGTACAAATTTTGTGGGTTTTCATTGATGCCCCTTACCTGAGGATTTTTGCTTTTTTTCTATGAAGCCCTTTTATCCCCCGGTATTGTCCCATGAAATTTGTACTCATAGACTACAGTTCATTATCAGTAGTTCTCAAAATTTTATCAGTCACTATGCCCCTCTCCACCCTTCTGGTTGTACACTTGCCTTCCTTCTCTCCTTCAAGCACGAAGCTGCTGTGGCTGAGTTGAACAAGGTGATCACCCGAGCACAGAAGGTGCGTCCTGTGGCAGCCCAACTTGCTCAACTGAGGGGCCGATTGGAGGAGCTTGAGCACCGCATTCAAAATGAGGAGAGCCGACTTCCCTCCAGTGCTAGGGGCTCCAGCCGCAGCCACCAGGTGGTGAGCAAGGAGCTCAAGGAAGCTCAAGCAAGATGGTGTGTGTGTGTGTGTGTGTGTGTGTGTGTGTGTGTGTGTGTGTGTGTGTGTGTGTGTGTGTGTGTGTGTGTGTGTGTGTGTGTGTGTCTCGCTGTGTGTGTCTTACTGTGTGTGTGTGTGTGTGTGTGTGTGTGTGTGTGTGTGTGTGTGTGTGTGTGTGTGTGTGTGTGTGTGTGTGTGTGTGTGTGTAGAGGGCGCTAGTATGTTACCTCAATTACCTCATCTTTCTCTGGTCTTGTTAGTGATGAGACTAACCGGAAGATTGACCGGCGGCGGAGTGAGATTGATGAGAGCCAGTCCCTACGTAGGTCACTGGAGCAGCAGGTGCACGACCTGAGAGAAAAGAAGGTGAGCAAGCAGTGGGCTGTAACTATTGGTCACACTCAGTGTTGGAATTTTTATTTGGGGGGGGGGGGGGGGGGGGGGGGTGGGGAAACTCAGGTTCCAATGTATTTACAGTATACACAGTTTGTATGAGGCTGTTCTGGGTATTGTATATACATGCATGCAGTATGTGTGTGTTTGTGGCTTCTTAACCATCCTGCATGCATTGTAACCTACATACTAGTTCTTAATTTGAGATTCCTGAGAAGTTACTTTGCTGCTTGTACTTACAGTCTCGCAAGCCAGACTGCCACCTCCCCTCCATTTTTATATGATGAGGTGACCTCCCTGACCGATGATGTTATCCTATGAAAATAGAGGGGAAGTGTAGCGATCTGCCTCACGAGAGTAGTTTGCGCTATACTGTACAGTAATGCATACATACTGTACATTTGTATCTTGCGTGTGTCTTCCTGTACCTGACAGCAACAACAGCTCTCTGCCGAAAGTGACTATTTTGTACAGGTTATGTGCAGTATATATTTTGTACATGATGTGCTTAGGAGTGCGCCGTGCTACTGACCTACAGTGTACCACATGTAAGGATGGCAGTTCACACCTGTTCTGTCACAGGCAAACACACTGGTGTTTAAAGTGTTGGGATTTGGGTTTCCCTCTCAAGTCGGTGTGGTGAAAGGAGTGCTAGTTGGCACTATCTGTAGGGAAGCGCTCATCACCAGCACACAGCGCAGGTGTAACCACTTATTAGCACGTGTTCTTGCCACTTTAATAGGCTGCAAAGTACAGTCACACTTTGTACTTTATACTGACAATCTAGTAGTTGTAGGCCAGTCCGGCTTGTTTGTCAGCTCAGCTGTGAGAGGAAGGCAATGAACAACTCTTCAGTGGGCAACTTCAACAGTGGTGCAGCAGTGTTGGGTCTAACTTCGTTTCGTCTTGTATTTGTGATGGCGTTCTTTGTCCTAGCCTACATCCCGGCCCTGGCCACCATCCCCAAGTTGCCTTGGAACTCCCCCATCAAGTGGATCAGCCTCAACCTCTTCACCGTCAACTCAGTGCAGATACTGGGCAACATGTTGACCCTTGCCACAGACATCTATGTAGTTAGCACAAAGACGGACTCACAAGTACTGAGCAATGTGATCTTCTCCTTGCAAGTTGTGTATATAACAGGCTACCTTAACCTTGTATTCCTGCTGGGCTGCGTCAGCCTATGGAGGGCATACTGCCCTAATGCAAAGCACAAGTGGATTGCTCACCTCCTGGCTACAGCTCTGGCATGGTCAAGTGCTCGCTTTTTCCTCACCATTTGTGTCTCCTTCTGTGCGTGTTTCAGTTGGCGTATCATGTGCTGGCCATATTTGTCTCTCTGACATTCCTGGACTGGAAGCGTTTCAGATTGTCGGCAATGCCATGACCACTTTTACTCCAACAATGGCTACCTATCTCTTATACTTGGCCTTCCTCAAACTGACCAGCTCTGCTAGTAGTAGTTATGATGAATGGACAATGATGAAGTTTATGGCACTTTTTATCGCATTTTTGCAAGTTAAGTTGGCAGCTGACCAGATTGCATTGCTTGTTGTTTCAAGTAGTGTGTCACTAGAAGCTTTTTGGGCCGGAGTGTTCTGCAGCGAATTATTGCTTGTATTGTACGTTTTGTTGTCAGCCGCTTTGACTATCATCTATGAGCCCTACCGCACAAAAGCAAAGGAACTGTTTGCAGTCAAGAGATGTGTCTCAAAGCGCCATCAGTCGGCTGTCCATCCACTGCATGGCCACCATCAACAGACATCACAATGCTAGGAGACTGTAACTTTTGTAACCAGTGAAGTGTGTACATACGTACATGCATGCAATGTGTAGTTTACTTACAGATATAATTCCCCCATTTCCCCATAATTATGAATTCACTGCATTTTATCATAGCATGTATTGTTATCTCGCGTCTAAAGTGCTCTTAACCTGGTTTGCCGGAAAGTACACTGTGCTATTGGTTGGTCCCATTTTCACTCTGTGCAATGTATTCTTCACTTGTAATGATGAATTTCCTGCAAGAGACTTGTGCATTTCTTGTGGCAGTGGCTGTGAGCAAAGAGTAAAGTAAAGGAAAACTCATTTTGTGTGCTTTGGCCTTTCTGACAATGAAAGTGTTCTAATGAAATTGGTTGTTGTTACTTCTTTAGATCAACACACACTATGCATTGCACCACATTTCTGTCAGTCTCACCATGCTCAAGGGCGTTACTCACACATTTGAGACACCAGAGCTTACATACGGCTTTCTTTCATCATTTAGTAATATGCAAAACTCTATAATAATCACATCATGCTGCAATATTGGAGACATTCCATAAGGGATGGTTTGTTAGGTTCATTTTCACTAACAATTGCAAAGTGTAAGTGTTCACTCAATCTGGTTGTGTGTTAGTGCACTTTGCAATCTGTAGCGATTCCTCAGACATCTTTGTATGTAGCTACAATGCACAGACATGTACAAAAGAGTGGTGGTGATGGCCCTCCCTCTGTATGTGAGGACATTGCATGCCAAGCCGCTGTGACACTGTTGTTCTGCATGGCCTTACTTCTTGTGACCGATACAGCAGCAGCACCCGACTATAAACCTCAACACTATCAAACATTTCATTACACTTCTGTCAACCGTTGCCTATGTGCATGTTGTATATGTAGAACTGCCGGGTCAGGAGGTCCAGCGGGGGGGGGGGGGGGGGGGAGGTGGGTGTCCATCCATCCACCGTCCATGTGTATGCCACTTTACTTCAAATTGTGACTTGAAGTCATGATTGCTATGTGTACACACGCCAATGGTGGTAGGCGCTGGGCCTGTGGCAGTGTACGGTGTGCATCACTTGGATTGGAGACTTAGGTCTTCAGTTGGAAGGCTGCACTTTTGCCAGGCACCCACAACACACATGCATATACAGTACATGTATACAGTATCTGTCTGGTAAATCAGTCTGTGCTCAGTGGGCAGAGTGTTGACAGCAAGAAGTACTGTCAGTGAAGATTGGGTTGTCATGTCGTTGGCTTATGCAGCAGACATTCCATATCCTCCGCCTCTTGAATCTTGCACCTGCACTCCAGACTGCTTCACTCTCCCCTCCCCCTTCCCTCCCTAGCTCAAGTACCGAGAACAAGTGAGTCAGAAGGTGCAACTAGAGGAGCAACGAGCTGAGCTCGTGGCCAAGAATGAAGCAGTGGACAGGGAGCTTCAGGAGGTCAGCAGTCAATTGGAGCCTATGAAGGTGAGGGAGGATGGTGAGGTGGTTAGGATGGGTGGTGATTAGGCTGGGGAGGGGAGAGTTGGTCCTTATGGTGAGTTGTGAGGAAGTACATGCAGTGATTACACTGTATATGTGTACATGTATGTACTCGTACCTGGCTGAGTAGATATAGAGTATACATGCATATACTTACAATAGATGCAAATGTGTGTGTGTTGAGAAAGAGCGAGGGATGCATTCTGCACGTTTCCTTATCTGTGTCCGTTCTGTGCCATTGTACTGTACATGTGCATCCATCATACTTTTGTACATGTGTGTGTAGGGCAAGAAGACTGAGTACGACTCTCAGAAGACCAAGCTGAACAAAGATAAACAACGGGCTCTGGAAGCGTCTAGATCAGAGGTGCGCATGTGTGTGTTTTATCTGGGCACACTGTTCCCCTCACTGCGCCAGCTGTGTCTCTGCAGTGTACATGTATTGCATTGTAGTCAGTCCTGTGTGTACACTGCATAGATTGGTGACTTGGAACAGAGTCGTGATCGTGTCAGTGCTCTAAGCAGAGACATTCAGAGGTACATCTACTGTACGTACACTGAGTTGAGTGTGTGGAGAGTCTTTGAATACACACCTGTTTGTGTAGGTGTACTGTACTGTACCATGTACTGTATGCGAGGGTGAGAGGTGAGAGAGTGTCAGTGTGGTTTTATGCATGTGTGTTGCTGTGTCAGAATCTGTGAAATTGTTGCGTGAGACCCACTACTACAGTGCATGCCCATTTATACTGTAACACTGGCAGTGTTTTGTATTGTTATGTATTGTGCTCAGGTTCAGCTCTTCGGGGCGCGAGACCTTGGTGCATCAGTATGAAAGGAAGATGGAGGATACTAAACAGGAACAGAAGGAACTTGATCAAGAGAGGGAGTCACTTGAGGAAAATAAGAGCGAACTACAAGAGAAACTGTCCAAGGCCGAGGTTAGTAGCAATGCGTAGGAGAAAGGGTGTGTACTGTATGTACAGATGGTGGTGGGGATACTTGTAGTGACTACATTCTTAAAGGGTTTACGTGTACAGTAGCTGCAGTAGATCATACCAGTTGGCTAAAAGCAAGTGGGCCACACCTTACAGAAGATGGATGGTGTTAGTGCTTTAAGAGCTGCTTTTTTGGGTTGTACTGTACTGTACATTGTGCTTGCTCTCCCTTTTATGCATGTTTGCACAGTACATTAGTTTCCATGCCTCCATACACTACTCTCTCACTCACTCCCTTACCTGCCCCTCCCCTCTCCTGCACCTGCCCCTCTCCTCTCTTACACCTGCCCCTCCCCTCTCCTACACCTGCCCTTCCCCTCTCCTATATCTGCCCCTCCCCTCTCCTACACCTGCCCCTTCCCCTCTCCTACACCTGCCCCTCCCCTCTCCTATATCTGCCCCTCCCCTCTCCTACACCTGCCCCTCCCCTCTCCTACACCTGCCCTTCCCCTCTCCTATATCTGCCCCTCCCCTCTCCTACACCTGCCCCTCCCCTCTCCTGCAACTACACCTGCCCTCTCCTCTACTTGCTACTATCCTCCCCCACCTCCTAATCTGCTCCTCTTTATCAGGTTGGTCTTCGTGAAATTGAAGACAGCATTGAGTATGCTCGGCGACAGGCCAGCGTACGACAGCTCCAGAGTGAACTTGAGGAATTGGAGGGGCGACTGAAGAGTAGAGGCTTTGATGGCTATGAGCAGTGAGTGGGTGATGGGAGTTGTGGAAGACGGGAGGTTGTAGATGGGTAGTAGCAGGGTGGGTGTGGGCGTCCGGAGGTGTGGCATGTGCGAACTACTGTACATGCTGTACACATCAAAAGGCAGTGGTGGAGTCATAGTGAATTTAAATTTCCTGAGTTCATGTTGAGATACACGTACTTGAGAGCCATTCTGAAGTATCATTGCCTTCTCATCTGGTGTGTATAGTTCTATTCAGATACAGTAGCATACACACATCCAGTGTCCCTGTACACTCAACTACTTGACACACTGGTGGCCAGATGTACATGTACATTCCCCTCGCTTCCTCTTTGATTCATGCAGGGAGTATCACAGCCTGCAGCGGGAACGAGATGAGCTGACCAAGAAGGTGAGCGGCAGGTCTACACTTCATTACTGAAGTCACTACTGTCCTTACGACTGTTGACTGTGCAGTTTAGCGATTGTGTAATGCCCTGTGTGTTAAGTACCCTTGCTGCTGAGTGCGTTGAAGAGTGCATGTGTGTGTTGGTGTTGTCTGTAGAAAGGTAAGGCCAATGGTGCTTGTGAGGGTCTGGAGCTACAGGTGGTAAGGCTACGGAGGGAGCTGAATGAAGAAAGGCTGAAGAATGCTGCAAAGAACTTTGTTCACATGAAAATCAACATTGGGGTGAGTGTTTGGGAGGTACAGTAGTTCGTTGACAGGATACCAACTTGTACACTTGTCATTTCTGTGGTTCCACAGACTGTCAAGGCTGGAGTATCTGATGTTGAGAAGTTGTACAGAGCATTGGACAGGTACTGGCAGATGAATGGACCACACGTGTGCCTGGTGTTTGTGCGTCTGTCTGTTCGTGTTGTCTGTGTGTTGTGTTTAAGGTTTGAGTGTGTTAGTATACACAC
>OZ025877.1:3427038-3677038 GCA_964019415.1 Ianthella basta | reverse complement strand
ATCGGTTTCAGTCGCTCATATGCAAGAATTGACTATTGATAATCGGGAATTTTAATGCATGCAAAATTGCAATTGCAGGTACAGTGATGCATGGCTTATAATTGCACATGATTATGACTATGCTTTTATCAGACAACACAGCATAGTGCTGTCAATGTATGCAACTGGGATGGAGGTGGTAGCTTGTATGCTGCAATAATACGATCAACAAGTAGCGCAAAACAGCTGTCCATCTCAGTTGTATACCACTCAGAACTCCCCTTATATATACTTCTTAGTGAGTTTGCCTACCTCACAGAAAATGACCTTGATATTTTCTGTACAGATGTCATCTTCTTAACAGACGGCATTGTAGTGTTGTCTATGTAGGGATGGCAGTGGTTGTTGTCTGTATGTTGTAATGCAGTCGATCAAAAGTGATGCAGTTTCTGTATGAACTGGTAATCAAGGTAATGGCCTCCCATGAGTAACTGACAATTGCATACATACTTGCAGGGCAAACTTTACTTCCAAGTGTATTAAACTGTGCAGTACCTCAGCCCAAGAAGCTTGTGACTGCAATGAAAATTCCTGTATAATAATTTATATTAGTAGGAAAGCTAGTTGTGCAAACACCCTGAAGGATCTATATATGGGCATATGATTTGGTTATAACCAAGGTAAGGCATGCATTCAATTGGCTGTGCACCCAGCCTGTGCTTGCCTGTGTTGAAACATTGTGTGATACTATAAGAGAGTATGGTGCTGATTGAATTCAACATGTTTCTTAAGAATAATTGCATTGTTAGGAGGTTTGCAGGGTATTTTAATGATTGAACTAAAACTCAGCTAAAGATCAAAACAATCTATGTATCACTATGCCATGGTATAATTATGCTCAGGAGAGGGCCTAAAAAGTAACCTCTATTAACTGCACTTTACTTTGCCCTGTATGCTCCAGGTTGCCTGGTTAAGACGAAGAGTAATTGCGCTAAACCGTTCAGAATGCCTCTTGTGGTGTGGAGTGTTCTTTGGATGACCTATGTCGGCACTGCTCTTGCTGTAGACTGTTCCAATCAACTGTCTCCAATTCTATTTGGTGTGTAAGTGCACGGTAGTCAGCAATTAATAAGGCCTTCCATTATACAGTGGAGTTTCATTTGGATTTCATCCATTTTGTGCATTTAACTACATACATACCTATACATGGTACAGTGCTACAATGCATACATATACATTCACAGCTGGGAGAAATCCATGTTTAATAATCAACAAAAGCTTGCAATAAATGCCTCTAACTTGGTTGCATTGCACTTGTTTAAAGGGTCAGCAGGCATTTGTATTCAATAGTCTGCTGCCATAACTGACACTAGTACTCTTCAGCAAAAGGTGTCACAGTGCACATGGTAACTCAATAAAGGTCTTTTAGAAGACTGATTATCCTACATTATGTCTATGCCAAAGGCATGGAATCAATGATAATTATTACATCTTCTATAGTCTTATAAACTGAGTGTGTGCATGTGAGGTAGAATCTGATGCTATTTGCAGCATGTAAGGCTGCATACTCCTGTAATACAGTGGAAACTGTCTAAGATGGTAACTGTGGTAGGCAGCCACCTCTCTACATTTATAACAACAAGCCTCCCTGGCCACAAGTAGAACATTGCAATCTACCTCGTGCTCTGCAGATCAGCCACCTCTTTATATATATGAAGGCCAATTCAACTAGCCCACAGGTGGCTGGCTTAGATTGACACGTTCCACTGTAATTACACATAATATTATAATTTATAGCAGTACTAGCTTCTAAAGTATCAACAGACTGATGGACTTACCTTCGAATCAAATTTCCTTTTATAGTCCCGGGCATGATGGGGTCTCAGATTGCAGCAAGGATTCAAGGCTTTCCTGATGGTTTACTGTGCAATTCAAAGTCATTTGATTTAATGTGGATTGGTGAAATTAAAATGTTGGAAGACTGTATTAGGTATGCATTGAGGTAGGTCTTGCAGTTCGTGCTGCTTCATACCATGTAGTAGTTTACATACTGTGGCCAACTATACATAGCTATTTTATATTACGTGCCCTTTGATACAATAGTAGTATTATGATGTGCTTGCCATTTAATCCGTGACTATAGCTTGCAGTATGGAAGTGGGAACGATTACAGTCCAAAATGTGGAGTGGCCACAAAGATTCCTGGAGCTGCTGGAACAGACATTGGGAAAGTAGAACACTTGGATTCCATTAATTTGATCAGTTATGCAAAGGACTTTGTGGATTACTTTGTGACACGAGGGTACATCAGGGACTACTCAATCAGAGCAATGCCATATGACTGGAGATTTGCTTCAGGTAGGTGTACATGTGTAGTGTACTGTGAAGCTGCTTTAAATTCTGGTATAATATATATGCTTTGTCTTCATGCTTGTACATATGCTTGATCTGATATATATAGCTGCATAATATTGTAAGGAAACAATATGTTTCCATGTTCTCATGGCAAAAGTACTATAATACTTCAACCACATAAATTATATATAATGTAATCCAAGCTTACATACTCTGGCCCTGCCCCATGCATCACATTGGATATACCTTGCTTGTACTGCTCAAACCTTTGGATTCCCTTTTCAATGCAGATAATTTAAGAAGACAAGGCTATTACAGTCAAATGCGAGGAGTCATTGAGCAGATGTATGAACAAAACAACCAGACCAAGGTTACACTTGTTGCTCACAGCATGGGAGGACCTGTCTCCCTGTACTTCATGAACAACATTGTGGACCAAGTGTGGAAGGACAAATACATCAATGCTTTCATTCCCTTATCTGGTGCTTGGGATGGTGCAGCAGAAATGCTAGAGGCACTGCTTTCTGCTAGTGTGAATTGGTGGTGGGAGATTCTCATTCCAAAAGTGATTATGAAGGATTATAGAGACCTATTTCGCACTTTTCAAGGCAGCTTTTGGATGGTACCATCCTCAGATTCATTGGGTAGTCGGGTCATTGCACAGGTGGGATCTGACACCTATACAACATCCCAGTACAGTGCCCTGTTCCAGAGAGCTGAAATGGCAGTAGGCTTCACAAAATACACCAATGTGAAAGGAGTCAATTCTGGTTGGCCGGCCCCAAATGTACCAACTCACTGCTTCTACGGACTCTTTCCTGGCAAAAATAACACTCCCGAGACATTTATATATGCTGCTGAAGGATTTCCAAATAATGACCCAACATTAGTGCTCAATGGTCTTGGAGACACTACAGTGAATGCACGAATATCTGAAATTTGTTTGCGCTGGATGAATCAGTCAGCAAACTTTACTTCGAGGACATTTGAAGTCACTCACAGTAACATGGTCACGGATGCAAGTGTTTTAGGAGCCATTGGACAAATCGTGGGAGCGCCTGTGAACTCCTATTCATTACCATCTCAAAGAAAAAGGCCCTCTGCTAAGTTGCCAGTGGAATGATGATGCTTGCCATTCTGGAGATTTACTAAGATATACACACGATTGTGTTAATTTGCAATTATTATTACTTGAGATATCTGTTAACAGTGGAACTGACTACCATGTTACTAGGAACTTTAGCAATCATTGTAGCTAGTTTCAGAATTTGCATAGAATTTATATGCATGCATACAGTTATAAAGGACTGTATAATTTAGTGTACACCAAATATAATATCAAACTGTATGTTAATGTACTGGCTATATTGAAGTTACTTTCTTTCCATCTATATAGCTACATAATTGCATCACACCAAAACGTATTCAAATATATAGTGGCTGGGTATTAATTTCGTTTCAACAGCTGCTCATGGGAAGAAGTTGCAAATGGCTTGAATTAGTTAGACACCATCACTCTATTACGTAAGGGCTCAGTGGCTGGCTAGCAGTGAAATGCTGATATTATTATATAATATCCCCTACAATATTTACCTTTGAAACAAACAATATTGGCCTTATAATTATAGTCATCAATGTACCATGTGCAGTGCTAGCACTATAATAGTAAAAAAACTCTGAAGCCATTCATTGCTGTGGAAATGATTGCATGTAACTTCCTACATTATTACACAAGCCCATTCATGGCTACAATATATACATGACTTCAATTTGCTTGCAAGTGTCCTTTGATAGCTTCTAGGTTTCTCCTTCATGTGTATACTCTACTCTCACCTCGTGCATGTGCCAGAGTGGCAGAGAGTTTGATGAGAGCTGGAGACTCTGCATCAAACAAACTTCATGAATGTGTCAACTTGAGCCTGCACAAATGATCATGACAGAGGCAATAGTTGGTGCTGCAGGTAAAGTAGTAATAAGATTTGTGCTATCAGCAAACACACAGCATGTTATCTTCCACATGCATAAGCAAGCACACTCTGTACACAATGTACACACACACACACACACACACACACACACACACACACACACACACACACACACACACACACACACACACACACACACACACACACACATGATGCAGTACCGATGACATCCGCTTCAGTTCTGAGATATCTAAGATAGACATCCTTGACCACTTGAGGATTGTGTGTAGCAGCCGACCACTCCTGGGGAGCTCTTCCTGCAGGGGCACAGATGTGGGAGTGTAGACTGTAAGTGGCCATAGCCGTGTATGCTGACATATTCGCACAGTAAACCAGTTAGCTATAATAACTGGCCTGTTTAGAGAGTGCAATGGCCACATTACAGAGGTAGCTAGATTGAGTGTGCAATGTTTTAGAACTATGTTAGTGCTGTTTGGGGTCAGTGAGGCTGGCTATTTTGCATCAGTGGCTGTCTTGTACAGCTGCAGTGAGTATCTTAGACAGGTTCTAGTTACTGTACAGATATGTAGGTGCATCAAATCTGATCTCAGGCAGAATATCCTTAGCAATAATGAATAGAGCTACCCTCCCAGCTGAATACTTAAACTGCCATAAGTGGAGATACATGCCAATAGATAGATAGCTACGTGGTTGCTACACTGTTAGAAATAGGCAATGATGATAGCACCCAAAATTGGTGTGAATTGATTGCCACTGTGAGTACGCCCATTTGCAGTGTGATGCTCACTCCAACCATGCAGTACACAACATAACATTTATGTGAACAGTTTGTAAGAGACTAAGCACTTCGTGGTACATTTCACTACAGATATAGTACACAGCATACCACCTGGTGTGATTAGTTGTTTGTGGGTGACACAAAGTACCTAATGGTACATTAAATTGCACAAATAGTATACTTAGTTTGAGGAGCCCTACCAATCCCCACTGCTGTAGCTCCGTTTTCAGGTTAATAGTATAATGGTCTGAAAGGTTACACAGAGGACCTTTCTCCAGAATTTTTAAAGCCTTGCCCAAATATGGACCCCGGACGAGTGGTTGCGAAAGAAAACTTTTACATTTCCTGCTGACACACAAAGTTCTCTGTATACTGTATGTACTGATGTGGTGACATAGCTGCCCTCAAATGATCAGTAACATCTTTACAATAGTTAGGTATCTCAGATCTGCGGTGATCACAAGTATGAGGATACACTATGTATATGTGTGTGTGTGTGTGTGTGTGAGTGGATCAAGGTGAGCCATTTGCTCATAAGAAAGCAACATTATATTCTCTTTGTGACACATTGCTCCAGCTGCCAAGCATGTACGCCAGATCATTCTCACTATTATGGCTTATGTGGACATGTGAGAATCTATGTGCATCCATCACACACAACATTATCCAACACACAGTCCTTTGCATGTCTGATGCAACATTGCATTCATCTTCCAAACTCAGTTCATTATCAAAGCAAATTAAAGTTAGTCCTCACTGACAAGACATGAGTGCAATCTCTACAATAGTACACTTGATCATGTATAGTTGCCTGTTCTGTCTTAAGCCTTATCTGATTCTGAGTTGTTCAGTTGCTGTTTCAGATGTTATGACTTATGGTGTGTTACCTGTTGGGAACTATGAACTCTTCTTTGAACCATATATAGATGTCACTTGCTAATGCACTACTGTATATAGCCTGATTGTGGGAGAGCTGTACGAATTGTGTTTATGGAAGTGTGCACGGGGTTTACCTTACAATGTACACCAGTGGTTGTGACCTTCAGTGAATACTATTATAGTGAAACACGTTTGACGTCATCACTGGGGGGATCACAACATTCCAATTCAATTTAACTGTAGCCATGCACGCAAGAACAATAGGGGTTATAAATTGAGCCATAGCAGCTCTTCATTTATACCTAAATTGAGAGTGCCAACTTTAGGTGCCGAAGACAGAGCGCTATATCTAACCGCATATAGAAGCATTTCACAAGGAGCAGAGCGATGGCTAAGCAGTTCAGAGTGCCACTTGAGGTGTGGAGTGTTCTTTGGATGAGCTGTGTCAGCGCTGTTTTTGGTACAGACTGTTCGAATCAACTGTCTCCAATTCTGTTCGGTACGTGAATTACGGTGGCAGTTAGGGCCGTCAATTGTGTGATTGTACCTGACTGCATGTATTATAATTATTTCTAATAATTTACAGTGCTTGCAGTTAAACAATAGCTATAGCTACATACTCGACCGTATTTTCGATCTGAGCAATGGATCCCCTCTCTCGTATTTTGCAGAAACAATTTGAGGCATTCCACAGTTAGGCGAACTTACTGTTCACAGCAAATAGCGCGCGCCTATAGCTGATTAGTGCATTCAAAGACTGAAATCCCAGAGTCTTCGGATCGTTTATCAGTCTCTGCAGGACGCTTTGATCTCCTTGCAGTGTGAGGTAGACACACTTGAATTCACATAGCATAGCATATAGCGTATAGCAAATATAATTATTATGAGAGGAAACTTCTTGTGACGCAATTAAGACTACCCCGTCGGTAAACGATACTCTGTCCCATCATACCTGTGTGGCTAATGAAATGTTTTGTAACTCTTCGAAGCCCTAACAGCAGCACTAGCTAGCGTGCAAGTTACAAGGTACCATTTATGTGTGAAAGTCTCTTTTTGAACTGTGTATGTTAGTAGCTATAGACACCTGCTGTGTGTGCTTCTGTGCTGTAATCGCTTGTTCTTGTGTGTACTGTTGTGTGTGTGTGTGTATGTGTGGTGGTGGTGGTGGGGGGGGGGGGGGGGGGGTGGGGGGAATGGAATGTGTGGGTGGATGTCTGTTATTTTTAAATTTAACCACATGATAGCTATTAATATCATGCATACAGGATATTATAGACATGAAATTGTGAGAAACTCTACGGATGGATGTCTGTGCATAAGTGTGTAGCATGTTACTGTATTCAACAAGTCGTCTTGCATGTATGCAAGCAGGCTCAAAGGAATGCCATATAGACATCCAAGAGAGCCTACATATGTTGTTTCATTTGTCTCTGTGCTGATCATCAGCAATATTTCAGCAGTTTATACATGTGTGTCAGCAGCACGTGGTGTGATGTGGTGTGATGTAACAATGAGGCTCGCCACAGGCAGGCCTCATTGCTAGTTGTCTGTGATTTGATTTTCAGAAACCACCACCATCACATTCAACTACCACAGCACCACCACATGGCTATACAACCTAGCTACAGTCATTACCATATATACGTAAAAATATATGAACATTGCAGCTCACAATTACGTACCTCCAGCCACACACCACTGCCATTGCATCATAGATTCTCTTAAGACCGCATGCACACACCAAGGCATACAGGTGTACACACAGGAACACTGGAAACCATGTAAACACCCACCCCCCGACTAACATGGACACACATGTATGTACATACACACTTGCACATCCATCCACACATGCCAATGCCCCCCACCAACCCATCCACACACACACATCGTACACACAAGAACAAGTGATTGCAACACAGAAGCACACATGGCAGGTATCTACTATCATACAAAGCACACAAAGACTTTCACACATACATAGTAGCTGGTGACTGGCATGCAAGTGCCGCTGTTAGGGCTCCAAAGAGTTGCAGACCACATGCGTATCGTTTACTGATGCGATAGTCTTAATTCCATCACAATAAATTTTCTTTAATGTACTTGCTATACAAAACACCGTACGACAGTTCCAGGGGGCAATCTGAGGCGTTTCCAGCCGTACAGAGACTAAATGGCTCGACCGGGATGCCTCTTTTCGTGGAACAAGATAGCCGACTATCAATTCTGGTCGACGTTATATTTACGCTTTTGTGTAATATTACGGCAGTCCAGTAGTCCAGTCCAGTGGTGCAGACCAGCAGTCCAGTCCAGCGAATGCTGACATCCCACGTCTTACCTGCGCAAGCTACTCTGGACCAGCTCCTCAAACGTAAGTTCATTGACGTAGCTACCTTCTGATCTCCCTACAGTCCCTGGCTTGACTGGGTCTCGGATTGAAGCAAGGGTTCAGGGATCTCCCGAAGATTTACTGTGTGATTCAGATGACTTTGAGCTCATGTGGGTTAACGAAGTGAAAGGTATTGAGGCTGATCTGGGAGTCAGCTGCTTGGAATATGCCCTAACGTAAGTTTTGCAATAAGTTGTGATGGTAACTCCGGTAACCATGTTCATATGCATGTATATTATATACTTTCAACTGTTGCTAATCACAATGTATAGGTACTAGTATACTCCTTGCGTGTAAGTGGTACCTGGCCATGCAATTACTTAAAAATTAATAATGAAGTCACAAACGTGCTAAACCCTTGGTGTAATAAGCTATGTAGAAAGTTTCAGGTAGGCATCTGAATCAAATGTTAGTTGGAATGTATGGGTCTATATTAAGAGCCAGTATTAAGTCAGAAGTACTGCATGGGAGAATGATAGCAATTATAAATACACCGTATTAAGCTGTAGCTATCATTTTCAGACATTTATAGCAACAGTGCTGACTCTGCAATATGAGCAATTATTACATCATGGTACACTGTGCTATGTTTAGAGGTGGTAACCAGTCAGCTAGTGTGCAGCAATCTAGCAATTACGACATTATGGCGAATATTAATAAAAGAGCAGCCAACACTACAAGTTGGATGTGGAATTGTTGAAGGCTGATATTGCAATTGCGTCCAAAACTGTAACACTTTCATCACTGGAGATCTTTAATGACTTCCAGAATGTGAGTATGAAATCAAAGTTTTGAAAGCGAAGGACCAAGTGGAATTTGATCGAGGAAAGGATGAAACAGGTTCTGCAAGGCACAATATACCTCACTCAATGGAGTACTGCCCTGCAGACATACAGTCCTTCAGGCAAAACACAACACTTGGTCCAGAGCAACCACCAGAGATGACCATACGTACGTACCTGCACTATAATATTATAGCTGTGCACAAACACAATGGCAAAGTGAGCACCATGTGGTCGAAAGCAATGTCACGTGATTAGAATACACTCGTGCACTAGCCAGGGCAACCAAAATGGCTGAAAGGTGTGCTAGTAGCTTCAAAGCAAATTCTGTAGCTTTGCAAAGAGGCTGTTTCACAACAAAAACACTCGTTCTAGTTCAATCTTTCGGAGAGCTGAGACAAAATTAGGTACTCTTGTCCGATTCGTTACTGTATGAAAATGCTGTGACGAACACACACACACACACACACACACACACACACACACACACACACACACACACACACACACACACACACACACACACACACACACACACACACACACACACACACACACACACACACACACACACACACACACACACACACACACACACACACACACACACACACACACACACAACTACTTTAACCCTACGACGCATGTGCCGAGGGTTAAAGTAGTGTTGTAAAATTTTTGGGTGAAGTCCAGTTTTTTTGCTCAGTGCATACTTTGATAGATACCACAGCTAAGTCTTGCTTGCCAGACCCCTTGTGAAAGGGTCTGCTAGTATTGCATAAGCGGATCTGTGCCTCAGAATGTAACTGTTGCAAAAATGCAGTTAAATCATGTGCCTGCGTGAGGCTAGTTCATTGCACCACAAACCCTTCAGGGAGTTGAATCTCCACAATCAACCACTGGAACTCATCACCAATGAGGCTTGGTGGTCTATGTGAATGAGCAATTGGACACTTTTAGATATTCTGCCTTGTTGCCTTATGTGCAATATTATTGATTAGAGTTGATATCACAGACAGGGCACATGTGTGCCTAGTATCTGTACTTTGTTCTATTGTGATTCATTCAGCTGTTAACTCTAGCACAATGTCGTCCCTTGGGTGGCAGTGCAGCAAGTGAAGTATGGAGTGCCCAAATTCACTGTGTTTGCTTGAGTTGCTCATTCTTGCTCTGATTTCAGAGTGTACCCAAGTGAAGTTGCAGCGCATCCAACAATATCCTTCAAGCAAGCCAACGCCATGTCTCTTAATTTAGGCTGATATCACATTTATAGCAATCGGCGAATCTGATTGGCCAGGGCAGGATCTTGTTCCGATTTATGTATGTCGATGTATGCAATAATAACAGACCCTTCCACGGAGAGGGCTGGCGCATGAGACTAGGCCATGCTTTGTGGTTGAAATGCAAAAAATGGTTTAAATTATTATTATAAATCAGTTACCAATGGTTGTAATGAAGAAGCAGTCATTACAATGACAAGCTGCCAACCAAGAATCCCATTTTGTAGTAGAACTACTGTATATAATTCTGTATAATATGTAGGTTTGCTTCCTCCTCAACTGATTGCCATAACTTATTTCATATCATTGGATACAATTAATCATTGCAGCCTACAGTATGAAGGTGGAAATGACTACAGTCCTAGATGCGGAGTGGCCACAAAGATTCCTGGAGCTGCTGGAACAGACATTGGGAAAGTGGAACACTTGGATTCTTTTGATTTGGTCAGTTATGCTAAGGACATGGTGGATTACTTTGTGGCACGAGGGTACATCAGGGACTACTCAATCAGAGCAATGCCATATGACTGGAGATTTGCTGGAGGTCAGTGTACATGTGTATTGTACTGAGAAGCTACTACTGGTAAATGTGCAATGTATAAGCCACCAGTGTACATAATATAACATACAGCCATGTTCGAACATCTGTGGTCTAGGTCGCTGGCCACTAGATATATACATGTACCCACGTACCGATAGACAGAGCAGTTCCCTCACACCAGACAATAACAGTAAACTTCTGCGCAAGTCGTGCCTGGGAGACCCAAACCAAGGAGCATGGAGTGTCTAAGAGACGGCTGGCTGCGAAGCACATACACACTGCCAGAGCCGCGCATATTTGCGTTTACATCATTGCGCCATCCAATTAAATGCCTGTTTTTAATGACACGCAGAAGCAAACGAACGAACGAACGCACAGACTGGAAAAGATTCAAATATATTAAGGATACGTATATGTGGTAGTTAAACCCCTTTGCCATGGTGATCAGGTGGGAACCCAACTGAACCTGCCAAGCATGGAGAGAATGGCGATGATGACCAGCTTTGCTGCTTATTCAGAGGGAAGACCAAGCTTCATTCGCGCCGCAGGAGTCTTCCAGAACGTTTGATCGCGGTAGACAGTATTTACACCTGCTGCGCTAGTATTAGAGGACACTTTGGAGCAACCTGCAGCTATTCTACTGGGATAGTTAGATAGCTAGCTAGACCGAGGTAGCTAGCTAGCTAGCTACCTCGAAGCTCTCAAGGAGAACGAAGCTTTGTGCGACGTTCTGCATTAGAATTTTTCTTGCGCACACGCAGCCCAATTGGAATTTCCTGTCTGTGACCATGAAAACGTTTCAAGTGAGGTAGCTACATGCTCTTCCTGTCACACTGCAGTGCAGCTAGCTGCGTAGCTAGCTACCCGTTGATCTTATAACATGCTCACTGTACGTATGTGCATTGCTTAGTTTGCTTCTTTAAATATAACCAGAAAGGCATTCTACTTTCATGCATTGCAGAGCAGTGTAAAAGGTGTCTGATTGATTCACATCCTGGATCAACTCTTCTCGGGGTATAGCCATGAACCAATCAAATATGCGTGCATATATCTAGCATATATCCAGTATAAACATGCAAGAGCATGGCGGGGTTAGCTAATTTGCATACAACAGTAGAGCAATTACTAACCTTTGGGTTCAGTAAATAGCGACGTCCATTCATGTTACGTCAGTCTGAGCATCCATTACTTGTTTGGCTGTTGCATCACCATGAACGAGCGTCAAAAGTGGTGTTGAGAAGCAATGAAATTAGCATTCCACAGTCTCCCACCATCTTGGAATGCCACATCTCAAAACCCATGCACATGTGTTTCAGAAGTGTCTGCAAAAAATCTGGCGGTTGTACATGTAGCTCAAAAATCAATGGAGAGGGATGTCAAATATACAAAATGCAAACAAAAAATGCAATCTGCAGGTAGCCATGAAATGCACAATATTAATGATATTCATTATAGCCATAAAATTATTCATCCTAGTTATATTGATATTTTGATATTAAAAATATATGATTATCTTTAAAACTGTATATATAGCATTTGGCAGCCCCCCCCCCCCCCCCCCCCCCAACCAACTTAAAGCAACAGGGAATGATCAAGTACAAATATTTGCGCAAGATGTATTCAAGTACCAACACAGCAAATGCAGGTTTACCATGTTATTGCAGATGGTGTTCACTGGAGATACTAGTGTACTCTCAATTCAACCCTCTGTGCACCAGATAGTGCTTGCGCAGCTTCGTTGAGCAGTGAACAACCATATTATTACCACTATGGCTAGTATCTCTATGGACCACAATAATGGTTATGTACTTAGGCCCGACTGCCAAAATGATCCCTTCTCAAAATGTGCATGTAACATGCATGTTACATGCATGCGTAAGATTTTGAGTAGGGATGCAGTCTCACATAGCCATATCACCATTTTGCAGAGGCTAGAACCAGAAAAACCAACCTTGTGTAAAGAGGCTACATCCTAGCCTTTACAAAACATGGATCAAGACTAGATAATATCATAATTCAATTCATTTGCTGTTTTTCTCATATTAATATTTGCAGATAATCTGAGAAGACAAGGCTATTACAGTCAAATGCAAGGAGTCATTGAGCAGATGTATGAACAAAACAATCAGACCAAGGTTACAATTGTTGTACACAGTATGGGAGGACCTGTCTCTCTGTATTTCCTGAACAACGTTGTGGACCAAGCGTGGAAGGACAAATATATACATGCATACATCCCCTTATCCGGTGCTTGGGATGGCGGAGCAGCAATGATAGAGGCGCTTGTCTCTGGCGTTGGCGTGCATAACCCAAGAGGGAATATCATCATCTCAAAAAGGCTTTGGACGAACTTAAGAAACCTAATGCGCACTTTTCAAGGCACCTTTTGGCTGCTACCATCCTCAGATTCATTGGGTAGTCGGGTCATTGCACAGGTGGGATCTGACACCTATACAACATCCCAGTACAGTGCTCTGTTCCAGAGAGCTGAAATGACAGAAGGGTTCATGAAATATACCAATGTGAAGGGAATCAATTCTGGTTGGCCGGCCCCAAATGTACCAACTCACTGCTTCTACGGACTCTTTCCTGGCAGAAATAACACTCCAGAGACATTTATATATGCCGCTGAAGGATTTCCCAATAAAGCGCCAACATCAGTGATCAATGGTCTTGGAGACACTGACGTGAATGTACAAATTTCAGAAATCTGCTTGCGCTGGATGAATCAATCAGCAAACTTTACTTCAAGAACATTTGAAGTCCGTCACTTTCAAATGGCTATTGATGCAAGTGTGTTAGCTGCCATTGGGCAAGTTGTGGGGGCTCCTGTGGATCCCACCTCCTCACCATCAGGAGATAGCTGCCCTGCTAACATTGCCACCCTGGTCATTGGATTGGTGCTGCTGGCTGTATTGGTGATTTAGCCTAGCTATACATATCATCTTACCTACAATTTCTTAAAGAAAAAAGTAGCAGAACATACGTAGCTTATGTATAGTAGATGTGCACATGAATAGTCATGTGGCTTGAACCCTGTAGTTCCAAGAACTGTATTCTGTAGCATTATTACTGTATGTATGTAGTACTAGTGGAATGCAAAATTGAGCTCAGCAATCTAGTACAATTATACTTCTAAGTTAATCTGCTTATTCATTGCTCAGTCATGTTCCATAATGCTGCATGCATGTTCTCTAAAGTGGCCCTTCTTCTGTTCATCAAGGTCACATTAGCTCTGCCCTATATGGAATAACATATTTGTGCAACCAGGAGGGCATAATGAGAAAAACGGAAGGGGTTCCCCTTTCATTCTTCTCATTTTGCACTCCTGATGCAACCTGTAATATTAAATTGCCGGTTGACCAATAATAATGGATAATTGGCTAATGTAGTTGCTCCATGCATACCTGCTCTCAACTAACCATGGATGTCTGCATAATCATAATTATACAAAATTTGATAGTATACATAAGATACCTCAGAGCTGTGCTGGGGATCACAGATACTGCACTGATGACTAAAAATTTGTGAGCAGTCAATTAGCTATACAGAAGTGACATGCAGTTGCATGTGTCCACATTGCTCTATATGTAACACATGCCTAATGCCACTCTGTGTGTGTCTGTACCCAGTGTGCACACGTGTAGGGTGCATATATAAGTGCTGTCTTTGTACGTTGCATGGGATCGATGCATGAAGGTGGTAATTTGTATGCTGCAGCTGTAATAATACAACTGATTATATTTAGTAGCACAAAACAGCTGTCTATATTGGTTGTATAATTATACCACTCAGGACAACCCTTATACTTCTAAGTGAATATGCTTGTCCCACAGATAATGATGATGACCTTGACATTTTCTTGCATATATTATCTTAGACAGCAACATGAATATAGTCAGATCATTGCCCAGGTGGGTTCTGAAATCTATACGACATCCCAGTACGATGCCCTGTTCCAGAGAGCTGAAATGGCAGTAGGCTTCACAAAATACACCAATGTGAAAGGAATCAATTCTGGTTGGCTGGCCCCAAATGTATCAACTCACTGCTTCTACGGACTCTTTCCTGGCATAAATAACACTCCAGAGACATTTATATATGCCGCTGAAGGATTTCCTGATAAAGAGCCAATATCAGTGCTCAATGGTCTTGGAGACACTTCAGTGAATGCGCAAATATCTGAAATCTGTTTGCGCTGGATGAATCGGTCTGCCAACTTTACTTCGAGGACATTTGAAGTCACTCACAGTAACATGGTCACGGATGCAAGTGTTTTAGGAGCTATATTGGACAAATTGTGGGAGTGCCTGTGAACTCCTATTCATTACCATCTCAAAGAAAAAGGCCCTCTGCTAAGTTGCCAGTGGAATGATGATGCTTGCCATTCTGGAGATTTACTAAGATATACACACGATTGTGTTAATTTGCAATTATTATTACTTGAGATATCTGTTAACAGTGGAACTGACTACCATGTTACTAGGAACTTTAGCATTCATTGTAGCTAGTTTCAGAACCTGCATAGAATTTATATGCATGCATACAGTTATAAAGGACTGTATAATTTAGTGTACACCAAATATAATATCAAACTGTATGTTAATGTACTGGCTATATTGAAGTTACTTTCTTTCCATCTATGTAGCTACATACTTGCATCACACCAAAACGTATTCAAATATATAGTGGCTGGGTATTAATTTCGTTTCAACAGCTGCTCATGAAAAGAAATTGCAAATGGCTTGAATTAGTTAGACACCATCACTCTATTACCGTAACGGCTCAGTGGCTAGCTAGCAGTGAAATGCTGAATTTATAATATAATATCCCCTACAATATTTACCTTTGAAACAAACAATATTGGACTTATAGTTATAACCATCAATGTACCATGTGCAGTGCTAGCACTATAGCAAATAGTAAAGAACTCTGAAGCCATTCATTGCTGTGAAAATGATTGTATGTCACTTCCGACATTATTACACATGACCATGCATGGCTACAATGCATGACTTCAATTTGCTTGCAAGTGTTCTTTGATAGCTTCTGGGGTTCTCCTTCATATGTATACTTCACTTTCACCTCGTGCATGTGCGAGAGTGACAGAAAGTTTGATGAGAGCTCAAGGCTCTGCATCAAACAAACTTCATGAATGTGTCAACTTGAGCCTGCACAAATGATCATGACAGGGGCAATAGTTGATGCTGCAGGCAATGCAGTAATGAGATTTGTGCTATCAGCAAACACACAGCATGTTATCTTCCACATGTCTAATCAAGCACACTCTATCTGTACACAATGTACACACACATGCTAACACACACACACACACACACACACACACACACACACACACACACACACACACACACACACACATACACACAGAATATGATGCAGTGCCGATGATATCCGCTTCAGTTCTGAGCTATCTAAGATAGACATCCTTGACCACTTGAGGGATTGTGTGTAACAGCCGACCACTCCTGGGGAGCTCTTCCTGCAGGGGCACAGATGTGGGAGTGTAGCACATTTCTACAGTAAAAAGGTTGTACTACAAATTAAGTTGCCATAGCCATGTATGCCGACATATTCACAGGGCCGTCGGAGGCGGTACGGCCGGTACGGCCATGGCCGTACCACTTTTTGAACAGCTAGCAGGTTTATTTAATTTTCAAAAGCAGTGTTTTTAGCAACTAAACCAAATAACCCCTACCCTACCTTAACTAACCGTTGAGGAAACAAAGAAGCAATGATCTTAGGTTGTTAGCAGATGCAATGAAACAGGAGATATCAAGTAGGGTCCAATACTTCACGATTTGCAAGCATGCTCCTTTCTTCCGCCATGTTTTGTTACGTAATCGATTCAAAACGTAATAAAGATGGAGGCCAGCAGCGCGTACGTAGGCAATCGACCCACATCACCTGGCGCTACGAAGCATGGCTTGTACCACCACACGTCAGCGAATCGCTATACCCTTAACGGTGATGTAACAATTCAAAATGGTCTCATCGTTGAAGCACGTGGACCTAAGAAACGCCGACAATAGGTGACAAGCCTCATCAGCCTCGCGCAGGTTTTTAGTACCCTAAGCGTCAATTCGGTGTGAAGAAGATCGTTTCTCGAACTTTCCAAGAGAGCTGGTATACCAGGTGAGGATTTTGCATAATAGCTAGCAACTTTGAAATGCTAGCTAGCTAAATCAAAGACTAGCTATTGTATCTAATATTTAGCTATATATACGTATGTGTAGCCTATGCATGGGCACGTATCTAGCTTCATGCAATGCTGAACGTTTAGTAAACATGATTTAGCTGCTTTTTGCTGTATATTACTGATATCATTGTGAAATCTATGTAACCCTCTTAAAACGACTTACTGACTGATCGAGAGTGCATGCTGGGCTAGCAAAGGCATCACTATTCTTGAGGCACAGATCCGTAGCAAACATTATCTGTATGATAATGAAAAGTAGCTAAAAAAATTTTTCGCTCGCTTCGCTCACGACATTTTCTATCCTTCACCCAATGGCCTTACCACTTCTAAATTGCCTCCGACGGCCCTGAATTCATACAGTAAACCAGTTAGCTATGATAACTGGCCTGTTTAGAGAGTGTAAAGGCCACATTACAGAGGTAACACAGAAGACCTTTCTCCAGAAGTTTTAAAGCCTTGCCCAAATATGGACCCCGGACGAGTGGTTGCGAAAGAAAACTTTTACATTTCCTGCTGACACACAAAGTTCTCTGTATACTGTATGTACTGATGTGGTGACATAGCTGCCCTCAAATGACCAGTAACATCTTTACAATAGTTAGGTATCTCAGATCTGCGGTGATCACAAGCATGAGGATACACTATGTATATGTGTGTGTGTGTGTGTGTGTGTGTGTGTGTGTGTGTGTGTGTGTGTGTGAGTGGATCAAGGTGAGCCATTTGCTCATAAGAAAGCAACATTATATTCTCTTTGTGACACATTGCTCCAGCTGCCAAGCATGTACACCAGATCATTCTCACTATTATGGCTTATGTGGACATGTGAGAATCTATGTGCATCCATCACACACAACATTATCCAACACACAGTTCTATGCATGTCTGATGCAACATTGCATTCATCTTCCAAACTCAGTTCATTATCCAAGCAAAGTTATATAGTCCTCACTGACAAGACATGAGTGCAATCTCTACAATAGTACACTTGATCATGTATAGTTGCCTGTTCTGTCTTAAGCCTTATCTGATTCTGAGTTGTTCAGTTGCTGTTTCAGATGTTATGACTTATGGTGTGTTATATATGTTGGGAACTGTGGACTCTTCTTTGAACCATATATAGATGTCACTTGCTAATGCACTACTGTATATAGCCTGATTGTGGGAGAGCTGTACGAATTGTGTTTATGGAAGTGTACGTGGTTTACCTTGCAATGTACACCAGTGATTGGGACCTTCCATGAATACTATTATAGTGAAACACGTTTGACGTCATCATTGGGGGGATCACAGCATTCCAATTCAATTTAACTGTAGCCATGCACGCAAGAACAATAGGGGTTATAAATGATAGAGATGCTTTGTACACACACCCTTGGCAGAGAGGAGAAGGCCCTGTCCACAAAAACAGTAAAGTACAAAAACACAACTGGTCGTCTGGCTCTTTCACACTACATATGTCGTGTTAGATGACCCATTACATGTGCAAAAGAGAGGTACTGCCACACCATGTGTGTGTGCATAGGTACAATGTCATAGCATACTCATTGTATGTCCAACCTACTCCGGTATAGCTCATGCAACATGCATGTAAGCAATTGCATACCTCCACGTGCAGTGGGGCAATGCAATTGAGACCCACTGCAATGACCTCTGGACTCTGGCAAACTGAGGCAGCAGCTTATACATATATAGTGCAACCCCATGCAGTGCAGTTGTGAGTACTGCTTCACCAGAGTGAGGCCATGCATATGCAGCATTGCACTGCATGGACATAGGTGTCAGTGATCACAATCTGAATTGCATGCCTATGGATTCAATATGCAGGGCCTCACACACAGGTACTGTGGGGCTTCACCCTATAATCAGTGTGTGCGTGTTTATAATTGCCTCCCCCGCATGACTGCTAAGGATTCCATATGTTCAAATCCAAATACCTGCCCCCTATATATAGCTATAACTATAGCTAGCTGACAGCGAACCTTATATAAAATTGGCTATGGCTAATGCTGTTGGCTATCACATAACTTCACATGCTCATCCTTGTAGAAGGAGTTAATGGTCATGCATGGAGTGTGAATGGCTGTGAAGGAAGTGAATGATTGTTGCATTTGTCTACATAGCTGCATAGTTAAAGATGGGAGGACAATGCTGTGTACAGTGCTATATAGAGCAAGATAAACGGTTCACTCCCAGCTAGGCCAAATAACTTAAACAAATAATTATAAAGAATTTGTGGACTATTTTTTCAACCATTTATATATGCCATGATCACACATACATGGCACTTGCTGATGTACTACTATTTATAGTCTGACTAGGATTTCTAATGTTGTGTGAAGCTGTAAAAATTCTGTTGATAGAAGTTTTTCCGTGTTTTATCTTACAATTCGCAGGGATGAGTGGGGACCGTCAATGAATACTATTATATCTAAGTGAAACCATGTTTGACGTCATCACTATGGCCTAGTTGCAACCACACATCTATATATGGGCTTGGGGGAATTACAGCTGTAACTATGCACGCAAGAACACAAGGTATAAACTAGACTCTCTTCATTTGTACCTTGGGAGCGCCAACTTTGGGTGAAGACTGAGCGTTGTATGCCGTGTATATAGAAGCATTTCACAAAGAGCAGAGCGATGGCTAAGCCGTTCAGAGTGCCACTTGAGGTCTGGAGTATTCTTTGGATGAGCTGTGTCAGCGCTGTTTTTGGTACAGACTGTTCGAATCAACTGTCTCCAATTCTGTTCGGTACGTGAAATACAGTGGCAATTAAGGCCATTGTTGCGTGATTGCACGTATAGCTATATAGCTACGTGATTGCATGTACGTATTTCTAAGCCGGTGCTACATAGCTACTCGACTCTGTCTTCGTTCAGAGCATTGGAGCTCCGCTCGGGGAATTTGCAAGAGTTCGAGGCGTTCCACAGTTTGGCGAACGCGTGCGTACCGTTCACAGCGGGTAGCTAGCTAGTGCTAGCCTACGTGCGACCCTAGCTAGTTAATGATTCAAAGACTGAAATCCCAGCGTCGTTGGATCGTTCATCAGTGTCTGCAGGGTGCTTTGTTCTACTTGCAGCGTGAGGTAGACAGGCTCGAATTGGCAAAAGCACTGAAATGCATGACAAAAGCACTGCGCGTCTATCTTGCATGCTAGTTACTACCTATTCCGGGCCGGCTCCTCAAACGCCAGCTCATTGACATAGCTACCTCCTGATCTCCTTATACAGTCCCTGGCTTGACTGGGTCTCAGATTGAAGCAAGGGTTCAGGGATCTCCCGAAGGCATATTGTGCGATTCAGAGGACTTTGAGCTCATGTGGGTTAACGAAGTGAAAATCGTTGAGGGTGATCTGGGCATCAGCTGCTTGGAATATGCCCTAACGTAAGTATGCAATACGTTGTGATGGTAGCTATACCATGTTTGCATGACTGCAGTTTCAGCAATACTGTTGCTAATCACAATCTATAGGTATACTTGCTATAATAGCAATAATCCTTGCATGTAACTGGTTCGGACTTTGCAATAATTTTGATAGTATTAGGTATAGCTACACTGATGGACTAGCAACTGATGACATCACAAATTAGAAATGTACAAATGATGTCACCAAGGCCTAGGTTCTTCTCTGCTCTGTTGCTGCCTTCTTGTCCCTTTGACAGATGCTAGGTGACATCATTGTTACCTAGTCTATATATGACATCATCAGATGCTAGGTGACATCATTTGTTACCCCAATTATATATGATGTCATCAGACCATAACCAATCAATATTTGTGTAGCGAGTCCAAGTGAAATGAAAAGGTAACTCTGCACAGAATTGAAGAGCAGTCTTCCAGCAATTGACCGATGTGCATGCTTCCCCATGGTTCCTAGTGTCTGTCTCCAGGCCTGTCCTTTCAAAAGTAAACACTACCGTAGCCATTTTTCAAAATTTGAAAAATGGCTACGGTAGTATTTACTTAATGGCTGCCAATAGAAACTGCAGCACCATGATGATATACCGAAATGCCACGTATTAAGGAATTTGGATTTGGATTCGGATTTGGAGTCTTATTTAGCCTGGGAGACCTTATTTAGCCTGTGGAGAATTAAAGTTAGAAAACGGCTTCAATCAGTTGCAGAGAACATTCAGGGCTCTACAGACATCATCCGCTATCGAAACAGTTGCTAGCAAGATCGCGATGTTGCTTTACATCTAACTCTGGACGTCTATCGAGGACGACCAGTTCCTATTAGCACTGTCATGAATGGTTATCAAATGCTATCTGCAGCGTTTCAGGATATAGTACCGAAAGTTATGTTATTCTTATAAATCAGTGGGTTGTAATCGAAGGAGTAGTCATTACAATGACAAGCTGCCAGCCAGGAAGCCCACTTCGTAGTAGAACTATAATTCTACATAATAGGTTTACTAGCTTCCTCTTCAACCGATTGCCATTATCATTGCAGCCTGCAGTATGAAGGTGGAAATAACTACAGTCCTAGATGCGGAGTGGCCACAAAGATTCCTGGAGCTGCTGGAACAGACATTGGGAAAGTGGAACACTTGGATTCCTTGGATTTGGTCAGTTATGCTAAGGACATGGTGGATTACTTTGTGGCACGAGGGTACATCAGGGACTACTCAATCAGAGCAATGCCATATGACTGGAGATTTGCTGCAGGTAGGTGTATCCATATATGTATTGTACTGAGAATCTACTACTGGTAAGTGTACAATGTATGAGCCACAAGTGTACGAAAAATAACATACAGCCATGTTCAACATGTGTGGTCTAGGTCATGGGCCACTAGATCAATACTATAATAAATATGTTGTGGATTACGAAAGTACAATGGGGCCTAAAGGGCATCATGATCAAGTGCATCAATGCTCATGGAGTCAAAGTGCCACTTGTCCACTTCATCTAGAGGTTGCATGATGTCTCTCCATTTGCACATGCTTTCATCTGGATGGCTTCAATGGTGCCAGACTTTGACTCAACCAAGTCTGCAGTTATGGTACTTCGAATTCCTTAGCACTGCATTTTGGAAATTGGCATTTGATGCTGGCTGACACCAGCTATAACAGTAACACTATACAGTCTAAATATGGCATAATCAGACAGCACGGTACGTATTGCTGTCTATGTAGGGATGGCCGTGGTTGTTTATATGTGCGGAAGACGGCACTAAGACCACCCAGCCAGACCACCATTTGTGAAGTTCAGCTATATAATATAGCCTTTACAAAACATGGATTGAGACTAGAAAATATCATAATACTATTCATACCATACTATTATTATATTATCATAATACTATTCATTTGCTGTTATTCCGTACTATAATTATTTTGCAGATAATCTGAGAAGGCAAGGCTTTTACAGTCAAATGCAAGGAGTAATTGAGCAGATGTATGAACAAAACAACCAGACCAAGGTTACAATTGTTGTACACAGTATGGGAGGGCCAGTCTCCCTGTATTTCCTGAACAACGTTGTGGACCAAGCATGGAAAGACCAATATATACATGCGTACATCCCTTTATCTGGTGCTTGGGATGGAGGAGCAGTAATGATAGAGGCACTTGTCTCTGGCGTTGGCTTGGATAACCCAAGGGAGAATTTCTTCATTACAAGACGGCTTTGGACAGAGTTGAGAAACCTACAGCGCACCATGCAAGGCAACTTTTGGCTGCTACCATCCTCAGATTCATTGGGTAGTCAGGTCATTGCACAGGTGGGATCTGACACCTATACGACATCCCAGTATGATGCCCTGTTCCAGAGAGCTGAAATGGCAGTAGGGTTTACAAAATACACCAATGCGAAGGGAATCAATTCCGGTTGGCCAGCCCCAAATGTACCAACTCACTGCTTCTATGGACTCTTTCCTGGCAAAAATAACACTCCAGAGACATTTATATATGCCGCTGAAGGATTTCCAAATAATGAGCCAACATCAGTGCGCAATGGTCTTGGAGACACTACAGTGAATGCACGAATTTCTGAAATTTGTTTGCGCTGGATGAATCAATCAGCAAACTTTACCTCGAGGACATTTGAAGTCTCTCACTTTGATATGGCTAGTGATGCAAGTGTGTTAGCTGCCATTGGACAAGTTGTGGGGGCTCCTGTGGATCCCACTTCTCCATCTGGAGGTATCAGCCCTTCTAACATTGCCACCCTGGTCATTGGAATGGTGCTACTGGCTGTATTGGTGATTTAGCCTAGTCACAAAACATCATGCATTCCTACAATTACCTAAAGAAGAAAGTAGCAAAATAATTATAGCTTAAGTAGATGTGCTCACGTACACATGCATAATGTCAAGAGCCTTGTAGTTCCATGAATTGTATATACCATAGGTATCATAATTATACTGTATTATTATACTTAAAATTGATATGCATTATAGCAAGAACAGCAATATTAATCTGCTTCGATAATAGCTAATCTGCTTATTCATTCCTCAATCATCTAACATAATGTTGCATGTTCTCTAAAGCTGACTCCAGCCCTTCTTCCATTCATCAAGGTCACACCTTAGGCCAGCTCTGCCCTGTGGTGACACATATATTCATGCATATTATTATATGCAAACTGAGATATTATATTAATTGGTTAACCCAGCTCATTATAATGGGTACCTCTCAGTATAGCTAGGTCAGGAGCATATAATAGGGATACACTGCATTTGAATTGACATCTGCCGCCTGAGTGTATTATATCATATACAAATGCAAGCAATTGCATGTGGCACTGACAGGAGGCCCTTTATATATTTTGCTACAGCTGCACCTGGACAATGTGACAGGGACATGTATATTACTCACACAATGTCATGCATGGCATTTGAACAGTTTCAGTATCAGCAATTGCAAGTTAACATCAATTGCTATATTATTTATAGCTATATGTAGACATCATGCACTGCAACCCTGTATGTGGTTGTTCAATCATTATTGAGTGACTATAAAGGGAAATAGACAATTGGCTCCATTGATTCAATAGTTTGAAGTTCTAGCCCATCAATCAGGCTCAGTGTAAAGAACAGCTGTACTATCCCCACCCCTAGCTTCACTAGTGTGGTGAGCATAACCTGCATATAAATATACAGGGCACTGCTGTCACTGTTGGCTGAAGTCACTTGACCAGCAAATCAAACTTAGCATAATTATGTAAATTCTAGACAAAGCAATTATTAAGTCAAGGTCTAAACTACATTTTGCTGTTTCCATGAATGGATGAAACTTCAAACTGCAGCTCCCCTACTGTGGGAGATGAACACCCTCTTCAGAATGATAATAATATATTGCCATTATAGACAGCACCCTCCCTGGATGAGGAGAGGATACAAGGTAACTGCATGTAATCAATCTGGTACAACACCACCAAAGGCCTAACTATATGGCAGAGCGGTGAGAGTCGGCTACCAAAGGGACATATATCCATCATGATCACATGCCAGCATGCGCAGATCATATGTTTGAATATCCATGCCCAAACACCATAATATTATATAGCATGAGATTAACAGCTAATGTAGGGCCATGCACAAAACTATGCCATGTTCCTAATATGTAATTCAGTCCCACACACCCTAAAGTAGACAATTAACCCACTCCCTGCAGCACACACTCAAGGTATCACATGCACCAAAGTATGATGGAGTGATTAGTTTCGCGTAGCCCGACTGCTTCCCCAGACAGCGATCGGGCTATGCGAGACTATGCAGTGATGACAATTAAAACCCACTCCAGCTCTGAAATAGCTAAGGTAGACATGTACAGTCTTGATCACTTGAGAGCTTGTATGCGACAGCCAACCAATCCTAGCAGGCTCTTTCTGCAGGGTCCAGATGGGGTGTGCTGTACGTTCTTAATTAAAGTGAATGAGGTATTAATATTATACAACCCAAGTTTCCATAGCCGTGTGTGCTGACACACGACACTTGCACCATCCTGTTCTACCCTCCCAGCTGTGCTGCACTGGCAGGCTTGATATACATCATCTACTGTCATAAGTGTAGGCACATGCCTTTATAGCTTAATAGATATACAAGGGTAGCCAGCTAGCTATAGCTAGAACAGACTGCTCCGTCACTCACAAAGCTGTAGCCTTTGACCTCAACCTCTCGGAGGAATTCACCAACGATATTGATTGTGAGGATATTCCATTGCCCATTTCAATGCTACTGCTACAAGCAGCTCCGCTTTGCAGTCTAGTCAGAAAGGTCACACAGAGGAGCTTTCTCCGCAGTTAAAACATGATTGTGAGGGAGGTTGGACCCCATGCAATTGGAAGCACCTGAAAAATGTACATTTTCTGCTGACACACAAACTTCTTTTGTACATGTTCTGATGTGGTTGCTAGATATACCTGCTCTCAAATGACCATGGATATCTGCACATGAACATAATTTTATGATGTCTCAGAGTTGTGGGGCAGATCAGAAACACTGCATGCGCATGCATTAATTGATGAATGACATTAAAAATTTTGTAGCAGTCAATTAGCTATACAGAAATAACATGCAGTTGCATTTTCCACATTGCTCTTTACGTAACACATGCCTAATGCCACTCTGTGTGTGTACCCAGTGTGCACATGTGTAGGGTGTACATGTATATGACTATATACTTGAGTTCATCATTGGGGATGTTGCAGGGTATATTATGTGTGTGGCCAGCACTGAACCAAGGATTTGTGAGCCGTTTGTTCATCAGAGAGTTGCATCTTATCTATTATACTCTTTGTGATGCCTTGCTCTACAAGTCAAGCATACAGTGCAGAGCATACTTACTACACATGTACGTATTATCCATGTGTATATATGTGGACATGTGAATCACCACCCAGCACATGCAGTCTGCAGTGTTGGGCACTGCTTCAGTGTGAGGCCGTGCGAAGCACTGCCTGGAAAATGATACTATCCCATTTGCAAGCTTACAAAAGCTTCTCAAGTATCAGTGAGCTGAATGCATGCATGTCGATGGATTGAACATGGAGGGCCTCATGATCATCACACAGGTACTGCGGGGCTTCACACTAATGAGTGCATGGGTGTAATTGTATCTGCCTCCCCTGCAGAATTCCAAGCATACATGTGTTGATATCCAAATCCCTGTCCCTTATGGAACTAAAAAATATGCATAAACATACGCATAACATATATAACTATAGCAAGCTGGCAGAGAAAATTCGCACTAGCAATTGCTGTGTACGTAGCTGTGGAAGATGCTTTAGCTATGCAAAAAGAATTGCATTGCAAGAGAAATTAATAGAATATAAATAGTTGTTCTTAAAATATAGAGCTGTTATATATATAGCTGTTATATATAGCTGTTATTATAGCTGTTATAGCTATATACCACTATCACATTATACATGTTCAGCTGCAGCTTTGCAGAGGAGTTATGGGAGTAGTACATGCATGTGTATGGCTGCCCACCTTGCAAATATCCATGCCCCAAGGATCCATCCCTTATCTATTGAAACTGAAATCGGGCAATCATATAATACACATAAACTTATTCTCAAGACACACCCTTCCTTGTGCCAGGAATTGTCTGGTACAGAGCTGCATGATAGAGCCCTTTCATATTGAAACTGAAGCTACTGTGCAACCAATATAGTGCATCACATAATATATATCTCCCTAATAATTACCGCACAGTTAATCCTCACTGCTGGGACTTGTGTGCAATATCTCCAATTACAGCTGGTTTGTTTCAGGCTAAGTTCATGGTAGTGTTAGGTATGGCATTCAGGGGCATGGAAGGGGTGCTACAGTCCCGACCCCACTCCGCCCCTTCTGCTTCCCTAGTATGACAATGCAGGCTAGGCATAGGAATGTAGAGGTTGGAATGCTAGTGCATTCCTGCCTTACCCCTCCCATGAATGTTGAAACTGCAAACATATGTTGAGTATGCTTGATATCAACACTATGACAGCTGAGTTGTATATGTCTATGGTGTGTCCGTCTTGACTTAGTAGTTACTTGCATGAACTTGTATTCGTTGTTTGCTGTTATGCTAGCGCTGTTATGAATTTTGTGTACCTGTGATTTCAACCTTTCATTATTGTTGAAAGTAACGATATGCTTGACATGTGCTTCATGACACGCGAATGCATGCAGTGGATTGCAACTACTTTGTAGGCACTTGAGGGGCATCAGATATGATCTAAATCAATTTAGCTATTTAATATGCACACAGGATCGAATGAGAGGGGCTATAAAATTCAGCCCGTGCTTTATAGTAGCACTTCAATGCGGGTGAAGATTGTGCTGTGGCCTAGGCAAGTACAATTTCTCAAGGAGCCGAATGATGGCTAAGCAGTTCACAGTGCCACTTGTGGCGTGGAGTGTTCTTTGGATGAGTTCTGTCGGCACTACTCTTGGAGCAGACTGTTCTGAGCAACTGTCTCCAATTTTGTTTGGTACGTGAGTTGAAGTATTTGTTATAGCTAAATTAATCGAGGCTAAAGTTGAACGATGTATAATCGATCTTCGATCAGCTCCGTTCACGTGTAGTATAGCTCTTAGAAAAGATATTCCGGCCCTCAATAGTTTGTTACATATATAGTTCAACATATCCCAAAGACCGAAATATCCTACATCGTAGCAGCGGATCATGCCATCAGTTCTCAGCGCCAGAAACGCCTTTTAACTAGCCACTGCAAATCAATCGATTCCGTCACATAGGACGCTTAGAGCACGATCCAATTTCGCTCTGGTATTGAAGGCCGCGCACCGCCGTGCCACCTACCTGCGAATTACGACCTATTTCAGACCAGCTCCTCAAAACGCCAGCTTATTGACATTGCTACCTTCTGATCTCCTTATACAGTCCCTGGCTTGACTGGGTCTCAGATTGAAGCAAGGGTTCAGGGATCTCCCGAAGGCTTGCTGTGCGATTCAGAGGACTTTGAGCTCATGTGGGTTAACGAAGTGAAAATCGTTGAGGGTGATCTGGGCATCAGCTGCTTTGAATATGCCCTAACGTAAGTCCCACATGCAGTTACACGTGCACGTATGCATATGCATGCTATATATCTCATAGCAGATGTACAAGTTAATAAACTCTGTATATAGATTTGATTCCTCTTCAACAGACTGCCATGCTGAATATTTTTTCAAATGATTATAATAATTGTATGGGATGCCATTCAGGTCAAAACTATGCTATTGAAGCTTTGGTCAACTTAGCTATGAAACTGTCCTATATATTAGTGGGACTGTCCTACTTATAGGTGGGACTGTCCTACTTATAGGTGGGACTTTCCTACTTATAGGTGGGACTACCCTACTAATAGGTGGGACTGTCCTACTATAAGTATAATTTATGGGATGCCATTCAGGTCAAAACTATGCTATTGAAGCTTTGGTCAACTTAGCTATGAAACTGTCCTACATATTAGTGGGACTGTCCTACTTATAGGTGGGACTGTCCTACTTATAAGTGGGACTGTCCTACTTATAAGTGGGACTGTCCTACTTATTAGTGGGACTGTCCTACTTATTAGTGGGACTGTCCTACTTATAGGTGGGACTGTCCTACTTATAAGTGGGACTACCCTACTTATAAGTGGGACTGTCCTACTTATTAGTGGGACTGTCCTACTTATTAGTGGGACTGTCCTACTTATAGGTGGGACTGTCCTACTTATAAGTGGGACTACCCTACTTATAGGTGGGACTGTCCTACTATAAGTATAATTTCTATACTACTATAACTACTATAAGTAAGACAGTCCCACGTATAAGTAGAACAGTCCCACTTCCAAGTAGGACAGTCCCAGTTACATGTAGGACAGTTTCATAGCTAAGTTGACCAAAAATTCAATAGCATAGTTTTGACCTGAACGGCACCCCATATTATTGAATCACAGCCTGCAGTATGAAGGTGGAAATAACTACAGTCCTAGATGTGGAGTGGCCACAAAGATTCCTGGAGCTGCTGGAACAGACATTGGGAAAGTAGAACACTTGGATTCCTTTAATTTGATCAGTTATGCAAAGGACTTTGTGGATTACTTTGTGGCACGAGGGTACATCAGGGACTACTCAATCAGAGCAATGCCATATGACTGGAGATTTGCTGCAGGTAAGTGTACTTTATATTACATCTAGATCTTTGTTTCAGATATTCATTGCTGTTCAATACCTTATTGGATAAATTACTCAATATATTTAATGCAGATAATCTGAGAAGACAAGGCTATTACAGTCAAATGCAAGGGGTCATTGAGCAGATGTATGAACAAAACAATCAGACCAAGGTTACAATTGTTGTACACAGTATGGGAGGACCTGTCTCCCTGTATTTCCTGAACAACGTTCTGGACCAAGCATGGAAGGACCAATATATACATGCGTACATCCCCTTATCTGGTGCTTGGGATGGCGGAGCAGTAATGATAGAGGCACTTGTCTCTGGCGTTGGCTTGGCTAACCCAAGGGAGAATTTCTTCATCACAAAACGGCTTTGGACAGAGTTGAGAAACCTACAGCGCACCTGGCAAGGCAACTTTTGGCTGCTACCATCCTCAGATTCATTGGGTAGTCAGGTCATTGCACGGGTGGGATCTGACACCTATACGACATCCCAGTACGATGCCCTATTCCAGAGAGCTGAAATGGCAGAAGGGTTCACAAAGTACACAAATGTGAAGGGAATCAATTCTGGTTGGCCGGCCCCAAATGTACCAACTCACTGCTTCTATGGACTCTTTCCTGGCAGAAATAACACTCCAGAGACATTTATATATGCCGCTGAAGGATTTCCAAATAGTGAGCCAACATTAGTGCTCGACGGTCTTGGAGACACTACAGTGAATGCGCGAATTTCAGAAATTTGTTTGCGCTGGATGAATCAGTCAGCAAACTTTACTACTAGGACATTTGAAGTCTCTCACGTTGACATGGTTAGTGATACAAATGTGTTGGCAGCCATTGGACAAGTTGTGGGGGCTCCTGTGGATCCCACTTCTCCATCTGGAGATATCAGCCCTTCTAACATTGCCACCCTGGTCATTGGAATGGTGCTACTGGCTGCCTTGGTAAATTAGCATAACCTCACAAGGGCATTCCTAACATACTGAAAGAAGTAGTGAAAGTTTAGAATTCCATAGCTTAGCACACATGCATAGTTGTTAGAATGAACTCTGCATAGAAAGCATAGAACTTTATGCTGTGCCATAACTGTAGTGTGATCAATTTGTGGTAAAAAGCATATTGAATACATCTGCTAGAAATAGTACAGGCATTCCGCTTGTACATTGCATGCTCAACCTCCAAAAGGCCCTTAAGTTTGCTGAAGCTGACTCCAGCAATTCTAATCATCAAGCTCAGTCCTGTGCAGTGACATTCATGCAACCAGTTGCATTAATTCGTTGCCTGACACAGCTCATGCAATGGGCACCTCCCACTACAGGTCAGGAGTGTAACAGTTATACGTTGTGCCAGTGCAGTGACGGGTCATAACAGTATTCTACGTACGTAGGCTACCACCTCAAGCCATTCGACCCGCGTGCGCATAATCATACCAACTACAATTAAAAAAAGAATAGACTAATACAACTGCATGAGTCAAGGTCTAAAGTACATTTCTCTGCTTGCATACATGAGTGTCCCTACTGCATTTCTCCTATCCTACTCTGGGGGAAGAACACCTTTCTTCAGAATGATGTTGCCATAGAGAGCACCTTCCCTGAAAGGGGAGGGGACACAGTAACTGACAAGTGGGATAACAACAATATAGCAGAGCACTTGGACACTAGTGGAGCATCTCCTCTACATGGCACCAGGTCGAATGCTTAAATATCCATGCCAAAACACCATAGCATGCATGAGATTAACAGCTAATGTAGGGCCATGCAATCCTATACAGATCACCCACTCCCTGCACACACACAGTGTACATAGCTCACCCACTATAGTTTCGTTTCCAGCCCCCATTTCTCTGTGTGTATATCATTGCACAATTTCGATGTGCAATTGTGCAATAATAGGGCTGGTGCATGCAAGACTACACGCCCCCTCCCTACATGTGCACACACACTCAGTACTGCTCACCCAGTTGCGACTACAGCAAAGGCTTTCTTAGCCCTTTCATAGAATGCAAAGCGTTCAACCATTTCAAAGTCCACCTGACAGAGAAATGATACAAATCTAAAGTTTCAGAAGAGGCCAGTGCTATTTGCATGCAGCAGTAAGCACATGAGGACACTCATCTAACCATTGATCTGTCTTATACTGGCCCACCTCAATCCCTTCTTCTGCTTTAATAATCTTCTTGTACTCATCCCATACTGGTGTCTTGAGTCCCTTGGCTTTGTCATTGGGAACCAAGTCCATCAGAGACACCTATAGCACAAACAGATACACAAGACATACACATATCTACACATATAAAAAGTACACTTAAATACATACACATATAGAAAGTATACACATACATACATACACAGGCACACACACAAACAGTACACACAATGTTTTAAACTTCAGTGAAACTTTGCCGAACACAAATCGTGCAATTGGACCTAAACAGGAGTATTCTCTGTATATGTTGGTTGGTTCTTACTGGTTTGGGGACATAGGCATCCAGAGGCATCAACTTCAAGACTGCCTTAAGAAGAGCAGGGATACCATGCCCTGAGGAAAAAGGAGGTGTAGTAGAGGAAAGATGGAATCAAACAGGGGAAGAGACACAAGAAGCAACTAAAACAGAATGGAGCAAATGAGGAAGGAAACAGAAGTGAACAGCAAGGAGAGAGCACAGTAGTGACCTAATATCCCACCTTACAGTTATTAAGTGCCGCTAATATGACCAACGTCAGCACATCCCTCACCATCTGCTCTGACCATTTCAGGGCCACTTGAACACACAGAGGCAGCTGGAAAGTTAGCATCAGCCAACACTGCAGCCGATAAAGCGAGAACACATCATCACGTGCACCTTAACCCACATTCAGCATGCAAACAAAGGATGGACTGTACAAATTTTAAAAATAGCTTGTTACTAATTCTCTGGATACATACATTAGCTCTGCTGTATCAGTGTATCTACCTATTTCATCGCCGTGCCCCATTCGGGCCAGGACGGAGAGGAGCTGAGGAGAAAGGATCCTAGGCACGTTCTTCAAGATCACCATGTTGGAGCGTGGTAAGGGGAATCCCCTCGTGACCTTTAGCAATGAAGTCCACGCTTTCGCTACTGTGTCCACTGCGCATGCTCGGTAAAACGTTCCCACGTGCATTACACAAGATTCGGTAGAAATAAGAGAATGTTTTCACAGACTGGTCGGGAAGACTTCTGGGGTAAGAGGTTTGCTGCTGTTTTGAATATGCTGCTTTTAATGTTCTGTATGCTGAGTACAACTTGGAATGTGTTTGATTTGGCTAAACTGATGCCCTCTGTTGAAGCCGTATTTCTTGTCCGTCCTTGTCAACTGGCACCTGCACGTTGCAGGTGTGGAGCTAAGCTCCAAGAAGAAGACTGTGCAGTGGCCTGATGAGGACGAAGAAGAGTCGGAAGAGGATGTAGAGCACACCCTCTTTCTGCATTACGTGAGTAGGGCGCCAGTGTGGGACGAGTCGCTGCTAGGCCTATGCGCTGTGAGGAGTGTGACGGTAGCGACGTCATGCGCTGTTAGTGCGATTCATTCCAGCATGATGTATTGGGTTTGGACTCTTCATTCTTAGTGAGTATTGAAGTGGCAAGCCACTTTTGAGAGAGACCAGCATATGCAGCGAAATGGAAGGAGTTGGGGGGGGGGGGGGGAGGGCACATTTTTGTTTCATCAAACACTAGCTGTTTAAATGGAGAGGATAATTTATACTAACTTTGGACTGTTTAATTCAATTTTGGACGAAAGCCTCCAGCGCCTTCTGTTTTTTGACTGTTTTACTTGGATACACCACAGCTGGCAGTTCGCTCAGATGAAGACACCAGCTCTCGGTGAAAACAAAGTTCCAGCTTACCAATAGCCAAACTTTCTGAGACATGTAATCAATATTCGAAATATACCAAATACACGCTTTGCTCACTGCTAGTGGGGAGTTACTGTGTAATATACTCTAGTTTATCCCTTGTGGTAGTGTGTGTGAATTGTTATGCATGTTTAAGTGTATGTTTGTGTACACAAGTGAATTCCGTTTGTACAGGTTGTGTAAGTGTATGTGTATGTATGGACTGCCTGTGTTCACGCGTGGGGTGCTGCAAAGGGTGTTTCCTTGTTCTCTGCAGGCTTGTCTTGGCATTGGTGCCAAGACAAGTGAGCCCAACATCATCACTCTGACCACACAGGACGGCAACGGAGAGGACTTGACACTCCCCATTGCATGGCTCTCAGGAAACAACCCACAGGTCTGCTGCATGTAGTACACTGCACGCACTAGACAACCCACAGCTGTCTGCTGCATATAGTACACTGCACACGCTAAACAACCCACAGCTGTCTGCTGCATATAGTACACTGCACACACAAAACAACCCACAGGTCTGCTGCATGTAGTACACTGCACGCACTAGACAACCCACAGCTGTCTGCTGCATATAGTACACTGCACACGCTAAACAACCCACAGCTGTCTGCTGCATATAGTACACTGCACGCACTAGACAACCCACAGCTGTCTGCTGCATATAGTACACTGCACGCACTAGACAACCCACAGCTGTCTGCTGCATATAGTACACTGCACGCACTAGACAACCCACAGGTCTGCTGCATATAGTACACTGCACACACAAAACAACCCACAGGTCTGCTGCATATAGTACACTGCACGCACTAGACAAGTGGCTTTCCCAGAATTATTGTTTTGGTAGGTAGAATGTGCGAATTCCACAACAAAGTTCTTTTTGCAAGTGAAAAAAGAAGGCACTCTATGAGTGGGATGAATATAATTGTGATATATAGTTACACGCATACACACAGATTACACACATACATTGATTGTCTTGTCTCGGCTGAGTTGAGTCATTCTTATAGCAGTTGCATCACTTGTTCCACATAGCCATGCGAATATAGATATGATGTTGAATCAGTGGTACAGTGCATCTTGTTTACTTGTGCAGGTTTCCATGCGTCTCCCTGTTAACCCACCTGTTGTTCTTAAGCTTGCGCAAGGTACATGTCTACCATTCACAGATACTAGAGGAGCATGGGTACATACCCTCGTGCACACACACACACACACACACACACACACACACACACACACACACACACACACACACCCTTGAGCATATCTATACCCTGTACACCATGCATACCTCTTATGTGTGTGTGACTTCATTGCCTTCACAGGTAGTGGTCCGGTGGCTATTGGCGGCGTCCACGAGCAAGGTGAGCAAAGGAACACTGTTAGAGTGCATTGGTATAGGCAAGCTGCATTATGTCTTCATTCTCTGTCTCCTTAACTGCAGTTCTGGATGACATAGGGTTATCAGATGAAGAAGAAGAAGAGGAGGACCAGGAAGAGAAGGAAGGTATGCTAGTTAGGTGTACTTGTTGAACCAGCCATGTGCCTCTCCCTTCTACAAACCCTCAATCCATTCTTCTCTACCATCCACTTCCCCTCCTGTGTACCACCTCTCTGTCCCACCCATTCCCTCCTCCACCATCTCCACTTATTCTTGTTTGCCCCCCACTTCCCCCCCTTGCTCTCTCCTTCCAGAGGCATCCAGCCCTGAAGTCGCATCCAAGATAACACAGGAAGTGTCACGAGTGAGTCTGCTCCCAGTGCACACAAGCATTTATATACACCATTGGTTTATCTTGTGGCTAAAATCAAATGTTTCTAGGTGTTGTGTCTCCTTTGTCTCTATGATCATTCTTTGTGTTGTGTTGTTGTGTTCATTGTTGTGGTAGTGATACACTCTCTGTACACCAGTAACACCACTATTCATGGTGCTTTATTAGAGCTGGTGAAATTTGTCTATTTTCTGCAGAAAAGGCCTGCTCCATCACCTGCTACAAGCGCTGGCAAGAAAGATGCCAAGGTGTGCTTGTATGTGGTGCTTGTGTGGTGCTATTTGGGAGGTGTGCTTGTATGTGGTGCTTGTGTGGTGCTATTTGGGAGGTGTGCTTGTGTGGTGCTATTTGGGAGGTGTGTTTGTATGTGGCTTGTGTGGTGCTATTTGGGAGGTGTGCTTGTGTGGTGCTATTTGGGAGGTGTGCTTGTATGGTGTGCTTGTGTGGTGCTATTTGGGAGGTGTGCTTGTGTGGTGCTGTTTGGGAGGTGTGCTTGTATAGGGTGCTTGTGTGGTGCCATTTAGAAGGTGTGTTCATGTGGTACTTGTGTGGTGTGTGCCATGTTGTCATGTGTCGTTTGGTATGGTCAAGAGTCTTTACTTTTGTGCTTGCCAACATTATAGGTCATGAAGAAGAAGGAGGAAGATGAAGAGGAGGAAGGTGTGTGTGCATGTGTGTGTTGGGAAGGGGTGATACTGTTTAATGTGGTCACGTGGTGTGTAGTTCAACGTGTTACTTATATAGAAATTGAGTCCACTTGGTCACGATTGCATCTTGTATATGGACAGTGTTCTTGTGCGATACTGCGATACTTTTCCTTGAACTTTGTTACACTTGCACTTTGTACATGCTAACGTGGATGCCTGCTTGCAGTGTCCGTGCTGCAATGCCACCACTCCCTTTTCACAAACACTCCCTCCCTCTCCTCCACTCCCTCCCTCCCATCCACTCCCTCCTTCCCCTCCCTCCTTCTGTCCCTCACTCACTCATTCACTCCTCTCCTCCCTCCATCTCTAATTCACTGACGGTCAGATGATGATGAGGAGGATGAAGAAGATGATGACGAGAGCAGTGGCGAGGAATTGGACAGGGACGAGGTGATAAAGTACCTCAAAGCAAAGGGCATGTTTAATGGAGCACGGAAGGATGACGACGAGGAAGAATCCGAAGATGACGATGAAGAGGACGATGATGAAGATGAAGAGGAAGACGACTCAGAGGAAGAAGAGATGGAACAGCTTCCAGCACCAAAGAAGAAACAAGTTAGCATGTCTGTTGGTGTGGTGTGCTTGATACTTGCAAAACCAAGAATTCTCACTCACTTAAGTATGCCCTCAGATGTGCCTTCCTTGTTATGTTTCTACTGCATGGCTATACAGCTCTGACATAATATCTGCATGTATTTCCAGCTATATTTTGTCTGTGCATACTGCAATGTACTTCACATTTGAATAGCGTCAGGCCTGCCTAGTGGCACAGTAACAGCAGCACAAGGTATCTAGCTACTCAGTATTTTACTTTGTATACTCCTTGTGTGTGTGTATGCGTTTACACATAAGATAGACACACATCAGATCTGCACACACATGCTTCCCACCCTCTGTCTATACTGTTTTCCTGACAGTCGGCCAAACAGCCAGCACCTCAGCAGAAGGCAAAGGACACACCACAGGCAGCCAAACCACAGGTGAGTTCACAGTCTCTGAATGAACCATGCTGGGCAGTGTGCAATAGAATAGGGTACTACTGTCCTAGATTTCTGTTGTTTGTGACTATGTCATCTCTTCACCAATTGTGATGACAATGGGTTGAAGATTGTTACATGTACCTGTGTTGTTGTAGATAGTGGTAGCCTTATAACTCTGTTTGATTTCTATTCGGAATATTGCATTTTGGAATGTAAGATCCCTTGTTTAATGTGCATATTCCATTGTCGTGTCTGTCACTTCACTTGTTTAGAAGGGGAAGACACCTCAGTCGGGCAAGAAAGGAAAGGAAGTGACAGTGAGTGTGCAGCACGCACTGGGTGGTGTCGCATAGTTTATGTGTAATTGACTGTAACTATTTGGAGCTCGGGAGAGACATGACCAGCTTGTTATTTGCGGTACACACTTTCTGTTCTTTTCAGCCTGCTACAGTTAAGGCAACACCCAAAGCAAAGGTGAGCCAACACTGTGAAGACGCACATGCACACGCACTTGCACACATGCAAGCACACATGCAAGCACACACAAGCGTGCGTGCACACACATATACATGCAGACACATAGTGTGAACTCTTAGACTATGTCCCGTAGTATTCTTTGTAACTAATTCTCCACTGCTATCTTTCCACAGCCTGCCGCAACCTCAGTGGACCAAGTGAAGGCAAGGCTGCTCAAGGTAAGATAGTGTGCATGTGTTCCTTCCTCGACTACCTTCAATAAGTGCACTCTTTTTGTAACGGTCATTGTATTGGACAGCATTTGTGTAAGACCGCCAACACCTGGCTCAAATGGTGGCTGTACACTTCACTGCACCTGTCTATAGCAGGCAATGTGTCTGGATTAAACAGGTTCCACTGCTAGTGATTGCTTTTTCATAGGGTTACATGTACATTGCTGTACTTCTCTTTGTTTCGTAACTGTACTACATGTGTGCATGTCTTTTGTACTGTTCAGAGCCCAAATCTTCCCAAGAAGCCGGAAAAGTTTGCCAACTTCGTGAAAAACACCTTTAAGATTGATGACCCAAGCGTGAGTGGTTTCATTCACCTATAACTCCTGTACCAAGTAACATTTCTGTGCTAGTACCTTGTATAGTGTAGCCACATCTCAATTCTATGTCACTTACCCATCACCTCAGGTGCACAAGCAGTTGTGGGAGTTTGTGCAAAAGAGCAAGAAGTGACCTAACTTACTTGCACACACACACAACTTCTTTAGCAGCATCTTTGGTATACATTTTGACAGTGAGCCTCTGCGAAATGCTGTTTTTGTGTTGCTGTTAGCCAAAATATGTGTGCTTATCTAGATGATTGGTGACTGCAGTCATAATAATGTTTATCTTACGGGATCTCAGATTTTTATGTATGTTTGTTCAGCCGTAAAATCAGCGCCTTGTAGGGAATCGGCTTGAGACGCTCAGGGCCAGTTAAGGGTCTGGGGTGCTGTTCACCTAGCTGCCTTGCGGCTGAAGAGCGAGATGTCTTTCGTCAATTCTCCATGGGCCGACACGCCACTTTCAAATTATTGACCGGCCCTTCCGCTACTGGTCATTGGCAGACTTGATACGAGCCATGGCAGTTAAGGGAGTAGGGGGACAAGAGCTTAGAAGAGTGCCGTTCACCTAGCTGCCCTGCAGCTAAAGAAAGTGCTTCCTTTTTCCGTGGGCCAAGACGCCAATTTTAATTAAGGGTCTCTAAGACTTCTGGTTTTGGGAGAACGTATTCATTGTCGGCAAACTGGCAAGGTACCGACTCGCTGGCTTGCGATAGGCTGGGACCGCCCATTTCTGGAATGCCATTTTTACTGTAGCTACTCTTGCAGCCCTTGACAACGTACAGTATCAATCTGCCATTAGAATGTGATGTCACATTGAGCCGAAGTTGAGTGCTGAGCGTACGGAGAGACCCACCCTTCGATGCCCGCTAATACATTAAACACGTCCAAGTCATTTGTGGCCATTAACGAAGAGGTTCAGCATGTTTGTACACTGCCGTCAGTATATCAACGGATGAGTGTGTGTAGTGTGAATGAGTATGCTGATTTGTATGCATTGTGTTTGGTGACCACAGACATGGTGTTGTCATTCTCTGAAGCTTTACTGTTGAGACTTCAATGCAATGTACATCCTTGCATGTGTGTGTGCATGGATTAATGCACCTCAAATGTACAGAATTCTCTCTCATGATCAGTTGCAGAATAATTCAGGTACTCTAAATGTCTATTGGCAGTGATTGTTGGGGTAGCATTTCTTCAACAATGTGATAACTATCCGTGATGGGTGACAATTTCGTTTGGACCTTTGTCTTAAGCGTTTGTTTGGAAACTGAGACGTCGCTAGGAACAATGGCTTTAAACATGCAATTTTTGCATGCACATGTGTGTGGTGTGTGTGTGTGTGCGTCTCAAAGAACTTGAATACTTACTAAGTCTTTCTCTCTCTTTTTAATGTGCTTAGTGGTATAAGTTAAAGTGTATGTGAATAGCAATCAAAGCATTGTTAAACATCCACCTGTTTATACTTTACATATTGGACGTTGTTTTTAAGTTTACCCCTTTCACTGCTACTTGTATGTAAGTGGTGCATGGCTCAGCAAGTGGTAAGTGATTAGTGGATTTGGAAACTCAATCATTATTATTAAACAATTGCACTCTTACACAATAGGGCTATATGAGAAACTTGTTAGCATGTGGCACAGACTACAGTGACTCCAAAGCCAAAGCTATAGTGTTCTACTCTACTCACACATATTACTGAACTCTAGGTTACTCAGATCGATGGTATCACAGGATCAGCCAATGCATCAGAAGAGCAGCTGAGATCCTCTTGTCTCTCTAGATCTAAGTTCTTCAGGCTTTCCTGTGTAATTGAGTCCTGGGAAGTGTAGCTAGCCCTTGGGTTGCTAGCATCAATGATTGCTTTAAACTTGTATTTCAACTGCATAAAATCTAGGCGTGCCCCTGGTTTATTGTGCCAGCAGGTCAACATCAGCTGGTATCTGTTGATATTACAAGGCAGAGAGGCATTATTATAACATCGTGTGTAATGTGTGTTACATATTGTGTGCACTGGGTACTGAAGTGTCAAAGTTAAAGTTCACAACTGCACACACAGCAGCAATGACAGCACTACTTGTGTGCAATTTTGCTTCTGGTCCATTGTGTGCTGGCAATGTGATTCAATTGAGGACTCACACTTGATCAGAGGCATGCTCTGGTTTGGGCAGTCTGTAGCCACTGACTATCCTTGCCACAATAGTGGCCAGTGGAATATCTCTGTATGGCAGTTCTCCTGAGATATTTAGATAGGATGGACACAGTGAATGAAACATTGTGTGTGGACGTGTGTGCATGCGTGCGAGCAGTGGCAGTAATACATGTAATGGATGCACTTGTACAATTATTCATTAATTTTGTATAATGTTATAAGCAACTTGATTCAGGTACACTAAAGATGTATGGAGTTTATTGTGTTCATAGTATTTAGATCAAATATTTTAACTATGATATAATAATTATGCAAATACTTACCAAAAGTATACATTTCCCACAGACACACACCAAAAGCCCACCTATGAATCAGAGATGCAACAAGATTGAAATTAAACACATCCAAATGCGAATAGTAACAATTATTTAATCATGAAAACACCAATGTGTAATGCTACATTAATGAACACAGTGAAGTGCTTTGTATACATGGTATTGTGCAATGGGTGAAGCCTGATGCCTGGTAATCAGATCTTAATCTATTTAATGTTCATGTAAAGCACAGTAAAGGCATTTTCTTACACATCAGATTTGTCTGTGCAGACATTCTCAGTCACTGTCTCTGGCGCCATCCATCTCAGTGGCAACTTGTCCTTGCGGGAGGACACATAAGTGGGTGTGTTTCGAGAGAGACCAAAGTCTGATATCTTGAGCAGCTTCCTCTCATCCACCAGGATGTTGCGGCAGGCCAGGTCTCGGTGGAGGACACCCAAGGTGGAGAGGTACTCCTGAAGGGATTGGGAAGGTTATGCATGATGGACCACTTGATCAATCAATCAATTGATCAATGGCTTGGCTACACAATTTCCTTAAAAGTAAAGTAAGTAAAAATGGCTGTTTGCAATGGTAAAAAGTGAATTTTACTGTTTGTTTTGCATACCATTCCCTGTGTAATCTGGTAGGCAAAGGAGGGAAGGTCCTTCAAGTCAGGCTCTCCAAGTGGTGAGTAGAACGTTTCCAGGTCCTTGTCTTCAGCCAAATGCAGCTCTTCCTGTTTGTTTTTCTTGGGGTACAGGTGGTCATAGCCAGACAAGAGCGGCACACTCGATTGGGAGAAACTCTCTCCAACCTAAATAGTACAAAAATGATATTATTCCAACATTAGTGAACTTAGATCATGTATTGCCAATGGAAAGAATGTTGGAACAGGATAATAACTAACATTAGAACAGTATAGGACAAACCTTAGACTACTAAGACATGCAAAATGCGATTAATGCAGACATGATATTGATATGGATATGACACTATGGTGTATATGCATAGTCCATGCAGTCAAAAAGGCCATACGGTTCATATGAAGTGTTATACCTTTTTGTTGGTACTTGTGACACGCATACTCTGGATTTCAATGGTAGGAGGGGAGAACAGCTCCTGAGCATCTCTAGTGGAACCCACTTGGAGCTGGTCCTCAGTCTCTTGATCTACTGCTGTAGCCAAGTGCAGAAATTCATCTTGCCCCACAATTTCCTTTCCTTCCTGGCCCATGGCAGAAGCTACTTTGCACTTGAGGTCTTCGGTAGCATTCAAGTACAATCCTCCCACTGCAATAACTTTCTTTGGTTCTATTCTGTCATAGGGTGGTGTTATGACTATAATTGGTGTGGTCAAGCTTCCCCTCCTGTCAACAGCGTCCTACATGCCAACACATGGAAACAGTGAAGGAAAGAAAAGATCATACTGCACGGTGCTGACATATGCCTTGTCTTCAGAGTAGCAAACCCAAAAAATTGTAGAAATTAAAAATTAAGGGACAAAATTACTATGAGTCACTGATGTGGTAAGTGTCCACCTGATTCACAGTTATGTCCTTACTATATATCTACAACTTGAGATTTAGTTCAAAAGCTAGCACACTATAAATTATATAATTATATATACAAATGTTGTGGTCCAGGAGTATGTATGGGTCTCTAAGGGTATTATCAGTGAGCCAATTATTTATCACTGCCCAGACGTTATCACCGACTCAAAAATTGTTCTAAGGTAGTTGTATTACTTCAAAGTATGTAATAAGCTGTTTGCCATACAGTACTGTGTATATATACGTATACGCTGCAGTCAATTGCATCTCACATCAGATCGGAAGTTACCTTCTGTTTCCAGTACTTGAGGTAGGAGAGGAGGTCTCCAAAGGGAACAAACTCTAGAGCCAGTGCAAGTGGCAGTGCAATGGAGACACAGCCCACCATCTGGACCACATGGCAGCACTCCCCAGAGGACACCTTCTTCATCATGGCAATCTCCTCCAGGAAGTTCTCTACCTCTCGCTTCTCTGCACCTCCTGCAGCAGTCATCAGCAGTGTTTGTGTGAATATAGCCAGCGTGAGCAGAAGATGTTTAACAACTCTGTGTATGTGTTCGTATAATATATGTATAGTATTCATTCTGTATAATTAACATTTTTATATGTTGAAATACCACCATCAGAGAAATATTGTATGGCCAAAATTTGACCAACCCCCCACCTTTCAGCAGTTTGATGGCCACTGTGTAGGGGGACTTCCCTTCTAGTATCTGCATTGCCATGTACTTCTTGGCTGGTGCCGTGGCAACATCCATGGAGAGTGTGCCTTTGTAGACCTGGCCATAGTTCCCTTCACCCAGTTTGGTTCCTACTTTAAACTGTGACCTGAAAAGTTCCCACTCGTCACCCTTAGAGGGCAGGAGTTTGGCCAGTGCTTTGGAATACTGTAAAGATGGAAAATTGTATACTGAAGTATGTGACATGCTTGTATGATTGTATGAGAGTGGCACTGAAATTATAGGATGCTGTGATGGATTACAGTGCTATTCATGATCATGTACTTGTATATACATGTGCACATATATGTACTGATGTGCATAGCATTTCTTGTCGTAACTCCACAATGTGAAGTGTGCACACCTCAAACTCGCAGCTTTCTTGTTGCCCTTCAACTTTGTACACACTACATGGGTGAATATGAAACAGGAGAGACACAAGTGGTCATTGTGCGTGAGTTCATCCTGTATGACACGGATAGTCACTGTAGGCTTGGATTAGAGAGGAGTGCAATGTATGGATGTGTTAGAGACCCACAACATGAGTTCCACTTTCTTCTTTCTTTTGGACGCCATGATGAGTAGTAGTCCAATGACAATTGCAGAAACAATGAAGACTGTCACCAACACAGAGATGATGACTGCACAGCAAATTCAAGGGCAGAAATATTAGTAAGCATATTAAATCAAGTATTAAAATATAGACAAAACTATTTTACCATACTTGAACATAACATAAACTGTGGTAATCTATTTTATCCTCGACCCATATTTCCCCTCAGAAATTGTGTGTGATTGATCCGCCAGTTTGATAGCATATTATTAAATGCAGCTATATAGAACATCAATAAGATTTGCAGGAGCAAAGAATACCGAACGCCTATATATACTCAGCCTGTATGTCATTATTGACAGTCTGTTAACATTAATATTACCATCCTCTCTGGAGACTACCTTGGACAAGCTAGCTTGGAAGGTTGCTTAGCACAGTTGAGTTGCAACGTAGAATGTCTCCTCTCTGTTGTATGTGTACTACCAATAATCATTGTGGAATTAAGAAATCTTTGTTACATTGCATAAGTTGTTTGGTGGAATGTGTATAGATATTCTGATGGTTATACTGGTACTGGTACTTCTGATGTCAAGTGCTGTATCACGTATACAGACATTTTGAGCAGCAGTGGTTGCTAAAGGCTATACATAATTGGCACAATTTCTCACTATATAGCTTGTAAATATGAGTTGTATGAAGAAATTAATAGGACCTTTCTATAGTACACTAGCCTCGTTCCCAGGCCGTCCAAGTTAATTAGCGCGGGGGCAGAAAGGATGGCCTGGGAACCACTGTTTGCGCATGCGCAAAGAGATTCCAGCAAATAACTAGCTCGTAAGAGCTTCAGCTCTAGTTATTTGCCTGCCTTGCCTTAGAGAAGACGTACAGCAAGGCTGTCGAGAAGAGCACGGCTTCTGGAAGCTTCCTCGCTGTGGATATCCCTTAATTTGCACTCGCATATGTAGCAGCTAGCAGGAATGGCTCAGCTTACAATAGCAGAGAAATGCTATTTTGGAACGAGACGGAGAGTCAGACAGGCTCACATGTATGCAATAGTCGGCGCACAACCTAACTGCGAGTCGTGTTAGATCCAGACGATGTTAGCGAGACTGCTTTGCTCCCGTCAGTCCTGTGTGCACAGTGTTTGAAAATCACTGGCACCGCATATTGAAGCATCTCAGCAAACTGACTAACGTTGGTAATTTTCTACCCAAACTGGACCGGTTCCGACTGTTCTGAGCGTTTCCCAGCTGTCCATTTCATGGCTAATCTATACTCTTCTACACATAGATTACGGAAACATATGTGATGTTTTCTGGCACCCCCCAAAACTGGGGGAGGGGGGGGGGGAGGGAACAGTGGTGCCCAGGCCATCCTTTCTGCCTCTGCGCTAATTAACTCGGACGGCCTGAGAACGAGGCTAATAGTACACTTAAGAAAATATTTGGAAAGTTATGTGACTATTGTATGTAATACTCACTGATGTCTGGGCTGACCGAAGCCTGAGACATTCCTTCAGTGGCAGAAGGCACACCTAACAAGGGTATGTGGCATAAGAAACAGAGTCAGACAAGCAAAACTCTTTGTTAATATGCACATGCAGTCCTAGATTTCACAATGCCTCGTTTCATTTCACTATAATAACATTCCCTGGCACCAGTGCATGCATACGAACTTTCGTTCTGAACAACAGGACTGTTACAGTGAATGCCTACACACTGAAGGTACAGGACCAGAGAATGGAAAGTCTAATGCTTTCTAATCAGTTGAGTAAAGCAATGGTAGGCATTTTAATGTCTGCCTAAAACCTATAGTGTGATCACTGCTATGATGTGACTGCACAGTCATACAGTACTGGCAGCAAAGTATTACAATAGGTAGTATATACAGATTGTCTGTCTCTATGTAGATCATCCAGCTATGTTTTAATTCTTCACTATTTTACCAAGGAATTGCTGCCATAAACAACCACAGGAATTCTAAAAATTACATTCAAAGCACAGAAAAGATTGAGTTAGCTTGTCTATTTCACCAATTCCAGCTTGAATACACATTTATCCCACTACCATGGCCACTCACATGGTCCTGCACTGTACTGGCTGAGGTTCTGTCTGTCCAATGCACTCACATTTTGGGCATTCAGAGATGCATTATCAGCTACACAGAAAGAAGGAAGTGGCAGCATTTCTTTAATTTACACAAATGTGGTTTCTCATCTCTTTATTGTAACTTTATTATTATTTATGCGCATGCCGGTGCGAGAAAAGTTACTGGCATACATAATTGCCCATCACACACTGCAGTTGCCTTTAATGTACTTAAGATTGTTATCAATATTTCAATATTGACTTTCACATGCATTATAATTTACTTCCCATGCCCTCATACCTCCTCCTCTCAACACATACCATCCACTCCTGTGATCCACAGTGAAGCAGTCAGACAGTCATGTCCACTAATGTTCACTGCTCGAACATCATTTACCAGCACATCTCCAAGTGGGACTCCAGCAAGTGTGGATAAGAAGTGACCCATTGCAAACCTATCATAGTTAGTGAGGAAAAATCTGTATAATGGCCATTATAGAACCATTATAGCTTCAATGTGTATACAATAATGTACAGAATAGATATACAGTATGATTTGCAGCACTGTTGTAGTATGTTACATATATTGCATGCATTTTAGAGTGAAGCACCTGTCAAAGTCGTCTGGGTTGGTCCCATTCCTTGGGAAGCTGATCTCTATCTCCTCCTCTGCTACAAGTGATGGCTCAATGTTGGCACAACCCAGGAGTTGACCGCTTTGGGCACCAGTGCCATACACCACAATGGAGCGACCAAAAACTGCATGTAGTAGGGGTGAATCGTACAGATTAGGGTACAGGAGCTCTAGTGAACCATGTTAATGAAGAGTGTAAAGTTATATTATATGTAATATTGTAGTTAGGGACGAGATCACTCACTGGTGAAAGGTCCAACTAGATTCACGTTTTCATCATAGAATGAATAGGTCTTTCGATCAGTGGTTGTGACTGGTTCCAGTCCAAGTGTCTCCAGCTTCCCACTGAGGTCTCCCATGGCACATCTCTGTTGGTTCCGTGAAGTGCAGTCATCAAAGTAGCCAGACTCTGCAGTAGTGTTCACTCCATACGGGTTGTAAGGTTGGTTAGTGCTGGTACCATTGCTTCCTACATGTCCTTCATGAATGTACCATTCATGGCCATTGGTAGGCTATAGTGTGCATGGGGAGGAAAAATTAACATTGATATGAACACTAACGCAATGTAGCACAGCTATCTTGGAGAAGTCTTCAACTTGTCATGAAATTAGGCAAGCATGATGAGTTGAAAGTGGTGTGATACTTTTCATGGCCATGGGTGATCATGCAATTTTAGATTAACAGTAAGTCATTGTACAGGATGTACAATAAGTAGCATTTGCCTGTCATCAGACAAAGCTTGTGATGTTTGATCGAGAATTGCTGCATTGACTTAGACTGTCAGGCAAGCAATGGCTCTGCATGGCGAGCATGAATGTCTAAAAGAAAGTATTACCCAGCTATATACTAAAGCTCATTGACAGAAAGATCACGAAAGTAAGTATGCTCCAGCAGGACACATTTGAATTGCTTTTGCCTCTGTGTGCATAGAACTGGGGTAGGGGAACCTTACCAATGGGGCCATTCAACACATGAGGGCAGTGCCATATATTATTCGTAACGGACCAAAGGAAAGGACCACCAATTAACCTCTCTCAAGGTGCCACATTAATTTACAAGTCGTAATGTAGGCAAACGTTCATACTAGTATGCATGCAGGCTCAGTGAAAGCAATCAACCCCACGTCACCTGCAATATGGTTATCTGCACTGAAAGCCCTAGCTGACACAGTTGTGTTATACAAGTAGACAAATGACATTATTGTACAGCACAGAAAGTGACAAGTGCCTTCAATTGTGCACACCAAGTTTTAACTGCCTACGACAGATATCTATAGCAATAGAAAGTTTAAAACACACGTCTCTCCTTCTAACTGATCTCAGGATTGATGTTTATGTGCGTGCATGTGCATGACGCACTTGAGTAAACTGGTAGATTTAGAGAAAGTGATATCAAAGCAATAAGAAGAATTCTTAGAGGGAAAGTCAGGATAGGATGTGGAGTTCTATTGCTTGTAAAACATTATTGACCTCATATTCAGCCACTCCCAGTCACAGAGAGTTCTATTGAGTTGCATTCAGAGTCATTCACCTGTGGACAGGTGTGAATGCATGTATATAGCACCCATATATGCAAGCCAAACCACAATACTGCAACTTAATTTATACATCAGTTCTGCATGGAAATTTCTTTATACTGAGTAGAGAACCAAGAGCATTTTGTAATGAAGTTAACTTTCATGCGTGCTTATAAGTCAACAGTACTAGTGTCAATCAACAAAAGCTACTTCCTGTACATATTCCTTGACACACCATTAATATAAAAAATGAAATTTGGATCGGCAGTGAATGCATGGCAAAACAGATGTGTCATAGTAGGCTACCACTTTTTTACTCTTTAAATTTAAGACCAAGCTCCAAAAGGTGGTGGCATGATCATATTAACTGAGCACCATAATGCGCGTACCGAAGATTTGCTGCTCAACACATGTCCCAGAATAGTCGCGTTGCCAATGAGTGGCACTTCAAATATGAAGTTCAAAAGAGAATGCTCGTGATTGGGAAGATCCCCCACTGGAAACAGATCATTTGTGTTTCTGTCACCCACTCTCTGGCCAGGTGGGTTCCAGGGATCAAATATCTTTGGTCTACTTGTACATTTTCCAGCGATACCTTCAAGGATACTGTACTGGAGGATGTCCAAATCTGATACATCTAGCAGTCTTGCTGGGAAATACTTGACGAATTGACTGAATACATGTTTACCTCTGAAGGTTGCATCCACAGGGAACAGACGCTCAAACCTGGCACAGCCAATCACCACCCCTGTAGAGGTTTGAACTGACACAGCCTGCCTGTTAACGCTGGAGGACAGAAGAGCTGTTCTAGAGAGTTGTTGCAAATATGGAGAATTTAGCAGGAAGTTGGCATTTGTATCTAGAGCCATGAGAGCTGTTCCTCCTTCCAGATCAGCACATCCATGAAGCATAGTGTCGTATGGACCCTGCAACATAGCAGAACACAATAATATTATATCACTATATTTTTACAGTAACAATGTGTACAATCATACTTACCAAGCATAGGCTGTAATAATGATTCATATTAAGCATACTAAGAATGGGAATTTTTAATAATTTAAATAAGCATCCACAGCAAACATTAGCAAGGGTTTATGCTGTATTCACAATCACAGAAACTGCACATTGTCAACATTGACAAAATAACATGTACCAGACTGACCATAACTTTGTCATGAACAAGAATGCTGACATTCAGCATTGCGTTCTCGCTACTGTCAAGTTCCCTCTCTGTTAATATATCTCCTACTAGATAGTTTCTTCCTGAGAGCAAGATTAATGAATAAAAACCTGTTATTTGCAAATACGTCCTTGACATATACCAATCAGTATGAATATTTATTCAGATGAAATTCAGACACACTGTCTCAACCCTTGGGTGACAACATGCCAAGCTAGTTGTGTAGTGGTTTAACCAGAATAAATGCAGCTAGTATTGTCTTTTTGACCAAGAATTTTAAAGCAATAATAATGATCAATAATTTTCGTTCTTATACATATACAGTTAGTAGATAGCACTGCAAGCTATGTACGGACAGAGGTATGGTGGAGTTTGAGAGTATGCCCTGGAGAGTTCTAGAAATTGAAGTAGATTCTCTGCAGCTTGCCAGTGACACACTTTCAGACAGCATAATTTATGGTAACTGGCAAAGAAGGCTACTCATGAGGAAAAAGTGCCTACATACCAAGTAAGTCTATATATTATCTTACTTCCTACCAGTGAAAGTACGCAAGAAAGTATTTACATGACAAGCATAGTCTTCTGTATAATACCGGTATTGTACATTCCAAACAATCATTGGCAAACACTTTTTGAACACATGCATATATAGTGACATACGTATAAGACAAAGTTTTACGTACTATATTGAAGTTTGGCCATGCGATACTCACCTCCTGACCATTGCACGATGTATATCTTCCCGAACACTCCAGACATGAACTCGGCAGAGGCGATATATGGAATAGCAGTCGGGGTGATTGACCCGCAAGCTGATGGCTGCTCATCGCTACCGACGACGAAGAGAACCAAAGATCGCAAGATCAAGGAAGTAGTAGTCACATTGTAGATGTAGTCCCAGTCTCTGCCGCTGTGATTTAGGAACCGGCCAAGATACTCTGGTCTGCAGCGCAGCTTGGGATCGACGCTATAATCCACTGGTAGCTCGTAAATCCGCCACTCGATGGTGTCTATTCCGGTGTAAACCTGCACATTCGCACCAGACTGACCCAGACTAACTTGGGATTTGAATCCTCTCATGTCGATGGAGGCTGTAACGGATGAAGCTGTATCTATTGAGAAACGGAAAGCAAGAGTTTGGACTACTACTCCGACGAGTCGAAATGCACTTCTGCAAACTCTCTCTTACCAAAAACAGAGATGCCTTGTGCCTTAATCTCCTCCGGGTTATTAAACAGAAATAAACTCAGTAGAACAGCTACACAAGGAACCTGACATCTGATTAACCCCATTGATCCCACCGCGTATGTCACTGTGTGGATACAGAGAGTTAGGAGTCTAAGAACGACTGCGCAATGCATGGTATATATAGTCTTACAGTAACTATGGTGGGGGAATTTATATTGGCGGTTTAGAGAACAATACACCAATAATTCTATCCAATTAAGTCAAATTGTTACATAATGTCATTATAGCATAAGGCATGCCGACCGCCAAAGTAAAATTAGTATTCCTAATACCTTTTCAGTCATGTGGAATCAATCAGCAGTAACAGCAGAATGCTCAGTCCATCGTTAGTTGCTTACAAAGTCTTGTATTCAGCTGACAAAGGCCTACGTGGCCTAAATGCTCTGCTAAAAGTATAGATGTTGATCGACTCTGCAACATTATTGCTCACAATCAATTCGGATACATTGAAGAATAATATTATATCAATGAGCCACAATAACATTTAATTTAGGTAAGTGTTCCTAGACTGCTAGTGCATGGCAAAGGTAATAATTGTGTTTTAAAACAGACTTCTATGGTGAGAGAATAAGTGGGCCTCTTGATGGCTTAAGCTTATTGTACCGGAGCTCAGCCCTTAGTTAGAAAGGGGTCCATTCTTGCAGTTGATGTCATAATCTTTATTCAACACTATGAGTTCTAATTAATTTAATGTATTGCCTTGTGATTTGCTGACAATACACCTTTAACAATTGTCTTTCTGCCACTAATAATATGTAACTCTCAATCACAATTGTACATTGACCAAATTGACTAAATGCTAGTATAGTCCATTCAGTTCTGTGTATAATCCTGAATATGCATTGAACCAGTAGGAAATCTATTTGTACAGAATTCAATTCTGACACTGTGTTATGCATATACACAGGTGAGGGGAGGGGGGAGGGGGGAGGGGGTGCCTGAGCCTAAAGGTAGGGACTACACCAATTTAGCTTAGCTATTTACCTAGCATAATTGAATTAGCCTACTGTGACCACTTTCTGAAGAGGCTTCAATAGAACATAATTATTATTATTATTATAATGCATGTGTACCCTGTACACCTCCTTCCAGACCCTCGGTTTAGATAGTGTGCCAAGCACACCGATCCATTAGGTGTGCCAGCATTTTGGTGTGCCGTGCACACTTGACTTTTTTCAGTGTTATAAATATAATATATTATACCTTGTAATACTGTGCTTGATGGGCTCAACTGTATTACTTTCGTAGTTTACAGCCATGTGCAGCATAAAGACATAAGCATAATTCAACTAATCTATGGGCTATATATTTATGCACTGCCATGTGCATGCAGCCACAATGTCTGCGATGATCACATACATACACTTTCTTATCACCCATTATGGTCACTGCATGTATAGTACTTGCGAGTGAGTGTTCAGCAACAACTGCAGCTTTCAATAATAAGAGACTTCTACTGTGAGGAATAAGCTTGTATGTGGCAAACTCCAACAGGACTTAATATAGTGGCAAGTGACTTGTAGATAGATGCAGAACAATGCAATTATTATCCTCTTACACAGTAAGTATGTAAAAGATGCATGCTAATGGAACACAGTCTATGTGTTGCACATGTGCAACCTATAATTATGTACAGTTAGCATATGGCGCAGACTACAGTGCATCCAACACTATACTGAACTATATTCTACTCATACACACTTTGTAATGGTACACTATGTAAATTAGTCAGATGGAGTCATGGCAACAACCAAAGGATGATCAGATGAAGAACTGGGATCCTCTTGTCTCTCTGAGACCCCCAAACTGTCCTGTGTAATCAAGTCCTGCACATGATCATTCCGTGGATGGCTAGCATCAATAATTGCCTTGAATTTGTACTTCAGTTGTGTGAAATTTAATCGAGCCGCTGGCTCATTCCGCCAGCAGGTCAACATCAGCTGGTATCTGTTGATATCGCAATCAAAGGGCAGAGGGGCTTAATTATAACATCAGGGTTAATGCATTGTTCTATGCATTGTGTGCACTGGATACCTAAGCTTCAAATTAAAGTTTACAGCTGCACGCACAGTGGCAATAACATGGCAGCAATTCCTTTGTACAATTTGTTTCATGTCTATTGATGACTCACACTTGGTCAGGGACATGCTCTGGCTTGGGCAGTCTGTAGCCACTGACTATCTTTGCCACAATAGTGGCCAGTGGAATGTCTCTGTACGGTAGCTCTCCTGAGAAGTACATGGGTTGGGTAGTTAATGATACCGTTAGAACGCGTGTATGTGTGAGTATGAGCAGTCATTTGTAAATAAACAAACTCGGTTTACATACGCTTTAAACATGTACAAAGTTTACTCATAGTAATTATCCAATTGTTACATGTAAGCAACTACTTAAACTTTGACATTCTACAGTATGCATATAATAATATAATATGCAAGTGCTTACCAAATGTATACATTTCCCACAGACATACACCAAAGGCCCACCTACAATAAGATATGCAAGAAGAACAATCATTTAATTGTTTAATTACCAACTTGCAATAATTAATGCTATAATTATACATTATATGAACACAGGGAATTACTTGCAAAAATGTGCAAATTGGATTCATGCAACGAGTGAAGCCTGGAGCCTGGCTTCATGCTAATCAGATCTTTTAGAATATTCATGTAAGCATGGTAAAAGAAAATTTCTTACACATCAGATTTGTCAGTGCAGATGTTGTCAACCACTGTCTCCGGTGCCATCCATCTCAGTGGCAACTTGTCCTTACGACAGGACACATAACTAGGTGTGTTTCTGGAGAGACCAAAGTCGGATATCTTGAGCAGCTTCCTCTCATCCACCAGGATGTTGCGGCAGGCCAGGTCACGGTGGAGGATACCTAGGGAGGAGAGGTATTCCTGAAGGGATTGGAAATGTCACCACTTGAGTTCACATTTTGCTTTGATTTGCAAAGCCTGTTTAATTTGTGATAAAGAAAATGGATAGTTTGTTTTGCATACCATTCCCTGTGTTATCTGGTAGGCAAAGTAAGGGATGTCCTTCAAGTCAGGCTCTCCAAGTGGTGAGTAGAACGTTTCCAAGTCCTTGTTGGCAGCCACATTCAGTACTCTTTGTTCATTCTTTTTGGGGTACAGGTGGTCATAGCCAGACAAGAGGGGCACACTCAATTGGGAGAAATCTTCTTCACCCTATAGATAGTGTGCAGAGTGACACTGCTAAAGTCATTAATTGGGTTAGAAATGAAGAATGTTTGACTTTTTAGAATATTTTGTCAGTACTGATGGCATGCATAGCCTGGGTTTCCATGGTAGGAGGGGAGAACAGCTCCTGGGCATCTAGTGCTACCTACTTGGAGCTGGTCCTCAGTCTCTTGATCTACAGTTGTAGCCAAGCGCAGAAGCTCAATTTGCTCAACAACTTCTTTCCCTTCCTGATCCTTGACGTAAGCCACATTGACCTCCAGGTCCTCGGTAGCATGAACGTACGCTCCATCCACTGTCACTCTCTTAGGTTCCAGTCTGTCATAGGCTGATGATAATACAATGCTTGGTCCGGCGAGAGTGCCCTTCCTCTCAACATCATACTGCACAAATAATACGGAATACATACATTTATATAAACAATTCAGGAGGACAGCAATACACTAGCTAACATACATTCATGCGTTGGATTCATATCTTCAATCAGAATCATGCAACCCTATTAATGTTGCAGAAGGGACATAGCTATCCCGGGTCACCGTAGCAATACCATCATTCTCATTCTCAGTTTATCCTACAAGGCCGACATAGCTCTAATATTTGATGCCTCCCATGTACAACTTGCCTCCCATGTACAACTTGAGATATATAGCTCAAAAGCTATCACTAAAATTTTGTGTACAGTGGCCAAGTATGTAGGATAGAGGCTCTATAATTTTCCATTTTCAAAGGAAGTTAGCATTGAGTTGCTCAATCACCACGTCCAGTTAATATCACAGATCTTGGCAATGCTACTTAGTGCTACAATGCTTTACTTATGCATTTGCATCTCACGTTACATCAGAATTTAAGCTTATACCTTTTGCCTCCAGTACTTGAGGTAGGAGAGGAGGTCTCCAAAGGGAACAAACTCCAGGGCCAGTGCAAGTGGCAGTGCAGTGGAGACACAGCCCACCATCTGGACCACATGGCTGCACTCCCCAGTGGACACCTTCTTCATCATGGCAATCTCCTCCAGGAAGTTCTCTACCTCTCGCTTCTCTGCACCTCCTGCAGCAGTCATCAGCAGTGTTTGTGTGAATATAGCCAGAGTGGGCAGAAGATGCTTAACAGCTTTTGGGCATGTAGAATGTATTATAATTTTATTATAAATATGTAGTATATACAGTACTGTATGTTGAAATACCAACCGAGCTATAATGAGAATACAAAAAGTACAGAAATAAGTAAAGGCTGTTACACAGTGGAGCATTAACCATGGTCCCTACATGCAATAATGTCGCACCGTACAGTCCTACATCCTTGATTGTAGGGATGATGGTTAATGCTCAATTGTGTAGCAGCCTTTACTTGTTTCTGTTCTTTTTATGCCATTCCATCCTTACTATTTTTGTAGAGAATTTTTATTATTTCTACTTACTGCACTTTTTATGGAGTTTGAGCTAAGAAGCATGATATTAATTATAGCTACAACTTCCTTGTATAGCTAGCCAGCTGATTCAATTAGCTGTAATTTGCATTTGAGAATTATTATTGTCATTTTGATATTGCAATTATTTCATTCCACAAATCCAAATGTCACGTGCACGCTAAGTCATATAGCAAGGCCAAATATTCCACTGTGGCACAGAACAATGGGAGAAATAGCCTCCAGACACTGTGTGCAGCTGCTCACAATGGCACCAGTCACACTAGTTTCATCCAGGGGTTACATAATTTAGAAATGTGTCCGTCCCACTTAGCTGGACACCATGGTGGCAGTCTCACTAAAATATGCCGCCTTCCAACCACAAAGGAATATAGCCAGGAATAATTGGTGCAATATCACGCAAGAAGAATTCTCCTGCTCCACTTGGTTCGTGCACTACTGCTGTCAGAGAAGAAGAAGAAGAGGAAGAAGACGAAGCATGGGAAAGTCCATGACATTTTCTACATGACAATGCACCTTCGCTAGGAAGCAAGGTTAGCTATATGCACTGTTCAGTCCCCGCTTCTTAATGGGGAAGCTTTGTTTGCCCATTTCTGGTCCTATTCAGAGTTGGAGCGACTTTTCATTTGTATTACAGCATACAAACAACCACTGCCATCCCTACATATATTATATAGACAGCATCAACATCTGATAAGCATGACATTGTATTGTGTAGCTAAATATTGACCAAAACTACCAAAACTCCACCTTTCAAAAGTTTGATGGCCACTGTGTAGGGGGGCTTCCCTTCCTGCATCTGCATCGCTACGTACTTCTTGGCTGGAGCAGTGGCAACATCCATGGATAGTGTGCCTTTGTAGACCTGACCATAGTTCCCTTCACCCAGTTTGGTTCCCACTTTAAATTGAGAGCTAAAAAGTTCCCACTCGTCACCCTTGGAGGGCAGGAGTTTGGCCAGTGCTTTGGAATACTGTAAAGACAGAGAATTGTTCATACTTTAGTATGTATGAGCGTGGGTGTGAAATTATAAGATACGTACTGCAATAATTGGCATGTAAATTTTATGTACATGTGAATACATGTGTATGTACATGTGCATACATGTGTATGCACAGTGGAACCTGTCTATGATGATGACTGAGTTAGGCAGCCACCACTCTAAAACAGCCAGCTTCCCTGTCCGCAAATGGCACAAAAAGCACTAGAAAATACCTTTGTAGAGCAGCCACCTCTCTATAAAGGTCAGTTACAGCTGGCCCACAGGTGGCTGTCGTAGACAGGTTCCACTGTACTGATGTGCATAGTTTCTCATGCTAGCATTCACAATGTATAGAGCTGGTGCACACCTCAAACTCGCAGTTTTCTTGTTGTCCTTCAACTTTATACACACTATATGGGTGCATATGAAACAGGAGACACTCAAGTGGCCAATGAGTTTACCATAGTCACTGTAGGCTTGGATAAGAGAGGTGTGCAATGTATGAATGTGTTAGAGACCCACAACATGAGTTCCACTTTCTTCTTTCTTTTGGATGCCCTGATGAGTAGTATGCCAATGACAATTGCAGAAACAATGAAGACTGTCACCAACACAGAAATGATGACTGCACAGCAAATCAAGGGCAGAAAGCATAATAAACCCATTAATTATATTGCAGGAAACTATCTAAGCCTCAATCAGTTTCCCCAGTAATTATTGTGAATAATAAATTATTCTGATCCGCCAGTTTGGAGCATGAATACAGATGAAACATCAGTAGAAGCACAGTGTATGTACAATCCGGTGTAGCTCAATCTGCGTGCATGACAGTCTGTGGAAATTGCCATCCTCAGTGCAGACTACTTTGGAGGTATATATTAATTGGAAGGATGCTAGGAGATCTACAGTAAATTTAGTAGCAATTGCAACATATATAGAATGTCCCTTGTGGTGTACTTACTTACGGTGTTGTAGTATGTATACAACTATTCTGAGCATCACAGCATGGCTGCAGAGGCTAAGTGCCGCAATTTATTACTTGATACTCCCCTTGAAGTAAATATGCATTGTATAATTATATGACTGAAGTAATAGGACCATTTGACAATACGATTATGGCAATATTAGGAAACTGTGACTGTCAGTGAATGCTCACTGATGTCTGTGTTGACCGAAGCCTGAGGCGTTCCTTCAGTGGGAGGAGGTACACCTAATAAAGGCATTTGGCATAAGAAACAGAATCACATGTGTAAAAAGATATACGACACACTGTTTACACATAATAGTCGTGGATTTCACTATACCTTGTATTAATTTTACTATAATATTATTCATGGCACCCATGCATAAGGACTTTCACTCTGAACAACAGCTAGCACTGTTACAACAAATGCCTACAAACTGATGAAGGACAATTATACAGGGCCAGTGAAAGGAAACTCATAATTATGCTTTCTAACCTTTGTATATACGTAAGGCATTGGTAGCCAGGGCTATGTACAGGCTGTACTGCAATTGGTTGATACAGTACTGTCTGCCAAAAATAAGATTGTCAGAGCAATAAACTTTGTTTCTGTCTCTGTGTAATTTATCCAGCTATGTATTAATTCAACCTTCACTATGTCGTTATATAAGTATAGCCATAAATGGCTTCCATACCATCAGGAATAGTATAAAATCACATGCAAGACACAGTAAGGTGTCCGGGTGGCCGATAGAGTGAGAAAGGAGAAACTTGTAGTGAAGAGTTACTGAGCATAATTGCAGTGACTGGGTTTTGCAATCAATCAGTTTTCACTGTGAAATCCATTTGTTGCAATTACGCTCAATAACTCTCCACTACCAGTACCCTTATGCAGCAATGAACCCATGCATAACATATAGCTCTCTCAGCGAATTGCAGAGGTGCTATATACACAAACCTCTGTCTCCTGTGGCATACCAGTGTGAAGGAATGTCTCATGGTCTCTAGGCTTGTTTATGTTGCAGTATCATACATGTTTATGCCATGAGCACTCACATGGTCCTGCACTGTACTGGCTGAGGTTCTGTCTGTCCAATGCACTCACATTTTGGGCATTCAGAGATGCATTATCAGCTGCACAGAAAGAAGGAAGTGACAGCATTTCAATTTTCAAATTGATGCAAATGCAAAAATACTGCAAGCATGCATAATTGTCACAGCACCCAATATAGTTGTCTTTAATGTAATCCTACTGCTCTTAATATTATTGATATTATTGACTTTGACATGCATTGTCCATGCAATCCATCCAACTCTCTCCTTCCTCCTCTCACACATACATACCATCTATTCCTGTAATCCACAGTGAAGCAGTCAGACAGTCATGTCCACTAATGTTCACTGCTCGGACTTCACTCACTAACACATCTCCAAGTGGGACTCCAGCAAGTGTGGATAAGAAGTGACCCATTGCAAATCTGCATAAAGATAGTGAGGAAAATCTGTGTAACCATTATTATAATAATTATAACCATATGACCAATAATTAATGTGTATGCTATAGTGTACAGAAAAGGTATTCAATGTGATTTGCAAAAGAGTTGTAGTATGTTGCATAAATAATATTTCATACATTCTTAGGGAAGCACCTGTCAATGTCTTCTGGGTTGGTCCCATTCCTTGGGAAGCTGATCTCCTCCTCTGCTACAAGTGATGGCTCAATGTTGGCACAACCAAGGAGTTGACCACTTTGGGCACCAGTGCCATACACCACAATGGAGCGGCTAAAGACTGTGTATAGTAGGGGTGAATCACTCAGAGAAGAATACAGCAGCTCTTATATTCACGAGCCACATACACAAAATGTGTGCATGTGCAGATACAGTTCATAAAGTACTATGGTTGGAGAAGAGACCATGCAGAGATGGCTGCATGTATGGACAACTCACTGGTGAAAGGTCCAACTAGATGCAAGTTTTCATCATAGAATGAATAGGTCTTTCGATCAGTGGTTGTTACCGGTTCCAGCCCAAGCACTTCCAGCTTCCCACTGAGGTCTCCCATGGCACATCTCTGCTGCCTTCGTGAAGTACAGTCATCAAAGTAGCCAGATTCTGCAGTAGTGTTCACTCCATATGGGTTGTAAGGCTCTCCATTAATCTGGCTAGTGCAGGTTCCATTGCTCTCTGTGTTTCCTTCATGAATGTACCATTCATGGCCATTGGTGGACTACAGTGTATGTGCAAGGAGTGGCAAAATATGTACATTAAAGTGAACACAACCTAACACATGGGAATAATGCATATGGCTAGCTTGGAGAAGCAATCAATATTTGTCATGAAAATAGGCAATAGGCATAGGCATGGTGAAATGAAGTGGATGCCTTTGTGGACAATCAATTCTTGATTAACAGTACTAGTACTATTCAATTCATTGTACAATGCGGTGCCACTGGAGGAAGCCTGTGATTAGTGATCATTGAATGCTGCTTTGAATTAATGTGTTAGGCAAGAGTTTGCTCTGCTGGTGAGTCTGAATGTCTTCTATATACAACGTTTGAGGTAAAGGAAATCAAGAAGGTACATTCTAGCAGGACACAATAAAATCTCTCTTGTCTCTATGAGCACAGTACTGGGATGGTGAACCTCGCCCTATCTATATGAGATCACTCAACTCATGCCAAGACTGGCGAAATATTATAATAAAATAGGCCAAGGGAGAGGACCACAAATGTATTTCAATGTATATGTAACGTAGCACACATCATATATGGAAGTCTACTTCCTTCGTAATGGCAGAAAATCATCATACTCCACTGCTGGGGGACATGCATGCAGGCTCAGTGAAAACGATCTAACCCAGAGCATGTATACAAATGGCTATACAGCTACATTGATATGCATATGATATGTGAACAAGTGACCAAAGCATACCACACAGAATAATAGCTGCACCTAACATGTTTTGCCAACAGTGGATATATAGCAATGGGAATGGCTCTTTTTCCAAAATGCCTTCAAATTAACATGTAATGTGTAATATGCGTGTACATACATGAGCAAATGAACTCATAGAGATGGTAACGGCAAACTTATTGTGTGAGTACATGCGTGAATGAACCCCACACTGAGAATACTTGTGTCTAATTGAGTAATTGAATTGCAGCAATCAGCCTACCTGGGTAATGTTCACATATGCCAGGTCCACAGTGATCACAGTGGGTCCCAGAGCCCAGTCAGGCTGGTGCACCACTTGGGTCTACAAACATGGATATACAGCATTAATATAAAGCTGCTATGGCTTATGTACATTTGTAAACAAAGTACAATCATACATTATGGCGGGCAGGTGTGCGCCATTCTAAAAATATGAGAACACTCGGTGAGCAAGTTGGATGACACGAGGAAACACATGGTGACAGAGATTTTTGTCCATACAAGTATAGAGTTGGGACGGATCAGTGACAACAGTGTTAATGGTTATGGTGCTTGTACAGGTAAATTTGCCCAGGGAATGACAAATATTCTTCATTTGTCAGTGCTGGACTGAATAAAATTAGTAAAATCCTACTTGTAATGTTGTAAGAACCCACAAATGTGACTCTTCCAGTGAGTGTGGGTCCATCAAACACAGCATAGCCCTTCACAGTGTGGCCACTCCCAGTCACAGAGAGTTCTATTGAGTTACACTCAGAGTCATTCACCTGTATGTATAATATGTGTGAGAATGCATGTAACACCTAATATGCAAGCCATACCACAGCAGAAACAAAATTTATGCATCTACAGTGTACTACCGTATTTGTATAGAGGTTTAATTACTAGATTGAAAACCAAGAATATTTTGTAATGAATAAAATTATATTCTTTCATGCATGCTTATAATCCAACAGTGACAAAAACAAGGCATAATGAGAAGTTCTGCACATAGTCAATGACACACCATGAATCAGAAAACTTGTAAATTTAATGTAGATTGGAACCAATTGCATGGCAAACAGATGTAGTATTATGGCAGGCTACCATTATCACTAAGACCTATGAGCTACGTAGTTCCTAAAAATGGTAGCATCAGATAAAGTGAGGATCATAACATACCTACCAGAGATGCTGTGCTCACCACATGTCCCAGAATGGTCGCATTGCCAATTAGTGGTATTTCAAAAATCAAGTTTAAAAGCGTTACCTTATGACCAGGGAGATCCCCTACTGGAAACTGATCATTTGTGATTGCAGTGCCAATTTGCAGGCCAGGTGGGTACCAGGGATCAAATAACTTGGCACTGCTAGAACAGGTGCCAGCAATGCCTTCAAGGATATTGTACTGGAGGATGTCCAAATTTGACACATCAGGCAGAATCGCTGGGAGATACTGGATTAATTGACTGAATACATGTTTACCTCTGAAGGTTGCATCAACAGGGAATTGATTTTCAAACCTAGCACAGCCAATCACCACCCCTGTAGAGGTTTGAACTGATACAGCATAACCAATAATGTTGGAGGACAGCAGGGTAGTTCTAGGAAGCTTTTGCAGAAAGGGAGAACTTGGCATGTAGTAGGCATCTGTAGTGGGAGACCTTAGAGTTATTCCTCCCTCCAGACCATCGCATCTATGAAGCATGGTGTCATACGGACCCTGCAGCATAGAATAACAGTATAATTGTGTCTCATCACCGTAAGTACAATGCTTTCAATCATGATAATTCTGCTTAGTGTAGTTTATGCATAAGTCATTTTTATGAATGTGGTTGTATTCACCTGACTGGTGCACAAACACAGCTGTGGTGTTACCTTGTGTTTGGAGTTGTCTTCATTAGTTTGCAAGAGTTTCGTGCCTTGTGCATTTGAGATCTGCTTACCTTATAATGTATCTCGCTATTTGAATATTAATTGTGTGCGCTATCATTGTCGGAGACTGCTGCACCACAACATCAAACTTAGTATTGTCATGCACATAAGCTGTAATAATTAATTATATTGAACATATACTATGTACAAGCAAATAAGAACATTTAAACAAGCATCCACAGTAAGCACAGGCAGCAGGGGTTTATGTTATACTGAGAAGCACAAAGCATCCACCACATTGACATACATAACATAACATGCATACATATACCATGTAAACTGACCATAACTTTGTCGTGAACAATAATGCTAACATTCAGCATTGTCTTCTCACTACCGCCAAGATTGCTCTCTGTTAAGAGGTCTCCTAGCAGGTAGGTCTCCCCTGAGTGCAAGATTATTAAATATATTATTATATATAAATATAATATATATTTATAGCTCTAAGTGGCAAGCCCATGGTATTTATGCACACGTAATTATTATACCAGTCAATGAATTCAGAGAACGTTTATACACACTACCTTAAGCTTAGGTGACAACATGCCATGGCAAGCAAATTGTGATGCTTAGCCATTAATGCATGTAGCTAGCATTGTCTCATTGTCAATGACCAAGAATGTTGAAGAAATATATGCTTATATTCTTGTTTTAGATACAGTATACAACATTGCAGACTATGAATAGAGGTATATAAATGGGATTAACATTTGAGAGTACGCTAAACGGACAAAATATAATTATAGTACAAGAACTAGTTGTGGATTTAAGCATGCTTCCTGTTACAGACTTTAAATTCTCACATCAGACAGCATGCACATGCATGCATGTGTGGCAATTGGCAAAGAGGCTACCCATGAGGAAACACTTCGGCTGGTTGTATGCCAAGCAAGTCTAAGCTTACTTTCTGCATGTAGCGCCAAAATGTGTTCCCACAGAAGGAGACCTCCAGTGTCTTCAATCCACATTTTGTCTTATTCTTATCAGACACTACGTATATCTTACTGCCATCAATGTAGGTATGGTAGAACACATAAGTAATACCAGCACTACTTCTGTATAAGCCTAAAAACAGTATAATAAGAAGTAGTTACCCATGAGGAAGAGGCAGTACGTTGTATTCAAAACCAACATCGGGGATGCATATCTTAATGTCGACGAATTAAGCACAATTGAGAAGTGAACAGTAATGTAGGTAATACCGTCCCTACTTATGCTTAGTGATACTGAGTAGCTACTCATCCTCGCTCCTGTTCTGAAACTTAATTAAATTTAATACGTACTTAGTCATACACTCTTAAGCTTCACAATCACATGTTTCTTCGAACTTTATACAAGGTTGTATTATAAACAATACATTACATGATTGAAGCTTTGGCCATGCGATACTCACCTTCTGACCATTGTAAGATGTATATCTTCCCAAACACTCCAGACATGAACTCGGCAGAGGCGGCATACGACGGAAGAGAGTACGGACTGATTGAGCCGCAAGCTAGCGGTTGCTCATCGCTGCTGTTAATGAGAACCAAAGATCGCAAGATCAACGAAGTGGTAGTTACATTGTAAATATAGCCCCAGTCTCTGCCGCTGTGATTTAGGAACCGGCCAAGATACTCTGGTCTGCAGCGCAGCTTGGGATCGACACTGTAATCCACTGGAAACTCGTAAATCTGCCACTCGGCGAAGTCTATTTGGGTGATAACCTGCACGTTCGCCCTGGACTGATGCAGATAAACTTGGGAATCGATTCCTCTCAATCCGGTGATGACTGTAACGGATGAAGCTGTATCTAGTGAGAAAGCGAAAAGGAAAAGTTTAGCTACTACGACCCCGAAGCGTCAAAATGCACTTATGTGAACTCTCTCTTACCCCTAAAGCCTTGCGCATTAATCTGCTCTTGGTTATTAAACAGCAACAAACTCAGTAGAACAGCTACACAAGGAACCTGGCATGCGATGAACTCCATTGATCCCACTGCGTATGTCACTGTGTGAGTGCTGAGAGAATTAATGGGCCAGGGAGCCGATCGTGTATGCAATTCCTACTGTGTTTTGGGGAATCTATTTTAGCGCTTTGGCGGCTTTGAGAGCTATTCGCCGATAATTCCTACCTCGGAGCCATTCTTTACATAATTATACCATTATAGCACAAGGCTTGCCAAGCCGCCAAATTAGAATCCTGGACCACCAAATGCCACGATTTGTCCAGTACGCCAAATTGCCAAAATATATTCCACCAAATTTCCAACCATATTATTATGCTATTTTGTGTATAGCTCTTTGTATTACTATACTTGTGGTAAATACTGGAGGGGGTTGATGGTATTTCAGCATTTTGGCTCAATCTCAATAGTAATAATTATATATATATTATTATGCAGTTGGAGATACATGTACAAGTTGCAGAGGTAGGTTAGGGTACAATGGTTTCCCTTATATTAGAGGTTCAAGCTCCTTCAAATTATTTTAACAGAACACACAGAAAAGACCACAGAACATCCTGCCAGGGAGCACAGTAGCATTCTATTGGCCCCTTAGTAAAGGGTTATGATGTTATGTAAGTAGGAAAGGATAAAGCAATAACGTTAACATATAGCAAAATGAAGTTAATAAACACAAAACTACAAAATTAACTTCCATTTTGTATATACTACAAAGGAGTTTCAAGTCACTGTTATGTGTCTACCTTGTTTAATATACTGCTTGGAATTTTAAGCCTTCAGCATAATGGAACATAATATATAGTGCATATTAACTATTGTCTGATATACATAGAAAATGAATGTGTATCGCCTTTCAAGTTTGTTGACTACATTTCACAACTCTACATGTCCTTCCACCAATAACTACTGGTTACTGATAAAATAAACAATAACCAGTTCATTAATGCAATAAAATTATAGTTCATTTAGTACAGAATGTATGCTATTAAATAAGTACTGAGCAAGTTGATTATACACAGAAATCAATTCAACACTATGTCATGCATATGTCCGCATAAACACGTACTAGGGAAATGCCTGAGTTTAGGCAGGGACTGCACCAATTAAGTCTGTTTACCTAGTATAAAAATTAATCAGCGTACTTGTGACAAGTTCTGAAAAGACTTCAATTGACAATGAAGGTATTGTGTAATTACCATGTATAAATGCATACATTATTGCATTACTGTGCCAAATTTGTACTTCCCCTTGCCAGTAAGGGAAATGCAAAGGGAAATGAAACCAAGTCCAGTGACTCCCCTACGTATGTGTACACAGTCACTTGTCCACAATGTATGCAGAGAGACTTTCTCTGTACATGTGTATGCATTGCCATGGCCAATTCCAAGGCAATGGAAGTGGTGGGTGTGACCATTTTTGTTCTTGTGCTTACATGTCGTTTTGCATGTGTGTATGTATGATTGTGTGTTACACAGTTGCGTGTGTGTTTGTACATAGATGGTGATAACATTCTTCGTACTTTACCACCTAGTCCATTCCTTGGATATATACTGAGTGTGAAATTTGGGGACGAGCACTGTTGATAGCAAACACATTTGAGGGCTAAAGTATATGTAATGTTGTTTCACGCAAAAAGGCATGATCCACTAGTCCATGCACTTGCTATATTGCCATATCAGAGTGCCACAAGCTATATTCTGCACACTTTCCACAAGCATGCACCGTGGCAGCTGCAGGAGTGGAGGAACATTGCCAGATCTTCTCATTACACACACTCCATCGTTAGTTACTTGCTAAATACATTGTACAATAAGCATAACTTAATAATGCTGCAAACATTGAAATAATTATTAGGAATCATAATCATAGCTCTAAATCAAAACATTTATGTGTACACACTTGCATATGTCCTTATCAAGCATAATGATTGACTTGCAACTTGTACAAGATGAAGTCTTGATCATTGTCAAACAAGAGATTTGTAATGCCATAGAGGCTCACAGCTCATCATTCTCTTTGAAGGGACTTGCAACCTGCAAGGAACCTCCATTCAAACATGCAACTACAGAAGTTGCTGTGCTGTTATCAGGCTGAATGGTAATGTAGGTCTTGTCTGGGTTGGTATTGGCAATGTTGTCCTTAAATGAGTACTTCAATTGGGTGAAGTTCAGGCGGGCCTCCGGCTCATGGCACCAGCAACTCAACATCAGCTCGTATCTGTTGCCATGGCAACCATGGCACAGAGACCAGAGACCATGAATACAACAATAATACCATATTGTATATTTAACACCACGCAATAAAGTATGATTTAGTGTTAGTTTGCTACCATTTGTATAAATAATTATAAATACCAAGCAAACACTATGTCCATGCAATTTTTTTCCAGTGTACCTACATGTGGCTATACTCTGATGAATGGCAAAATAATGTAAAAGGACTTACATTTCTGCAGAAGCATGCTCTGGCTTGGGCAGCCTGTAGCCACTGACTACCTGTGCCACCATACTGGACAGTAAAATATTTCCGTAAGGGGTGTCTCCTGAAAAGGAGAGCATCCATCAGTGCTCACATGTTTTGGTTGTCTAATTTGGTTCTATACTTAACAATTGCGGTTGAAATTGCCAAACAGATTTGAGCTGTATGCATCTCACAATAGCCTAACTGTTGCTCAGCATAACTTACCCAAAGTGTACATCTCCCATAAGCAGACTCCAAAGGACCACCTGGGAAATGAATGTTAAACAATCCATGTGTCTATTAATTCATGTGGACTCCAGAGCTGAAATTAAGCACCTACATAGTCATTAAATACCACTAGGGAGACAGTATGAAAGAATCAAGCAATGAACATAATTTGAGATGTACAATTGAGTTCCGATATGGGAAACCTGTGCCATTTCTGCGGCTGATTCATTTCAGCTGCAATCCTCAAATTGGTTATTACTCACACATCAGAATTGCTTGTGAATACATTGTCTGTTACTGTCTCTGGTGCCATCCACCTCAGTGGCATCATGTCTTGGAGGGAGGACACATACTCCGGTGTGTCTCGGGAGAGACCAAAGTCTGATATCTTGAGCAGCTTCCTCTCATCCACCAGGATGTTGCGGCAGGCCAGGTCTCGGTGGAGAATACCCAGGGAGGAGAGGTACTCCTGTAGATTTGGAAGGAAGGGATTGTTCAATCTGCATGTCCCATTTATGAAAACTGTAGCGAAGGTGAAAACATGAATCATAGTTCCTCATTTCACATTTTGTTCCACTCACCATTCCATTGGATATTTGGTATGCAAATGATGGGAGGTCTCCCAAGTCTTGCCTTCCCAAAGGTGTGTAGAATTGCTCAAAGTCTTTGGTGGTTTTCATGTCTTCCTTGGGGGCAAGGTGATCATAGACAGACGATGAGAGTGCACTCATTTGCAACTCAGACAGGCTTTCCTCATCATCAGAGATCATTGCAGTCTGCAAAAGATTGTAGTTTATGGAGAGGCAATAGATGACAGTAATGAAAATACAATTGAATGCAGTTTCTGTGTGCATCTGTTGTGATGGCTTACACTGCATTCAAGCAATGGTGACCAAAATGAAGACTAGAGGTACTCAAGATCAAGTGCAACACAGCAGAAGTATAATTATAAATGAGCCAATGTTCATGTGGAAATGCATTGGCTAATTGTGTGGAAGAACAAATTTGAATGTGCACACTGAGTACAATCATGCAATGAAGTATAAATCATCTAAAAGCATAAAAAAATTATAACTACCTCAAGTTTTATTAGCATTAGTATATAACTACTTGAAAGCTTCTGACATTAGGTTGATAAATTAGTAATATAAATATTTATTTGGCTGTGTATACCACTCCACATTTGAGCTATTTGTAATAATTACGAAGGTGTGTGTGAAGTAATTATAATACCTTCTGCTTCCAGTACTTGAGGTAAGAGAGGAGGTCTCCAAAGGGAACAAACTCCAGGGCCAGTGCAAGTGGCAGTGCAGTGGAGACACAGCCCACCATCTGGACCACATGGCAGCACTCCCCAGTGGACACCTTCTTCATCATGGCAATCTCCTTCAGAAAGCTTTCCACATCATGACTCTCAGCATTTCCTGTTCAAGTCATGTGGATGTACATACTTGTGCGTGCATGTGCGTGTGTGTGTGTGTGTGTGTGTGTGTGTGTGTGTGTGTGTGTGTGTGTGTTACCTTTCAGGAGTTTGACGGCTACAGTATAGGGAGACTTCCCTTCTTGGGACTGCATCGCTATGTACTTCTTGGCTGGTGCCGTGGCAACATCCATGGAGAGTGTGCCTTTGTAGACCTGACCATAGTTCCCTTCACCCAGTTTGGTTCCTACTTTAAACTTTGAACTGAGTAATTCCCACTTGTCTCTTTTGGAGGGCAGGAGCTTCAACAGTGCTGTGGAGAACTGTGACCAGAATTAAACATGTTCATGTACCTCATTTACACCATCAAACACTGTGAAACTTCAGCTAGACCCACCTCTCTGGTTCCTTGTAGACCATTAACTCGATAGATGCTGCATATGCATATAATAATATATGCAAAATATGCACAATCATGCAATAATAGGAAAGAAGGTTACAGTGTATGAACTGCACAGTATGAAGGAAATTGTAGTTAATGTGCCATGCGAAAAATATTCAGGCATATAATATTATAATTATGTAGATTGCCTTCAAGATCTGTGCATAGGCTAGCAAGCTTACAACATAAGCTCTGTTTTCTTCTTCCTTCTGAATGCCACAATCAGGAGTGTTCCAATGATGACAACCGACAAGATTGATACAACCACAAGAACAGTTGTGATAATAGTAGCTGAATGGAGGACAAGCGAGTGGTGCAAACACTCAGGCAAATAGACTTAGACAAACAAAAGTACAATTATGGGCACTTGCTCTTGGAATTGATCGTGAACGTAATGGCTTTTTGAGTAACCTTGCACAGTATAAAGCATCATACAACAATTCAGGACATTTTGACCCAGAGGTATTCATCAGCTGAACAGCTATTGTCTGCTGTACAGCTGCTGTCAGTTGCAATTGTGCGGCAGATGAAGACTCTCATGTCAAACATCCTGAATTGTTGTATAATATTATATTTTTATATAATATTATGTTATGTGAAATATTCAAAAAGCCTTTATGTTCATGTATGATGCGCAACAGTATAGACGGGATCATTCCTTCCGGTCTATGCATGTAAGGTGTTATAAAATTCAATGCAGTGTAACATTATAATGCCTTCAGAAAGGGTTGGTTCTCTAATACCAGCTTCACAACAGGGTTGAAAACCTTGCCGACGTTTTGACCAGATGTTCTGGTCTTCTTCAGGGCGAAGAAGACCAGAGCATCTGGTCGAAACGTCGGCAAGGTTTTCAACCCTGTTGTGAAGCTGGTATTAGAGAACCAACCCTTTCTGATGCCTGAGCCAGCTGAGAAGCCCTCACTTCATTATAATGCCTTTACTGGAGATATAGAAGAGAAAGAATGACACAATTTAGAACTGTGTAATCTGGGGACTAGGTGGTGGGGACTTTTAGTATTGGTCCGTAAATGTTTAATTACACAAGTGTATGTGTACATAAGAGTAAAGGCATAAATTTGTATACAATTCCGTCTTTCCTTTTTCCTTTCAGTTATTCATGTCAATACCTTGCAATTGTTATTCACTTTACTACCATTCATTGCTAACAAACTTAAGCATACAATAACATAGCAACTAATATAATGAGTTCCATTCAAAAAGGGGCAGTTTTGGAGTAGGAAGGGGCTATTTTTGAATTGTTAGTATTGTACAAATGAAGTTGGATATGGCCTCAGCAAAACTCCCTTATATAATTATAGTTTAGTAATAATACACCAGAAGAACGCTGTATGGTTACAATAACAATTAGAGCATATGTACTGACAATGTGATTTCATCTTGGTGAGGCTGTACAGTAGCAAAATGGAGTAAGAGAGCTTTGTTATAGTGTCCATGAGCCCTATATGATTATAAGTAAATCAGACATGCATACTCATACTAATGAATACATGTAAACATGTAATAAAGTAGTTACACAAACTTTGATCATACTGGTACCTCTCAAGCGCTTTATATGATGGCGGTTGCGCAAACACTGCTTGGCTTCTTCTCTTTACTTATAACCCATTGATGTTATGCATGCATGCATGCATACAGGTTTTCACCCATGTTACCTGACACTAGAGCTTGAGGATATTATAGATGGTATAATTATGCGTAATCTTAGTAGCCAGCTATCAATATGTAAATGTTCAATTATGTCAGTTAACTGCAATTATGGCATCTTATGTAGCGTGCATGCATAGCAGAGACTAAATAAAATGTAAACATTATAGTCAAACTAGCCTGTGTAATTTTGTTTGCAATTATGCAGCATTGATGTAGAGAAACTTTTATTGAAAATAATTTCTTGGTTATAGACTATTGTTCCGTCAATTCCTGTGTATTTGTCAATGACAAGATGACCGTATTACAAATGCAAACACACTCTCATTACGTTGCACCCCAGCTATATACTCACTGTTGTCAATGTTGTGCTTGTCTGAACCTCCAACTGTTACCACAGGCAGTGGAGGGACACCTAATAAGAGCATGTACATTAAGTACATACATAATGTATAAAATGAGCAAGATGCAGACTTCATACTAAAGTGGTGCTCCATATAGAGAGTATCGATAACAACTGTTGCCCCATTCATAATGTATGCACACACACACACACACAGCTCCTAGAAGCATGTTTTCTGAAATACCAATCATGATTGTAGTACGTGCTCTTGTGTGCTTTGATACAGTAATTATGTATGTTTTTTATTAATACAATTTATGTACATATGGTACATATGGTAGTGGCTATGTTATGGATGCATGGTGTGGCTGCTTAGCTGTATGTAATTAAGTGTCCATAACAAGGCAATTGTGCACTGTGATCGTTAAGCTGACGCCACTGCTTGCAGTGCAGAATGGAAGTGTACAGTCATAGGCTATGATAAACTAACAGTTTGATTATCCCACTACCATGGCCACTCACATGGTCCTGCACTGTACTGGCTGAGGTTCTGTCTGTCCAATGCACTCACATTCATGGCATTCAGAGTAGCATTGTCTCCTATTTGCAAAACAAACATTGCACCACCTCATTATTGGTCTTGCAATGACCTTTTAATTTACATAATCATTCATTTCATTGCTGCTCAAAATTATTAATGATATTTTAATTAATAGTTATCGCAAAATTCCCCCGATGTTGCTCACAGAAGCACAATGCATTTACCATCCACTCCTGTGATCCACAATGAAGCAGTCAGACAGTCACTTCCACTAATGTTCACTGCTCGGACATCACTCACTAGCACATCTCCAAGTGGGACTCCAGCAAGTGTGGATAAGAAGTGACCCATTTGAACTCTTCAATAATTGTAAAATAAAGACACATACCAAAAGTTACAGAGGGTATTTTGGCAATAAATTACAATATTTATACACTACATTACATTACATTATACACTAATATCTAACAGCCATGAGTTGCTATTCTCAGGCACATTACACATACTTTTGCAATGACCTGCAGCTTGGCTACCTGGGCTTCCTAGACTGCCAGAACATTGGGTAATTAAGGCTATAGTAACTGCTATACTAAGCTACTTACTAACATGGCCATAAAATCAATAATGACAACAATATGCAGGGGCATTTCAGCAAGGTACAGAGTAAACACCTGTTGATGTCTTCTGGGTTGGTCCCATTCCTTGGGAAGCTGATCTCAATCTCCTCCTCTGCTACAAGTGATGGCTCAATGTTGGCACAACCAAGGAGTTGACCACTTTGGGCACCGGTGCCATACACCACAAGGGAGCGGCCAAGGACTGCATGTACATTGAGACATGTGTTTGAATTGTGAGGTGTAGTGACTTGTGTCATATATATCCAGGTACATAGTTATCTTAGCCTCACCAGTGAAAGGTCCAACTAGATGCAAATTTTCATCATAGAATGAGTAGGACTTGCGAGGGTTGTTTGTCACTGGTTCCAGCCCAAGTGTCCCTAGTTTCCCACTGAGGTCTCCCATGGCACATCTCTGTTGGCTTCGTGAAGTGCAGTCATCAAAGTAGCCAGACTCTGCAGTAGTGCTCACTCCGTATGGGTTGTACAGTGCGCCAATGTGGTCAGTGCAGGTTCCATTGCCATTTGTAAAACCTTCATGAATGTGCCACTTATGATCACTGGTAGCCTGCAGTATGATGTGAAGTTACAGTGAGAAGTACATTGATATATCGATGATAAAAATGAAAGCCATAGAGTTAAAAGATAGCTCAAAACAATATTCTATGTCCATCCTTTATTGCGCAGATTATTGCCACCGGGCTCCTACTGGTGGCTTGACTGCCTTACAATAACATAATTATGCCATAGCACAATGCAGTGAAGCGCAAACTCTACCCCCTTTAGCGTTTCAGTATCATGAATAAGAAGTTAGCTAAAGCTGCCTAATAATTTTAGGTACCTGTGTAAAGTTTGTATAGGCCAGGTCCACAGTGATCACAGTTGGTCCGAGATTCCAATCTGGCAGGTTTACTGCTTGTGTCTACAGAGCACAGGAAAGAAACATGTACCACAACCACTAATAGTGGTTCTACTTCACGTGCACATTGTTTAAAGTTATTTAAATGTATAACAATTCATCAAAATAATTATAAGACAGCTAATCACAATGCACAATCATGTATTTACATGTTATTTGCTATTTCAATGTAATTACATTGTACACTATATAGACACTCATTAATATCATTGTGACAGCATTAATTAGTAAATAACATACAAATGTGACTCTTCCAGTGAGTGTGGGTCCATCAAACACAGCATAGCCCTTCACAGTGTGGCCACTCCCAGTCACAGAGAGTTCTATTGAGTTACACTCCGAATCATTCACCTGTGGATATAGGTGTGAATCTAAGGCATAACATTTATTATAAATATTGACATACAATTGACAATTTTTAGTTGTTTACTCTTGCACATACTGTCAAAGTGCATTAATGAATATAATGACTATATATACATATTTCGGAATGTATCAATATATATTATATGTCAAACACAGCAGTGGTTAGCACATTATAATACTATGGTAGTGTGGCATTATTTTACTCCTATTGCATGATTGCACAATATGTTGTATACTTTAACACTGCAAGCAATAATGAAATACATGCCAACACACATCAATGCTTACCACATGACCCACAATGGTAGCATTTCCTATTAGGGGTATTTCATGCAGAAAAAAGAGGAACTCCACTGGGTGATTGGGCAGGTCACCTACAGGAAACTGGTCAGTCGTCTGCTTTGTACCCACTTGCATCCCTGGTGGGCTCCAGGGGTCAAAGATGGCTGCTCTGCTGGAACAGGAGACACTTTCCAGGATTCTATACTGACGGACTTGCGAGTTTGATGAATCCAAGAGGAATACTGGGAGATAGCGGGAAAACTGAGTAAATATGGTTTCACCTTGGTAACTAGCTGCCACAGCCGACAGGGTTTCGATCCTGCCACAACCAAGTATGCCCCCAGATGAGTTCTGAACTGACACAGCATGTTTAAGGTAGGAAGACACTGTAAGAGTTTTAAGAAGTTTCAGCAGAAATCCTGGCCTTGTCAGGTTGTTTACTTCTGCGACCACAACCTGGTTGGATATTTCTCCTTCCAATGCATCACATCCACACAGCATGGTGTCATAAGGACCCTGCAGCCATTCAAAGTAAGTTAATAAAGTAATGATTAGGAATATAATTACTGTGAGTATAATAATAATGAAATTGATTCAGAAATGTCATTTTCTAACAAAGTGCTATATATCTTTTAAGATTTTAGCCAAACACCAGGATATTATAGTCTCATATTGTACTCTAGCAAAGTGAAAACTGTGTTTAATTTCTCTAATAACTTTATGCACTCATTCCACTTCCTCACAGAATTCTGAAATTGCTAATTAATGTGCTAACCAGTGTGGTACTGTGAAACACAATGTTGACTCTTGACATTGTTTCCTTGCTGACATCAGGATCCTTCTCTGCTTGCAAGTTCGCCAGCATATAGATATCATCTGATCAACAGGAAAACAATCACAAATTAAATGGAACCACCGTGTCGTATAGTCATGATCAGGGTGCATCTTTAGCCAGCAAACTAGATATGTGGAACGTACGGATTCTATCAAATTCTCATGACATTTTATTGTGGATAATGGCATTATCATGAGAACTATAATAACTATAATTATACTCAATACATTGTAGTCGACGTTTTATCATTAGTCACGCATCAAACGTCTACTGAATACTCACTTTCCCACTGGGCGATGACAATCTCCCCAAACACGCCCGATTTGAACGCAATTCTTCCAATGAAGTCCGGAAGACGTAGAGGTATGATCGACCCGCAAGAGACTGACTCGTTGTTGACAAACAGAACAAGTGAACGCAATATCAAAGAAGCGGTGGTCACTCCGTAGATGTAGTCCTTGTCCTCGCCGCTGTACTGCATAAAGCGTCCAACATACTGATGATTGCAACGAAGTTTGGCGTCGACCGACAGGTCAACTGGTAGTTCGTGAATCTCCCACCGTACGGGCAACTGGCTTGAGATGCTAGTAACTATTGAAGAAAGATCCACTTGTGCGTTCCCATCTTCTTCCTTGATGAGGACACTACCCTTTACTCCTCTGGTAGCAAAGAGAGCAGTAACTGCGCAAAAAGTAGGAGATCGACGACTTGTAGTAAGTAAGACAGCTATAATGTCTATAATTATAGAATCATGTCATCACATGCCTAGGCCTTTTTCCTGAGCCTCCAGGCGGCCAAACAGGGTGGCGATAAGGACAAACACAGCACAAAGGCTCTGAGCTCTACTGCAATGCATTGTGCATGGTATAACACAGAACCCGCGGCCAAGTACAGGCAGTATAAATATATACATACACTCTATAGCGGCTGCATGTCGGAAAGGGAAGTTTTCTGTATGCATGCATAATATATTATGGAGCAACTCCAAGTAGAAAACGGTCACGTGACCAGGTTGCAGCTTTGCGTAGATTCGAGGTTTACGCGTAACATATTCAATTCAATTCAATTCAATTCAATTCATTATTAAAGTGCACCGTACCAGTTGGTACTATAGTAGACCACATGGTCCAATGCAGCACTGTTAGTGCACATACATAGCACCATAGTAACAAAAAGAATGAGAGAATTAATAGGTGGAATTAAAGAGGGTCAGTATAATGCTACAGTTCAGTGCGTATATAAGTTCTTACAAGCTATTGATAAGGGATATTTAAGCTCCATCACTCTTCACTGTGAAGTCTTCATTAGCTTTGTCATGATCCCATGCAGAGCACTGCAATAGCTAATGGCATACATCCTCAACTTCCCCACTGTCATGCACACTCCTTGCACACCCTCTCTTCTCACTTCATCCCATGCCACCTTCCCATCTTGATCTAAAACCCTGCTGTTGCAAGACTTGACTCAACTTCATACACCACTATCATCATTGACAGTTTTGTTCTCTCAAGCAGTGGGGACCGGACACCAGCATTGATCGGCATGCAGTGAGGGACCACTATGAATGCAAGTACAGTGTTGGTGCTAGTCGAACAGCACAATTGCAAGTTGGAGCAGGATGCAGCAACAGGTATGCATGCAACTTGCACTTAGGCACAATGTGAAGTTCACATACCGGTACTTTACTACCTTGAATTGTAAGATTGCAATGTAATGCTTTGTTGTTATTCTGTAATAATTATACATAATTTATACAGTGTGATGATGTCTACTGACATACAGTGTCATACTATATAGCTTGTGTGCACGTGTGTATGTGTGCACATGTTTGTATGTGTGTGTGTGTGTGTGTGTGTGTGTGTGTGTGTGTGTGTGTGTGTGTGTGTGTGTGTGTGTGTGTGTGTGTGTGTGTGTGTGTGTGTGTGTTGATGAACTTGAATGCTTTCTCTCTTTTCAATGCGCTTTGTGCTATAAGCGATAGTGTGTGTATGTTGTGGGTGCTATTCAAGGCATTATTAAGCACCTCTGCATAAATTGCTCATACGTATAGACGTTGTTTTACATTGAAAGTTTCTGAATCACTTTGTTTTACATGCGTATGTGGTGAACTATAATTATACTGCAGAACCCAGTGGTGGCAAGAGATCATGACTTGTAGAAAGGTATGGAACAGCTCAATCATTTATCCTCTTACACAGTAAGTATGTATAAAATGAAAGCTAATTGAACACAGTCTATGTATTGCATAACCATGTGCAAGTTGTAATTATTATGGGTAAGTTAGCGAGTGGCAAATGTTACAATACATCCAAAGCTATATTATTGCACTATTCTACTAACACACACATGTCATGGTACACTAAGGAAATCAGTCAGATGGTGTCATGGCAACATCCAAAGCACCAGGTGAAGAATTGGGATCCTCCTGAGCCTCTGAGATCCCCAAGATGTCCGTTGTCATCGAGTGCTGGGAACTGTAGTTTCTCCTTGGGTTACTAGCATCAATGATTGTCTTGAACTTGTACTTCAATTGCGTAAAATCTAGACGTGCCCCTGGCTCATTTCGCCAGCAGGCCAACATCAGCTGGTATCTGTTGACATTACAATCAAAGGGCAGAGGACTTTTATATTTCAAGGTACGTAATTGCATGTATTGTTTGCACTGAATGCTTTACAGCTGCTTACACAGTGGCAATTGCAACAATTCTTTGTACAGTGTGCTGGCAATGTGATTCAATTGAAGACTCACACTTGGTCAGGGACATGCTCTGGCTTAGGCAGTCTGTAGCCACTGACTATCCTTGCCACAATAGTGGCCAATGGAATATCTCTGTATGGCAGTTCTCCTGAGAAGTGCATAAGATTGGTAGTGAATGATAGTGTTAGAACATTGTGCATGTGAGATAACATTATCGACCGGCCCTTCCAGCTACCAGTCATTGGCTTACTTGATACGAGCCATGCCAGATAAGGGAGTGGGGGTACATGAGCTTAGAGGGATGCCGTTCACCTAGCTGTCCTGCAGCCGAAGAAAGCACTTCCTTGTTTCCCGCGGGCCGAGACGCCATTTTTAATTATTGGTTTCTGCCGTTTCTGGGACTTGGTTACGGAAGATCTTATTCGTTGTCGCAAACGTTCGAATTAAACTCTAACGTCGTTATAGCAGCCAGCCTCCGTTGCTACCTGTGCAGATAGTTCAAAACTGGCAAGGGACTGACTCGCTGGCTTGCAATAGGCTGGCAACCTGCCCGTAGGGCGGGCATTCAGCTAGAGTAATCAACGCACTTATTCATTTCTATATGTATATGTACAAATTTGATTCACATACACTGTAAACATGTTCAGAGTTCAGTGTATTCATAGTATTTATCCAATTACATATAAGCAATCAATTAAAATTGACATTTCATAATAAAACAATGTGATATGCAAGTACTTACCAAATGTATACATTTCCCACAGACACACACCAAAAGCCCACCTGCAGTATTAACCAGGGAAGCAAGATGATGATAATTAATTCAAATGCAATTAAGAACAAACATTTAATTGCTAATTTTCTAATTAGTAATTGATGACCACAGGGAAGTATTCGCAGAATTGTGTACATTATTTATTCAATGGTTGGAGCCTAATGTCTGATAATCAGATCTTTTGAATAATTATGTAAAGCACCGTAAAAGGCAATTTACTTACACATCAGATTTGTCCGTGCAGATGTTGTCAACCACTGTCTCCGGTGCCATCCATCTCAGTGGCAACTTGTCCTTGCGGGAGGACACATAAGTGGGTGTGTTTCGTGAGAGACCAAAGTCTGATATCTTGAGCAGCTTCCTCTCATCCACCAGGATGTTGCGGCAGGCCAGGTCACGGTGGAGGATACCCAGGGAGGAGAGGTACTCCTGAAGGGATTGGGAAGGTTATGCATGGTGGACCACTTGAAATAACATTAAATTGTATTAAGAATTTGAAATGGCTGCTTGCAATGGTACAAATAGAATTTACTGTTTGTTTTGCATACCATTCCCTGTGTTATCTGATAGGAAAAGGAGGGAAGGTCCTTCAAGTCAGGCTCTCCAAGTGGTGAGTAGAACGTTTCCAGGTCCTTGTTGGCACCCAAATGCAACAATTTTTGTTCATTTCTCTTGGGGTACAGGTGGTCATAGCCAGACAAGAGGGGCACACTCGATTGGGAGAAACTCTCTTCAACCTAGATAGCGTGCAGAATAACATTATTAAACATGCATTATAGATTTATACTATGCAGTGCCATTGTAAAGATGCTAGAAAAGTTGAACTATTGATTAGAACAGCATATATATTTATATATATATGACAAATTAATGCAAGTTTATGCATAATGAGATCTTTACAGACTTTATATAAATATGGATGTGTGACTGTATGTATGGCATAGTCCATGCAGTCATTTAATGCGTTAGAAATTAAGAATATTATACCTTTTTGTCGGTACTGGTGGCAGATGTACACTGGGCTTCCATGGTAGGCCTAGGAAGGGAGAACAGCTCCTGGGCATCTCTAGCGGCACCCACTTGGAGCTGGTCCTCAGTCTCTTGATCTACAGCTGTAGCCAAGTGCAGAAGCTCAATTTGCTCAACAACGTCTTTCCCTTCCTGATCCTTGATGTAAGCCACATTGACCTCCAGGTCCTTGGTAGCATGAACGTACGCTCCATCCACTGTCACTCTCTTAGGTTCCAGTCTGTCATAGGCTGATGATAATACAATAATTGGTCCGGCGAGAGTGCCCTTCCTCTCAACAGCATACTGTATATATATACAAATATGGAATACGTACATTATAATTATTGAAGGAGTGAAGGAAAACAGCATCACACTGGCTGACATACATTTATGCCGTATCTTATATAAGAATAATGCAAGCCTATTAATCTACAGAAGAGGCATCCTGGATCACTGTAGCAATATTGTCATTCTCAATCTCAGTTTATCTGCTAGCGAAAGCCTACAAGGCCGACATAGCCCTTAGCTAATATTTTTGACACCTCCTATGTACACCTTGAGCTACAATTCAGAAGCTACCACTATATTATATACATGTGTACTGTGGTCCAAGTGTGTCGGAAGTATAGGCACTATAATTATGCCATTATCAATGGTAATTTTCTTGACTCATTCAATCACCACTGTCCTGTTAATGTCACAGAATATGAAAGCTGAATATTTCATTCTATGGTCGTTGTACCCTATTCAGTGTATACTGTATGTGACACAGTTCAAAGCCATTAATTTTACCCTAGAAAGCTGTACTTGCAGTAAATGCAGTTGCATCAGAATTTAAGTTTACCTTCTGCTTCCAGTACTTGAGGTAAGAGAGGAGGTCTCCAAAAGGAACAAACTCCAGGGCCAGTGCAAGTGGCAATGCAGTGGAGACACAGCCCACCATCTGGACCACATGGCAACACTCCCCAGTGGACACCTTCTTCATCATGGCAATCTCCTCCAGGAAGTTCTCTACCTCTCGCTTCTCTGCACCTCCTGCAGCAGTCATCAGCAGTGTTTGTGTGATTATTATAGCCATGTATGATGGGCAGAACATGCATACTTGCTAACCTTTGTACATGAGTAAGTATATCATGTGCAAACATATGTCCATAGAATTGGTATATTGAAACACTTACCAACTGAGCTAAGCAATAAGTAAGCATTCATTGCATAGCCAAATATTACCAAACTCCACCTTTCAGCAGTTTGATGGCCACTGTGTAGGGGGACTTCCCTTCCTGCATCTGCATTGCCATGTACTTCTTGGCTGGAGCTGTGGCAACATCCATAGAGAGTGTGCCTTTGTAGACCTGACCATAGTTCCCTTCACCCAGTTTGGTTCCCACTTTAAATTGAGAGCTAAAAAGTTCCCACTCATCACCCTTGGAGGGTAGGAGTTTGGCCAGTGCTCTGGAATACTGTAAAGACAGCATGACCATGGCACTGAAATTATAGACCTAAGATGCTGAGATAAACTACATAAATTATAGTTGTATTCATGTACATAATTATGCATGTAAGTATGTATGTACGTATGTACTGATGTGCAACCCAATAATCTGTACTAATGTTTCAAACATTCAGAATGTGAAGAGTGCACACCTCAAACTTGTAGCTTTCTTGTTGCCCTACAACTTTGTACACACTACATGGATGCATGTGAAACGGGAGAGACACAAGTGATCAATGTGTGTGAGTTCATCTTGTATGACACGGATAGTCACTGTAGGCTTGGATAAGAGAGGTGTGCAATGTATGGATGTGTTAGAGACCCACAACATGAGTTCCACTTTCTTCTTTCTTATGGATGCCGTGACGAGGAGCATTCCAATGACAATTGCAGAAACAAAAAAGACTGTCACCAACACAGAAATGATGACTGCACAGCAAATTCAAGGGCAGAAAACTTAAAATAAACATTACTTAAAGTCAAACAGAATTTGTAAACTAATTTTTGTACTTGAGCATGCATAGCATATACCGCAGTAAGCTATCTAAGCCTCAATCCATAGCTTCCCTTCAGAATTAAATTTGTGTGTAATGGAAAATTATAAAATTCTATTTATTGATCTTTCAGTTCGGAAGTTGAAGTGGCACAGTTATTTATTACAAGATTCTCTCCTTGATGTAAGAATTGTATGACCAACACGATAGGTAGTTCTCTTGGAAGTCACTATCCGAAGATTTGATTTCTTTACCAAACGTTCTTCAGTGGTAATGGCTTACAGAATGTGTGGTGGTTAAATAGGTGAGGGTGACAGCTAATGATGTGACAGCTGATGATGTGACGATGATGATGAATGAAATAAAAATGGATAGAATGGATGCGTGGAAACATTTGTAAAGTTATGGGACTGAATACTCACTGATGTCTGTGCTGACCGAAGCCTGAGACTTTTCTTCAGTGGCAGGAGGAATGCCTAATAAAGGGCATTTAGCAAGACGCAGTATCACGCAGGCAGGATTCTCTGTTTACAAGTACAGTGCAAGGTTTCACAATGATTTGTTCAATTTTACTATAATATATATTCATTGGCAGCCATGCAGATCTTTAAAGGACTTTCATTCAGAACAATAACACTGTCAGTTAACATATAGAATGAATGTCTGCATATTGAAGGCAATATTATGACCATTGAATGGGCCTGGAACTCAAGTTTTCGATCCAAGCAATTACGTCACGGCGGGCCTACTTGAACATCCGTCTCCTGCTGCATAGCATGCAGTGCAAGGTTAGGAGGACCACCTGCATGGGAGCGGTCCTAGTGAGGTGGAGACTGTTGTTCAGTAGACATTGTAAGGTACTATCCTATAATTTCTATTCTTTCCTTTAGTGGGCCGAAGCCTTTTGTACTATAATCATAGTCACGTACAACTTGCATTTACCGTATCCTCTCTAAAAATTCGTCACCCCTAGTGCAGCGAAAATTTCGTCTTTTGAGGCAATTAGAGCTGGAATGGAGAAGACCGTCGAAGGTGACGAATATTTAGAGTTTTCGGACGAAACATTAGAGCGAAGACGAAACATTAAAGAGCTATTCCGTATGGGCATTTCTTGCTGAAATGGCCGCTTTCACGTTGACCGGGCGAACAGCAGTGCGAGGCTACCGTCCGAACGAGAAGGATGTGGAGACGATTCGCGATCACTGAACTCCATTGTCGCACTAGAAAGAAAATGAACGACGTACAAAGCGTCGAGAAGGCTTATAGACAAACAGAACAATGCCAAAAGGACAAAGACAACAGCGAGTGCTGTTGGCTTTGCTCCTAGGCTTTGTTCCTTGGCCGGCGCAGCCGTATTGCAGGCATTTCCGACGAATATTTAGAATGCTTCCTGTTCATGACGAAAATTAGAGGCCAATGGCGGAAATTAGAGAGACAGGAAATTCGTCACGATTAGAGTACACTTGAGCATATTTTTTCTCCTGACGAAAATTAGAATGATGAATTTTTAAAGCGAATACGGTATCACCAAAGGCCTTTGAACGCCCCAAAACATGGTTCTTGCAGTAAGTTACACATCATACATGTTTATCCCACTACCATGGCCACTCACATGGTCCTGCACTGTACTGGCTGAGGTTCTGTCTGTCCAATGCACTCACATTCAGGGCATTTAGAGATGCATTATCAGCTACATATAATTATGTAAACAATTGCAATTGAAAGAAGTACAGCATTTAATTGATTTACACAACTGTTGCTAGTATATTACATGATACAGAGAAGAGTGTGGCTTCACTTCCAGGTCACTGTCACTCATTCTTTAATAATGGCAGTGACTTTGTGTTATGCAATTAATTGGCATATTACTATGAATATATTTTCAGGCAGGCCATGGACACTGCGCTTTGCCCTTCTTTGTTACATTTTCTTGTATTCTCATTTAACTACAATTTACTTGGACCCAGGTTTGTGTTTGCCTCAGTGTTCAGTGCACACTCCCCCACAGCGATCTACTTCGATCATTGACCCATTATTACATTATTTATAATTATCACAACACTCACTGCAGTTGCCATTTATGTACTATAACTGATTTGTGCATGTGTTGCCCACACATACCCTACACATTCACTTCCCACCCTCCCTTGTCATCTTAAGCACCTACCATCCACTCCTGTAATCCACAACGACGCAGTTAGGCAGTCATGTCCACTGATGCTCACTGCTTGAACATTACTCACTAGCACATCTCCAAGTGAGACTCTAGCCAGTGTGGATAAGAAGTGACCCATTGCAAACCTATATACAGTAAAGTTAGTCAGGTAATATTGGTGTAACCACATATATGCACACAAGCTATTACAGTTTTAAGTGTATGTTCAGTATAATGGTAAACAGCTGCATTGTATTTAGTAGGCTAAATGAAGTGCATGCTTGGTTTGTTATATACAGAAGCACCTGTCAACGTCTTCTGAGTTGGTCCCATTCCTTGGGAAGCTGATCTCTATCTCCTCTTCTGCTACAAGAGATGGCTCAATGTTGGCACAACCAAGGAGTTGACCACTTTGGGCACTGGTGCCATACACCACAATGGAGCGGCCAAAGACTGTATGTAAGTAGTTGGGTTGAATTATTCAATTCGAGCAGTACACAGGAACTCATATGATATACGTACATGAAGGGCCGGTGTACAGACAGAATAATACTGTGGATAGGTATAATCTGTAGCTGTATGGAGTTGGCTGCACGTAAAGTGGACAACTCACTGGTGAAGGGTCCAACTAGATGCAAGTTTTCATCATAGAATGAATAGGTCTTTCGATCATTATTTGTCACTGGTTCCAGTCCAAGTGTCTCCAGCTTCCCACTGAGGTCTCCCATGGCACATCTCTGTTGGCTCCGTGAAGTGCAGTTGTCACAGTAGCCAGACTCTGCAGTAGTGTTCACTCCATACGGGTTGTAAGGTTGGTTAGTGCTGGTACCATTGCTTCCTGCATGTCCTTCATGAATGTACCATTCGTGGTCATTGGTAGGCTATAGTGTGCATGGAGAGTAAAACATTAATTCACTGGAATCTGTCAAAGATGGTCACTGAGTTAGGCAGTCACACCTCTATACCAGCCAGCCTCCCTGCTAGCTGGTTTTAAGCAGCACTATGTTAAACATTGCAAACTACCTCTGTAGATCGAGCAGCCACCTCTCTATAATGGTCATTTAGAATGACTCACAGGTGGCCGACTTAGACAGGTTTCACTGTATACATATGCACACAATCTAACCCACAGAAGCAGCTAACTTGGAGAAGTCCTCAACTTGTCATGAAGTCACTGCCACATATTTTATTCAAAATGGCCTAGGAAGAGGACCACCAATTAATGTCTCTCAATCATTATGATGTCAGCTGATCAGTGAAAACAACTTAAGCCACTAACCATGGCTGTCTGAATTGAAAAAATTCACACAGCTGAGTTATAGGTAGACAAGTGACAGGAATGTGCAACACAGAATGTGAGGAGCGCGTCTTAAATTGCGCTCAACAGTTTTGCCAAAGATAGATATATGCAGAATTGGATAGTTTAAAAGACATGGCTCTCCTTCTAAATCGCCATGCATGGTCTACATAACTGGTGTGTTTGTACATTTACGTACATGTGTATAATGCATATGAGCATATTGAGAGAGTACAGAACAGTCAGAAGCAGTACAGGAGAACAGTTAGAGGGTGTAATTCAGGAATGGATGGACCAGTCCTATGGAGCATGTAAACGTAACTTTTGCATGATCTCATTGTCAGTGTACTGGTGAATAGTGACCATTTCCTACTTCCTCCTCATTATTCTTATTGTGTGAGTGTATGTGTGTATGATCCCCACTCAGAGGAGTCTAGTACCCAATTGGAAATGAGTTATATTGAATTGCAGCAAACAGCCTACCTGAGTAATGTTCACATATGCCAGGTCCACAGTGATCACAGTGGGTCCTAGAGCCCAGTCTGGAAGGCGCACCACTTGGGTCTACAAACGTGTATGGGGAGAGGGGGGTGCATGAAGGCAGCAAGTATGGTTATAGCCTACAGTATCAAACAAGCAATTAGTTTTATCTAAACAAGTTCTCAAGCAAAGCAAAGCAAAGCAAAGATTGACGTATAAATTATTAGACTTCAAACAGCTTAATATGGCAAACAATATTCTTATTATGCCGACGAAGAATAGGCAAGAAATGGACAATTATTGACACTCTCCAGTATTGAACCCAGGACAACTTACATCCTATCGAAGGGCTTCAGCTGCCCAAGCCAACAACCAGACCAGGCCATGACAACTGGCCCTTCCTCACCTTATACCCTGCCATCGTTCAGTACTGATATGTTGTATGCAAGTTCTAAGTGGCAGCAGCTGATGGCACACCTAAAAAGCTAGTTGAACCATTCCAGCATTCTGAACTAGTTAACCTACATGTGGTGAGGAAGGGAAAGTTGTCATGGCCTGGTTGCATGGTTAGCTCGGGCTACTGAAACCCCATGATTGGGTGTAATTTGTCCCGGATTCACTATTGGATTGTGCCAATTATCCCTTCATTGTACTATCACTCTTTTGAGTCGTAACTTACCATTGTAATAGTAGACCTGACACAATCAGTTTAACCTCTACCCAATAACGGGTTAAAAGCAAATCACATAGTCGACCAATCACTCCTCATTTAAGTTGTTCAATCCAAAGGCACGATCCTTGAATGACTTTGCAGAAGGCACCATTTTATAAAACTAACAACACTCGGTGAACAAGACAGATGATGGCTGGGAACACAATCTTTCAGCAGAGATTTCTGTCCACACTAGTTCAGCTATATATGGGACAGATCTGTATGCATGAGAGGGATTGGCGGCAGTGCAAGTGTTTAGGTAAGTAAGACCCATGCAGGACTGCTACCTCCTTGCCATACATTGTCTCACTTGATTGGATAATTATTCACAATAATATTCCTACACAAGTGAGAACCCACAAATGTGACTCTTCCAGTGAGTGTGGGTCCATCAAACACAGCATAGCCCTTCACAGTGTGGCCACTCCCAGTCACAGAGAGTTCTATTGAGTTACATTCCGAATCATTCACCTGTGGACAGGTGTGATAGGATGTCAAGCATAAGGCAAGACAAAACCACAACACTGCATATATACGTAACAGAAAGAGAGAGAAATATAGTACTGTCTGCATTTGCACAGAATCCGATATATTTGAAAATCAGTATCATTCATATTGAAGTTAAAATTTGATCATGCAATTCTATAATGGCATGCTTAGTCAACAGCAACATGTAACAAACCTTACTGTCCATAAATTAAGCATTCGGTGATACATAATTAATTATACCTAAGAAATATATTGTATTAGAATGGGAGAGCCAAATGCATGGTATACCTCACAGCATGCTAACAATTCACTGCACTTCTGGTGTAGTAGATAGCTCCTATATAAATGTGGTGGCAATGAGATTAAGTATACACCCATGCAAATACATTGATCTCTTCTTATACCAAAGATGCTCTGCTCACCGCATGTCCCAAAATGGTTGCATTGCCAATTAGTGGTACTTCAAAAATGAAGTTTAAATATGCAATCTGGTGGTTAGAAAGATCCCCTACTGGAAATAGATCATTTGTGTTTGCAGTACCAAAACGTAGGCCATGTGGGTACCAGGGATCAAATATCTTTGTTCTACTTGTACATTTTCCAGCGATACCTTCAAGGATGTTGTACTGGAGGATGTTCAAATTTGATACATCAGGCAAACTTGCTGGTAAATACTGGATGGATTGACTAAATACATGTTTACCTCTGAAGGTCGCATCCACAGGGAACAGATTTTCAAACCTCGCACAACCAATCACCACCCTTGTAGAGGTTTGAATGGATGCAGCATAACCAATAATGTTGGATGACGTTAGGGTATTTCTGGAGAGTTGTTGCATGAAAGGAGAATTGGCAGGTAGTTGGCCCCTGTAACAAGAGTAATGAGAGTTGTTCCTCCCTCCAAACCAGCACATCTATGAAGCATGGTGTCATATGGACCCTGCAACATTACATTATAGCAAAAATCACAATGTGCATAAAGTACCTAAATGTTTAGTACTCACGGTCATGCATAGTCTGTAATTATTAATGCATGTAATATATTTAGAGCATTAATATAATATGCATCCACAACAAGCAACTCACGACAGAGGCTGTATTGTACCAAGCAGACTCACCATAACTTTGTCGTGAACAAGAATGCTGACATTTAGCATTGCTTTCTCATTACCATTCGCCAGCTCCTTCTCTGTTAGGAATTTTCCTACCATATAGCTCTCTCCTTAGGGCAAGATTAATGAAGATGAATATAATTAAAAGTTGCATGCATTGTAGGCACCAACAGCATATTTATATTGTGTAAAAGCGAATACTTTTCCTGCAAGCTGGTGACAACATCCACAATAAAAGAGGCCTATAATTATATAAACAATTGCAACATTGAAGATTTGGCCATGCAATACTCACCTCCTGACCATTGCACGATGTATATCTTCCCGAACACGCCAGACACGAACTCAGCAGAGACGGCATACGAAGGAAGAGAGTACGGAGTGATTGACCCACAGGTTAGGGGTTGCTCATCGCTGCTGTTAACCAGAACCAAAGATCGCAAGATCAAGGAAGTAGTAGTCACATTGTAGATGTAGTCCCATTCTTTGCCGCTGTGATTAGGAATTGACCAAGATACTCTGGTCTGCAGCGCAGCTTGGGATCGACGCTATAATCCACTGGTAGCTCGTAAATCTGCCACTCGGCAAAGTCTATTTGCAATTGGAAGCGAACCTGCACGTTCGCACCGAACTGGTGCAGATAGGCTTGGGAAGCAACTCCTCTCATGCCAATGAAGGCTGTAACGGAATAAGTCGTTTCTAAGGAGAAAGTGGAAAGCGAGATATCACTATACGACTCCATGCAACACGTCAAAATGCACATCCGCGAAATCTCTCTTACCCACGAGGCCTTGTGCCTTAATCTGCTCCGGGTTAATAAACAGCAGTAAATTCAGTAGAACAGCTACACACGGAACCTGATATCTGGTGAACTCCATTAGACTCACAGCGCGTGTCACTGCCAGAGCGCACAGGAAATATCGAGCCTCAAATGGAGACTGAGCGCAATTGCGCTCTCAAACCGCCATAACTCTGAAGTATATTCCGCACCACACAGTAAGCAATTAATAACATTCCATGCATGTGCATATAATTATTATAATTTTGACAAGTCGCATACTGTATGGCGCGCGTGAGGAATATATTTCAGAGTTTTGGCAGTTTTCAGACAATCCACAAATAGCATTTTTCTACTTGCCAAATTGTTGGCCTCTAGATGGCTTCTTGCACCGTAAGCTAGTCAGGTCTCTCATAGAACTGAGTTTGTTTCACACTTTATAATTGCAATTAATTGCAGAATAAGAACTTTTTGATAACTAAAATAGTGTCCAATTCACTAATAATAATAATTTTATCATTTATTATATTACACTCCATTCAGTAAAGCAAAATATCCCCTTGAAAGAGTATTCAGCAAGCAGGATATTGATTCCACAAGAAGATTCACCTCAACTCTGTCATAGGTGTACATACGGGTACATGGGAAATACCATGGGTTAGTTATAGGGAATACACCAATTCAGCCTAACATTTTACTTGTCACACTGATTAAATCAGTGTATCATTACAATGTGTTGTATATTGAAGAAACAAAGCAGGTATTTGTATCATGTGCAAATGTATATATATAAAGCGCCCGAGCAGCCATGTTATAACTGACTTGTTACGATTCAAACAGCAGCGATTAGCGCTTGAATTTGTTCGCTGTCTAATGAATTTACTGAACGAACCTGACTGAAGTTACTATAGAAACCAGAGAACACGCTCTTCTCGGAGCACAAGGCGAAAGGCGAGAAGCGCGTCGCAAGAAAAAGGCTGTCAGCGGCCTCTCGTACTGAATAAAGCGTCGGCGTCGCTTGAGTCGGCACTAGGGCAAATAATTAGAAGTCCTACAAGCAGCGTATGAAGGGAGAACTTTCTTTTTAGAGAGTGTACTAGGATTTAAACGACTGGAGAACTTGGGAGTGGCGAGGTCTACCTTCAATTTGATCCAACAAGTGAACTCGTGAAAGGGAATCTTGGTTTCTCTATCACTAAAGACATTACATGCACAATTACATGTCACAAGAGAATCTTGGTTTCTCTATCACTAAAGACATTCCATGCACAATTACATGTCACAAGGGAATCTTGGTTTCTCTATCACTAAAGACATTCCATGCACAATTACATGTCACTGCCATAAAAATACACGTGTGCTAGGCATAAATTTATGTTGATGACTCATCTTTCCAGAGCCAATGTTCATGAGAAAGTTCACAAGGTGATGAATATCAAAGGCATTTTGATAAAGCAGTAAACAAAACGTTTGTTTAAGGCTTGAAAGTGATTGGGTTAGCAAATAAGAGCCCCCGTTGATGCAGTGTGTCATGAGGTGTGAAAGTGTAAACAGTGGCATTATGCAAAATTAGCACACTGCAGCTTGCTTTGATGTATGGCTTCCTCGTGTAACAATGTTAGATTGCTACTGTCCCATACCATTAAGGATTATTTCAAATTGCAGAATTGAGACCTACTCCCACAGGGTATTGGGGCAGATCATGTATCTGTATGTAGATGCAGGAAATGAATCAGATGTCAGCATAATATATACCCCTGGTGAGCACCAATGGTAGTAGATGGCTGCTCTAAAAGCAATGTTTCTGTTTGCTATAATATTACAGCACAATGTGGACACTGCCCACTATGTATTGTTTGCAGAGTTCTACCCTAGTTTCCCGTGTATGTATCACCATGGCAACGACATATTTCATGGCAATATTCTTGTAGAGTTGCATACGTGCGTCTGTATGTGCATTGTGTGTGTGTGTGTGTGTGTGTGTGTGTGTGTGTGTGTGTGTGTCTGTGTGTGTGTGTGTGTGTGTGTGTGTGTGTGTGTGTGTGTGTGTGTGTGTGTGTGTGTGTGTGTGTGTGTGTGTGTGTGTGTGTGTGTGTGTGTGTGCGTGCACACGTATGTATGTGTGACCAAGACTTATTCCATAACTGTGATATACATGTTGAGGTTGTTGAAGACACTGTAGCACAGTGATAATTATTCAGCAAACATTGAAATGCACACACTTGTGTAAGTCCTTATCAATTGTATATGATTTGCAAATGGTATACAAGATGGAGCCTCATTGTCAGATGAGAGATTTGTATGCTGTATAGGCTCGTAGCTCATCGTTCTCAATGAAGGGACTTGTAACGCACAGGGAATTTCCATTCAAGGGTGTGCAGCTACAGATGTACTGTAGTGCGAGTCAGGCTGAATGGTTATATAGCTCTTATCTGTGTTGGCTGTGGCAATGATGTTCTTGAATGAGTACTTCAATTGGGTGACGTTCAGGCGGGCCCCCGGCTCATGGCACCAGCAGCTCAACATCAGCTCATATCTATTGCCATGGCAACCATGGTGAAGAGACCAGAGACCATGGAAATAGTAGACTACACATTGTTATTCTATTTTGCCAAGCAGTAATAATGAGACATATTGTTACATTGCTACCATTGGTGCAATTCATCATTATCAAGCAGCTACATTAAAATTTATTTGAATCGCTACTCCCTGAAGTACCAAGTCCATGTAAATATTCACAGTGTAGCTACATAATGAACTTTGAGATGTAAAACAGCAAACGTACACTTCAGCAGAGGCATGCTCTGGCTTGGACAGTCTGTAGCCACTGACAACCTGTGCCATCATACTGGACAGAAGAATATCTCCATACGGTGTGTCTCCTGAGAAGAAGTGTATCCAACATTGTCAAATGTTGTGCTGTTTTAGTTGCCTATATGCAACAATTGTTGCTTCATTGGCAAACAAAATTTAAATATATGGCACATCCCAAATATATTTCTTACTTAGCCCAAGTGCATACAGAATACGTAACTTACCCAAAGTGTACATCTCCCATAAGCAGACTCCAAAGGACCACCTGAGAAATGAATGTTAAACAAACAGTCCATCAGATCCCAGGGCTGGAATCATTTACATACAAGTTGCATAATACCCTTAAGAAGATATGTCAACTATGAACAGGCAATATGTCATACAATTTTATTGAGCTCTAATAAGTGCAACTTGTGCCAGTTCCTTGGCCAATACATTTTATACACAATCAGGAATTGCTGGGTACTCACACATCAGATTTGTCAGTGTAGATGTTGTCAGTCACTGTCTCTGGTGCCATCCACCTCAGTGGTATATTGTCCTTGAGGGAGGACACATACTCTGGTGTGTCTCGTGAGAGACCAAAGTCTGATATTTTGAGCAGCTTCCTCTCATCCACCAGGATGTTGCGGCACGCCAGGTCACGGTGGAGGATACCCAGAGAAAAGAGGTACTCCTGAAGGGATGGGAGGACTTGTTCAACCTGCATGTCACCATCTATTTCTTAGTGAGAGTTGAAATATTCATACATAGTCTTCATTACATATTTGCTCCACTCACCATTCCATTGGATATTTGGTATGCAAATGATGGGAGGTCTCCCAAGTCTTGCCTTCCCAAAGGTGTGTAGAATTGCTCAAGGTCTTTGGTGGTTTCCATGTCTTCCTTGGGGGCAAGGTGATCATAGACAGATGATGGGAGCACACTCTCTTGCAATTGGGACAGGTTTTCCTCATCGTCAGTGTTTTCACACTGCACATTCATGTACAATTATGGAGCATTGAAGGACAGCAATAATACCAATATAAGTTGTATGCATTTATGATATACATCTGTTGCGATGACATACAATGCATCCTTGCCACCAAATTACGAACTGGAGCTGTTCAAGATCACGTGCAGTACAGAAGGAGGCAGGCATACAATTAAATACACTAATGCTCATGTTTTAATACATTAGCTAATTGTGGAAGTGCACATTTGAATGCATGATCATGCGCATGTGCACAAGAAGTACAATCTTACATTCTGCAATTCATCTAGATCTTTTAGTACAGTAATGGTAACACACTCATGCAAGCTGTATAAATTTTGTAACTAGCTGTGAGTGTTCAATATAGGGTGGATAAATATTGCTGTTTGGTTGTGCATGGGCTATAAGTAACTATTGCAAAGTGTCTGTGATTCCATACCTTTTTCCTCCAGTACTTGAGGTAAGAGAGGAGGTCTCCAAAGGGAACAAACTCCAAGGCCAGTGCAAGTGGCAGTGCAGTGGAGACACAGCCCACCATCTGGACCACATGGCAGCACTCCCCAGTGGACACCTTCTTCATCATGGCAATCTCCTTCAGGAAGCTTTCCACATCATGACTCTCAGCATTTCCTGTTCAAGTCATGTGGATGTACATACTTGTGCTTGATTGTGTGTAGTATATGCGTGTACGTGTGTGCGCGCGCATGCATATGTGTATGTGTATACGTATATGTACCTTTTAGCAGTTTGATAGCTACAGTGTAAGGGGACTTCCCTTCTAGTATCTGCATCGCTATGTACTTCTTGGCTGGTGCCGTGGCAACATCCATGGAGAGTGTGCCTTGGTAGACCTGACCATAGTTCCCTTCACCCAGTTTGGTTCCTACCTTGAATCTGGAGCTGAATACTTCCCACTTGTCTCGCTTGGAGGGTAGCAACTTCAACAGTGCAGTGGAGAACTGTGGTCAGAAGAATGCATGTACATGCACCTCATTTGCACCATCAACACTGTGCAGCTGAAGCTGGACCCACCTCTCTGTTTTCCTGAAGACCATTAACTCGATAGATGCTGTATGAGCAAACAAGCAAGATATAATTTTAACCATGTTTTACAAGAATGAAGTCTACAATGTAAGTACAGCGATTGTGAGGGCAATTTGTACTTGTGCTGCCATGTATGTAGTGGGATACATTCAGGTATAATAATAGGGTAACTGACAACAAGGTCAATCTGTGCATTGAACAACAAGCTCACTACATAAGACATACAAATGAAGTTGGATATGGCCTGAGCAAAACTTCCCTAGCATTATTTAGGCTGTAAATTGTCATAACAAGTGAATGGGTACACGAACTTTTATAATAGTACTTTTGGAATTTTATGAAGGTGGCTGTGCAAACAATGACTTCTTCCTTTACTAGTGTACCCCTTCCTTTGCAGGCAGGGTTGCAACCATGTTGCCAGACACTAGAGGTACTGTGTATATACTTATATAGGAACCAGCTATCAACGTGCATCAATTCAGTCACATTGTAGATCTGCATTATTGGTAATGGCATACTATGCAGTGTGCATAGAACAGGAACAGAATGTAACTATGCTTACCTGTGTGAAGTGTCCGTTTGCAAACAACATTGTTGTTAAGAGGAAATTGGCATTAAGCTATTTAATGCTACAATCAATTCCTGTGTAATCATCATCAACAACACTATTAAAAATAGGGAGTGCATGACTATCACACCAAAATTGGTGTAAATTGGTTGCCACAATGAGCACACCCTTTGCAGTGTGATGTTCACTCCAACCATGCAGTACACAACATACCATTATGGGTATACAGTTTGAAAGAGTGTAAGCACTTAATGGAACATTTCACTACAGATATGGTACACTACTTTAAGGATTTGAGTATTCGTAATACACAACAGTGAACTTCACCGGGGAATACGGCATCCCCTGCAAACATTGGGCATCTGGTGCCCCAGTGAACTTCATTGGGGAATACAGCATCCCCTGCAAACATTGGGCATCTGTGCCCCAGTGAACTTCACCGGGGAATACGGCATACCTTGCAAACATTGAGCATCTGGTGCCCCAGTGAACTTCATTGGGGAATACAGCATCCCCTGCAAACATTGGGCATCTGGTGCCCCAGTGAATTACACCAGGGAATATGGCATCCCCTGCAAACATTGGGCATCTGTGCCCCAGTGAACTTCACCGGGGAATACGGCATCCCCTGCAACACTAAGTACCTAACGGTATAACCTGCACAAATGGCATACTTAGTTTGAGGAGGTCCTCCCACTGTACAGAACATATATACCATCAGGCTCAGCTGCGTCCTGGGTAGCTATGTACTTAGATAGCTTGTATAGGATTCCAAATAAACTCATGTCATCTTTAATTTTGGTTATGAATTAGTACTTCAAAGTCTCTTAATCTATCAGAAATGACATGACAGTGTGGATACTGGTGTCAGTGTGAACGTCACACTAAAGTAATGGTGTGACTGATCACACCCTTTGTGTGAGCACTGACTGATGCGATGGTTACACCATGTTTTTAACAGTGAAGGCATACGTAATTATGCATAAGTGAATTAGATGTGCAAGCACATGTACCATCTTTAGCAATGCACATCAGCCACTCACTGTTGTCAATGTTGTACTTGTCTGAACCCCCAGACTCAACTGTTCTCCCAGTCAATGGAGGGACACCTAATATATAAGAGCATTCATATACAATAGAGCATGATGCAAACTTCATACTACACTGACACATTAGTCAATCAGCTAGTGCGCCGACTAGCAAGTGTTGTATATAACCAATATGTATACGCTGTCACAGATCATTGTGGCATATTTATATTTCAGAAATAAAATTAATTATAACTTTACAAAGTTATTATAATGATGTGTGTCTTAATACTGTCATAAGTATAATTATACTGACAGTGCTATAGCTGCTGAGCTTTAAGCTACAGAATTAGCAGGAACTATATTATATACAGCGGTTTTATTAAAAAGTTCAGTTCAATTTATGGGACTTTCAATTAACTTTCTTGCATATCAAAATTTGGTGTATGCAAATATTCTTGGGGGTATAGTCTTTGCATTACTAGCAAAATTTGCTATACCTGTTAACATTAGTAGACTCGTAAGGTTCCTGGTGTAATAAGGCATACACTAATGTGTAGGGTGACAATTGTCAGGCTGACACCATACACAGCATGCAGTACATGCAAAGTGGAATTGTACAATCATATATGCCATTCTATGATTAATATGCAGTTTGATTGTCCCATAAGATGTAAATATGACACTCACATGGTCCTGCACTGTACTGGCTGAGGTTCTGTCTGTCCAATGCACTCACATTCTGGGCATTCAGAGATGCATTGAGTTCTAATTGCAAGTCAAGCAACACCTCCACTGATCATCAGTCATGCAAGCAATAAATGTATTATAGTGAGCTAACTTAATGGACAATCCCTCAATTTAAGCAAGCCATAATTGTACTACACAATTTTTATAAATAGTATATTCTATCACATTATTCTTGTGCTTTTAAAATGTCCATTGCAAAATTCCACCTATAATGCATTCAGCAGAACATGCATAATATGCAGTACCATCCACTCCTGTGATCCACAGTGAAGCAGTCAGGCAGTCATGTCCACTGATGTTCACTGCTTGAATGTCATTTACCAGCACATCTCCAAGTGGGACTCCAGCCAGTGTGGATAAGAAGTGACCCATTTGAACTCTTAAAGTGATCAATTGAAAGGCACAGAATGCCACAGATAAATGTATAGCATATTATATAGTGTAATTGCAAGCACTGTCATTATACATAACAGTTCGTGGTGGAACTTTACAGAGTTAGCACATGTTGATGTCTTCTGGGTTGGTCCCATTCCTTGGGAAGCTGATCTCAATCTCCTCCTCTGCTACAAGTGATGGCTCAATGTTGGCACAACCAAGGAGTTGACCACTTTGGACACCGGTGCCATACACAACAATGGAGTGACCAAACACTGCATGTACAAATGAAACCAATTCTTCATTCTCAGATATGCACAGGCGTACGTACTGTGGTCTGATGTGTGGATGAAACAATGAGGCTTGTGTCAATCTATATACAGCCAGGTATTTTAGCCTCACCAGTGAAAGGTCCAACTAGATGTAAATTTTCATCATAGAATGAGTAGGACTTGCGAGGGTAGTTCGTCACTGGTTCCAGCCCAAGTGTCCCCAGCTTCCCACTGAGGTCTCCCATGGCACATCTCTGTTGGCTCCATGAAGTGCAGTCATCAAAGTAGCCAGACTCTGCAGTAGTGCCCACTCCATATGGGTTGTACAGTGCTCCAGTGTGGTCAGTACAGGTTTCATTGCCTTTCGTAAATCCCTCATGAATGTACCATTTATGGTCACTGGTAGCCTGTGGTGTGCATTTAATAATGAGACGTACATTCTTATTAGTGATAAAATTTGTCTGAATCTATAATGAACACCATAATTTTAAATGATAGTGCACATGTACAAAAACAAGGCGATTTGGATGATGCAATGTCTTGTATCAAACTAGGCATTCTAGCTATGGTCGACATTGTACAGTTCGTCACTGGACACCAACTGACTTCATGACTGCCTTAACACAGACATGTACCACAGCTAGTACACTAAAAAGCAGCTGAAGTGTAATCCCAGCACCCTAGATGTTTGAAACTATCACTTAGAATTACATTATTGCTATAATATAGAGTTGCCTTACCTTAGTTGAGTTTGTATAGGCCAGGTCCACAGTGACCACAGTTGGTCCGAGATTCCAGTCAGGCAGGTTTATTGCTTGTGTCTGCAGAGCACAGGAGAAGAATGAAATGCATCAAGTGTCTGTGTTTCTACTTCACACACATTCATTGCAGCAAGCTAAGAAGACTATAATAACAATTTGATTTATATCAACAAAGCTACGTATATAATTATAATAGACAGCTAGGCACAATGCACAGTGTTACTGGTATTTCAATGTTTCTACAATTACCCTAGAGGTGAGGAGCTAGATTCAAAGTGCACAATACATAAATTATGCAATGTTTCACTCATGCATACTGTTCCTTTATCATTGTGACAGCGTTATATTGGTTAATAACATACAAATGTGACTCTTCCAGTGAGTGAAGGTCCATCAAATACAGCATAGCCCTTCGCAGTGTGTCCACTCCCAGCTACAGACAGTTCTATTGAGTTACACTCAGAGTCATTCACCTGTGGACAGGTGTGAATTCAATACATAGCAATTATAACATGATAACTGGCAATTTGAGAGAAAAGTTAAAGTCTTATCTGTAATGCAGAGTCAAGGTACATGGCTATAATAATTATTATGTCGACATTAAATGATTGTGCATATTTCATAATACATGGCATTAAGTTATTAAACACGGCAATAGTTACCACATTATCATACCATGAGATAATTATGGTGTGGCATTATTCTACTAGAATCACATGAATACACAGTATCTGTTACATAATTAAACACTGCATGCAGTAGTGAAGTACATGCCAACATAATATTATATTAATGCTCTCTTACCACATGGCCCACGATGGTAGCATTTCCTATCAAGGGAACTTCATACAAAAATAAGAGGTATTCCAGCGGACGATTGGGCAGGTCACCTACAGGAAACTGGTCAGTTGTCTGCCTTGTACCCACTTGCACCCCTGGTGGGCTCCAAGGGTCAAAGATGGCTGCTCTGCTGGAACAGGAGACACTTTCTAGGATTCTATACTGACGGACTTGCGAGTTTGATGAATCCGAGAGGACTACTGGGAGATAGCGGGAAAACTGAGTAAAGGTGGTTTCACCTTGGTAACTAGCTGCCACAGCCGACAGGGTTTCGATCCTGCCACAACCAAGTATCCCCCCGGATGAGTTCTGAACTGAAACAGCATGTCTAAGATAGGAAGACACTGTATAAGTTTTAAGAAGTTTCAGCGGAAATCCTGGCCTTGTCAGGTTGACAATGTTTAATTCTGTGACCACAACCTGGTTGGAGATCTCTCCTTCCAATGCATCACATCCACGCAGCATGGTGTCATAAGGACCCTGCATGCATAATTCATAACTTTTATGAATCAACTATAATTATACTAATGTTGCATTTTCAGTGTGTGCTCTGAAATGTGCATGAAAGTGGTGTATGAAATGTGCTAATTCTTGTCGCTCAGCTAACCAGTTCAGTACTGTGAAGTACAATGTTGACCCTCGATACTGTTGCCCTGCTGTCATCTGGATCTCTCTCCATTTGCAAATCCACCAGCATATAGATATCATCTGATAGAAAGCACATCAGTCAGTCAAGTCAGAGTGTACTGCAGCAGGCTAGTTAGCATGCAACAGGGTCATAAATCTCAATTTCAGGAAGCACTATAGTCCATACAGTCGATGTACAATGAAATAGGTCTATTAATTATGCAACGAAGGTCCACTAAACATTCACTTTCCCACTGGGAGATGCCGATCTGCCCAAACACGCCCGATTTGAACGCAATTCTTCCAGCAAAGTCTGGAAGACGCAAAGGTATGATCGACGCGCAAGAGACTGTCTCGTTGCCGACAATCAGAACAAGTGAACGCAATATCAAAGAAGCGGTGGTCACTCCGTAAATATAGTCTTCTTTCCTAGGCCCGTCAATGTAATGCAGAACGCGTCCAACATACTGATGGCTGCAGCGAAGCTTAGGGTCGACTGTAAGGTCCACGGGTAATTCATTAATTTGCCACCGTATCGGCAACTGGTTTGAGATGCTATAAGTTATTACATGTAGACCCAATCTCGCGTTCCCATCTTCTTCACTGATGAAGACTTGGCCCTTTACCCCACCAGTAGCAAAAAGAGAGCAGTGACTGCGCAAAGAGTAGGAGTGACAACATTTTAACATTATATATAACATATATATTATTAAACAAGTTATCACATGCCTAAGCCTCTTTCTTGAGCCTCCAGAGGGGCGAGCAGAATGGCTACAAAGGCCAGCACTGCACAATGGCTCTGTACTCTAGTGCACTGCATTGCACATCTAACAGCAGGTTCAGAACGACCGCGGCCAATGAACGGTATAAATAATTGTATACGTACACTGAATGGTCGGAAACGGGAGTTTTCCCATAATTCAATTAATTTGTCCATTCAGCACTCTTGAATAGCGAACATTGGAAGACTAGCAGAACTAGTCAGGAGTGAGTGCCTTGTATTTCAGCTAGCCTACTGTTCAGTAGCCAATGACTGACACAAGATTGTCCTCCGCTTTGTCTATGTAGGGCACTGATCATGAAACTATGCAGCTGACATTATATAAAACATACGGTTCGACTGAATCCCATCAATATTCACGCAGTTTGTCATGCTTTGTGACAGACACACAATTTATATTATCATACAGATCTGCAGGTAGCCTGCAGAACAAATGTAAGACATTGACAAATAGTGACCTCTTTGAATTTGAGGATGTCAGCATTTGCTAATTAATCATTAGACAGTAAATGTCAACTCTTATGGCATACAAACAAGTATTTCGAGTTAAAAAACTCGTGGGGCGCCAGGGCGCCCCTGAACCTCGAACTACTTGCTAGCAATTTTCCCATGTACGTTCAGTAAATCAGATAGTTGGGGGTACAGTATTGTTGTTGGCCTGAAAGATACATCAAGACACACTAGACCGTTGAGTTTGCAAGAGTTTCAAGTCTCCAGAGCAGCCAGTCATATCCAGTGAAAGCATCCCTACCAAACTGTCAAATGTTTGCCTACTGCTTTTTTATCTATATGACATTCTGAATGAGCAATTGTTACTTTGTGCCTGGAGGAGGAGTGTGCTGGCTAAAAGGCTACCCTATGATGACTATATGAGCGAATCATGGCTATAATTATGTGTCATGACTCGCTGGTCCTCCATTATTGGCTTACGGGTCACTAGACTTCTGTTGTATTTAGGGCTGTACCTCGCAGAAAAACAGTTAAGTAAGCTTCCTACCACAATAATATTACTTAAACACGCTCTAGAAACACTTTGCGTTCTTTGGATACACGGCGAAATCTAAAGAAAGATGGTTTTGAGCCTAGCAAACAGAAAGCGTCGAGCGCGCGGCCATTTTACAATGTCCGTCAGTGATAATTGGAGCTGTATCTCGCAGAAGAGACGTTCCTTAGGCTTTTTATTAGTATCACTCTATTAACACATGTTTATGACCATATTTCGTTCGATTCAAACACGGCGAAACGTCATTAGAGAGGATTTAAAGCTTTGTAAAGAACGACGTGAGCGCCGCCATTTGCAAAATGACAGATATATATATATATATGCAGGAGGAAGTTAACGAGCTTCGAGCGCAGTACTGACTTCAGTGGGATACAAGACGTTTCGATCCGTAGATCTTCATCAGTTGTAATACAAAACTTAGGGAAGCGCGACATTAAATAAGGGTGTGTGTGTCATTGAGTGTCAAAAGTTTGGCGGGGGGTGATGTAATGGGTGCATCTAATTAGGAGTAAAGGGGGTGATAGGCAATAGAATGAATAGGGGTGGGAGGTGAGGTAGGGTGAGGTGGCCTGGGGTCAGTCAAGGGGGAGAGTGAGAAGGAGGCTTGTTCAACAAGGGGAGCCAGGAGGGATTAATGTTAAGTCCACAGTCCAAGTTAGAGGTTTGGGGTTGCTGGTGGATGTGCAGGGCCTCTAGGACCCTTCTCTTCCAATAGCTACCTTCCTCTTGTTTGACTGTAGCGGCTTCCCAGTTGACCTGGTGCTGGTTGGTCCAGGAGTGCACCGCAATACCATTCTTGGGGTCATTCTTCTTTACTGCAGTCTTGTGCTCACTGATCCGCTTCTCCAAGGTTCTTCCTGTCTCCCCAATGTATACACTTGGGCAATCCTTGCACGGTACCTCATAGACTACTCCCTTCTTCTTCCTGTCCGATCTTGGCTGCTTCACCTTCACTAATGAGGATCTGAGAGTGCTTCGGGATGACGTCACTGTTTTCACTCCCAGTGGTTTGCACATCCTCTCAATTCGCTCACTGACTCCTTTGACATATGGAATGTGTAGGAGTTTGGGAGGTGGCTCAGTTTCTACAATTGTGGTGGTTGGTGTTGTTCGGCCTCTCAAGTTGTTCTTCACTACTGCTCCAGGATAGCCATTGGCCATGAACACTCGCCTGAGGTGCTGGATCTCTTGCCATCGCTTTCCTCCCCCGCATACCTTCTCTGCTCTGACTCTCAAGCACTGTACGACTCCTCTGAACACCTTGGCTGGGTGGTGAGAGTTGAAGTTCAGGTATCTGTCAGTGTGTGTCTTCTTGCGGAAGACAGATGTCCGGGCTGAGTTTCCACACCTTTCCAGTTGCACGTCAAGGAAAGCGATCTTGCCTTCTGCTTCTCTTTCCATTGTGAACTGGATAGAGCGGTTCTGTCCATTGATGTGCTGGTAGAAGGTCTTCAAGCGGTCATCATCATGTGGCCAGATGGCAAAGATATCGTCCACGTATCTCAGCCACATCTTGGGCTTGTATGGCGATGTCTCTAGAGCTCGTGTCTCCAGGGCTTCCATGAAGATGTTAGCTACAATGGGTGAGAGCGGAGAGCCCATGGCTGCCCCTTTCACTTGTTCAAAGAAAGATCCGCCAAACTGGAAGTAAGTTGACTTTAGGCAGAGCTCCACCAAGTGGCAAAGATCCGGAATGGGGATGCTTGTTCGCTCCTCAAGTGTTGTGTCCTGCTGCAGTCGCTCAGCAATGACTAGGAGGGCCTCATCCACTGGAACGTTGGTGAACAGGCTCACTACATCAAAGCTGATCATGATGTCGGTCTCTGCAAGAGATGTCTGGCGGATCCTCTGCACGAAGTCCGCTGAGTTCCTTACATGTGAGGGGCTCTTGCCAGCCAGTGGTGACAGGATCCTGGTGAGTTCCTTCGCAAGGAGGTGTGATGGAGATCCAATGGCTGCCACAATAGGTCTGAGCGGGACACCCTCTTTGTGCACCTTTGGTAGGCCATAGATCTGTGGTGGGGAAGAAAACTGGTGGGCGAGGTGCATGCGTTGCTTGGTTGTGATGTAGCCTTTGTGTTCACAATCTTTGAGTGCAGTGGAGATCCTCTTCTCCATCCTGCTTGTGGGGTCACGTGTCACCTTCCTGTAGGCATCGTCTTCTAGCAGATTCTCCATGATCAGCTTTGATGTAGTGAGCCTGTTCACCAACGTTCCAGTGGATGAGGCCCTCCTAGTCATTGCTGAGCGACTGCAGCAGGACACAACACTTGAGGAGCGAACAAGCATCCCCATTCCGGATCTTTGCCACTTGGTGGAGCTCTGCCTAAAGTCAACTTACTTCCAGTTTGGCGGATCTTTCTTTGAACAAGTGAAAGGGGCAGCCATGGGCTCTCCGCTCTCACCCATTGTAGCTAACATCTTCATGGAAGCCCTGGAGACACGAGCTCTAGAGACATCGCCATACAAGCCCAAGATGTGGCTGAGATACGTGGACGATATCTTTGCCATCTGGCCACATGATGATGACCGCTTGAAGACCTTCTACCAGCACATCAATGGACAGAACCGCTCTATCCAGTTCACAATGGAAAGAGAAGCAGAAGGCAAGATCGCTTTCCTTGACGTGCAACTGGAAAGGTGTGGAAACTCAGCCCGGACATCTGTCTTCCGCAAGAAGACACACACTGACAGATACCTGAACTTCAACTCTCACCACCCAGCCAAGGTGTTCAGAGGAGTCGTACAGTGCTTGAGAGTCAGAGCAGAGAAGGTATGCGGGGGAGGAAAGCGATGGCAAGAGATCCAGCACCTCAGGCGAGTGTTCATGGCCAATGGCTATCCTGGAGCAGTAGTGAAGAACAACTTGAGAGGCCGAACAACACCAACCACCACAATTGTAGAAACTGAGCCACCTCCCAAACTCCTACACATTCCATATGTCAAAGGAGTCAGTGAGCGAATTGAGAGGATGTGCAAACCACTGGGAGTGAAAACAGTGACGTCATCCCAAAGCACTCTCAGATCCTCATTAGTGAAGGTGAAACAGCCAAGATCGGACAGGAAGAAGAAGGGAGTAGTCTATGAGGTACCGTGCAAGGATTGCCCAAGTGTATACATTGGGGAGACAGGAAGAACCTTGGAGAAGCGGATCAGTGAGCACAAGACTGCAGTAAAGAAGAATGACCCCAAGAATGGTATTGCGGTGCACTCCTGGACCAACCAGCACCAGGTCAACTGGGAAGCCGCTACAGTCAAACAAGAGGAAGGTAAATGACAAGAAAAAAAAGGTACTTACCTCTGCAATTGGACGAAAAGTTGGAGGTTTGCCACTGTGCTGGAAGGCCTTTTCGGAGAATCCCACTCCTCATCAGCAGCACTGGGCAGCGTCCAGATGTCACCAAGCAACCACGTTGTACGCGATTGGTCGGTGCCATCCGTCCGCGTTGATGTTTAAAACGTCGTTTTCACCCGAAAACAGAGAAAGCATCGTGGCATGGGTAAATGAACTGTAACAAAAGACGTGACTAGACTAACACCATGCCGGAATGTCACCGCGATGTAAGAGGGCAACAACATCACCACGAGGGTGCACGAGTGCCATCTGGTCCCACGAAGGGCGCAACAGTAGGCACAGCTGTCTGGTCCCACGAAGGGCGCAACAGTCAGCAAACGAGAATTGACTCCGTCTAGCTGGAGTAGGTAAATGACAAGAAAAAAAAAGGTACTTACCTCTGCAATTGGACGAAAAGTTGGAGGTTAGCCACTGTGCTGGAAGGCCTTTTCGGAGAATCCCACTCCTCATCAGCAGCACTGGGCAGCGTCCAGATGTCACCAAGCAACCACGTTGTACGCGATTGGTCGGTGCCATCCGTCCGCGTTGATGTTTAAAACGTCGTTTTCACCCGAAAACAGAGAAAGCATCGTGGCATGGGTAAATGAACTGTAACAAAAGACGTGACTAGACTAACACCATGCCGGAATGTCACCGCGATGTAAGAGGGCAACAACATCACCACGAGGGTGCACGAGTGCCATCTGGTCCCACGAAGGGCGCAACAGTAGGCACAGCTGTCTGGTCCCACGAAGGGCGCAACAGTCAGCAAACGAGAATTGACTCCGTCTAGCTGGAGTAGGTAAATGACAAGAAAAAAAGGTACTTACCTCTGCAATTGGACGAAAAGTTGGAGGTTTGCCACTGTGCTGGAAGGCCTTTTCGGAGAATCCCACTCCTCATCAGCAGCACTGGGCAGCGTCCAGATGTCACCAAGCAACCACGTTGTACGCGATTGGTCGGTGCCATCCGTCCGCGTTGATGTTTAAAACGTCGTTTTCACCCGAAAACAGAGAAAGCATCGTGGCATGGGTAAATGAACTGTAACAAAAGACGTGACTAGACTAACACCATGCCGGAATGTCACCGCGATGTAAGAGGGCAACAACATCACCACGAGGGTGCACGAGTGCCATCTGGTCCCACGAAGGGCGCAACAGTAGGCACAGCTGTCTGGTCCCACGAAGGGCGCAACAGTCAGCAAACGAGAATTGACTCCGTCTAGCTGGAGTAGGTAAATGACAAGAAAAAAAAATGACAAGAAAAAAAAAAAAAGGTACTTACCTCTGCAATTGGACGAAAAGTTGGAGGTTTGCCACTGTGCTGGAAGGCCTTTTTCGGAGAATCCCACTCCTCATCAGCAGCACTGGGCAGCGTCCAGATGTCACCAAGCAACCACGTTGTACGCGATTGGTCGGTGCCATCCGTCCGCGTTGATGTTTAAAACGTCGTTTTCACCCGAAAACAGAGAAAGCATCGTGGCATGGGTAAATGAACTGTAACAAAAGACGTGACTAGACTAACACCATGCCGGAATGTCACCGCGATGTAAGAGGGCAACAACATCACCACGAGGGTGCACGAGTGCCATCTGGTCCCACGAAGGGCGCAACAGTAGGCACAGCTGTCTGGTCCCACGAAGGGCGCAACAGTCAGCAAACGGGAATTGACTCCGTCTAGCTGGAGTAGGTAAATGACAAGAAAAAGAGGTACTTACCTCTGCAATTGGACGAAAAGTTGGAGGTTTGCCACTGTGCTGGAAGGCCTTTTCGGAGAATCCCACTCCTCATCAGCAGCACTGGGCAGCGTCCAGATGTCACCAAGCAACCACGTTGTACGCGATTGGTCGGTGCCATCCGTCCGCGTTGATGTTTAAAACGTCGTTTTCACCCGAAAACAGAGAAAGCATCGTGGCATGGGTAAATGAACTGTAACAAAAGACGTGACTAGACTAACACCATGCCGGAATGTCACCGCGATGTAAGAGGGCAACAACATCACCACGAGGGTGCACGAGTGCCATCTGGTCCCACGAAGGGCGCAACAGTAGGCACAGCTGTCTGGTCCCACGAAGGGCGCAACAGTCAGCAAACGAGAATTGACTCCGTCTAGCTGGAGTAGGTAAATGACAAGAAAAAAAAAAAAAGGTACTTACCTCTGCAATTGGACGAAAAGTTGGAGGTTTGCCACTGTGCTGGAAGGCCTTTTCGGAGAATCCCACTCCTCATCAGCAGCACTGGGCAGCGTCCAGATGTCACCAAGCAACCACGTTGTACGCGATTGGTCGGTGCCATCCGTCCGCGTTGATGTTTAAAACGTCGTTTTCACCCGAAAACAGAGAAAGCATCGTGGCATGGGTAAATGAACTGTAACAAAAGACGTGACTAGACTAACACCATGCCGGAATGTCACCGCGATGTAAGAGGGCAACAACATCACCACGAGGGTGCACGAGTGCCATCTGGTCCCACGAAGGGCGCAACAGTAGGCACAGCTGTCTGGTCCCACGAAGGGCGCAACAGTCAGCAAACGAGAATTGACTCCGTCTAGCTGGAGTAGGTAAATGACAAGAAAAAAAAAAAGGTACTTACCTCTGCAATTGGACGAAAAGTTGGAGGTTTGCCACTGTGCTGGAAGGCCTTTTCGGAGAATCCCACTCCTCATCAGCAGCACTGGGCAGCGTCCAGATGTCACCAAGCAACCACGTTGTACGCGATTGGTCGGTGCCATCCGTCCGCGTTGATGTTTAAAACGTCGTTTTCACCCGAAAACAGAGAAAGCATCGTGGCATGGGTAAATGAACTGTAACAAAAGACGTGACTAGACTAACACCATGCCGGAATGTCACCGCGATGTAAGAGGGCAACAACATCACCACGAGGGTGCACGAGTGCCATCTGGTCCCACGAAGGGCGCAACAGTAGGCACAGCTGTCTGGTCCCACGAAGGGCGCAACAGTCAGCAAACGAGAATTGACTCCGTCTAGCTGGAGTAGGTAAATGACAAGAAAAAAAAAAAGGTACTTACCTCTGCAATTGGACGAAAAGTTGGAGGTTTGCCACTGTGCTGGAAGGCCTTTTCGGAGAATCCCACTCCTCATCAGCAGCACTGGGCAGCGTCCAGATGTCACCAAGCAACCACGTTGTACGCGATTGGTCGGTGCCATCCGTCCGCGTTGATGTTTAAAACGTCGTTTTCACCCGAAAACAGAGAAAGCATCGTGGCATGGGTAAATGAACTGTAACAAAAGACGTGACTAGACTAACACCATGCCGGAATGTCACCGCGATGTAAGAGGGCAACAACATCACCACGAGGGTGCACGAGTGCCATCTGGTCCCACGAAGGGCGCAACAGTAGGCACAGCTGTCTGGTCCCACGAAGGGCGCAACAGTCAGCAAACGAGAATTGACTCCGTCTAGCTGGAGTAGGTAAATGACAAGAAAAAAAAAAAAGGTACTTACCTCTGCAATTGGACGAAAAGTTGGAGGTTTGCCACTGTGCTGGAAGGCCTTTTCGGAGAATCCCACTCCTCATCAGCAGCACTGGGCAGCGTCCAGATGTCACCAAGCAACCACGTTGTACGCGATTGGTCGGTGCCATCCGTCCGCGTTGATGTTTAAAACGTCGTTTTCACCCGAAAACAGAGAAAGCATCGTGGCATGGGTAAATGAACTGTAACAAAAGACGTGACTAGACTAACACCATGCCGGAATGTCACCGCGATGTAAGAGGGCAACAACATCACCACGAGGGTGCACGAGTGCCATCTGGTCCCACGAAGGGCGCAACAGTAGGCACAGCTGTCTGGTCCCACGAAGGGCGCAACAGTCAGCAAACGAGAATTGACTCCGTCTAGCTGGAGTAGGTAAATGACAAGAAAAAAAGGTACTTACCTCTGCAATTGGACGAAAAGTTGGAGGTTTGCCACTGTGCTGGAAGGCCTTTTCGGAGAATCCCACTCCTCATCAGCAGCACTGGGCAGCGTCCAGATGTCACCAAGCAACCACGTTGTACGCGATTGGTCGGTGCCATCCGTCCGCGTTGATGTTTAAAACGTCGTTTCCACCCGCAAACAGAGAAAGCATCGTGGCATGGGTAAATGAACTGTAACAAAAGACGTGACTAGACTAACACCATGCCGGAATGTCACCGCGATGTAAGAGGGCAACAACATCACCACGAGGGTGCACGAGTGCCATCTGGTCCCACGAAGGGCGCAACAGTAGGCACAGCTGTCTGGTCCCACGAAGGGCGCAACAGTCAGCAAACGAGAATTGACTCCGTCTAGCTGGAGTAGGTAAATGACAAGAAAAAAAAAAAAAAAAAGAAAAAAAAAAAAGGTACTTACCTCTGCAATTGGACGAAAAGTTGGGAGGTTTGCCACTGTGCTGGAAGGCCTTTTCGGAGAATCCCACTCCTCATCAGCAGCACTGGGCAGCGTCCAGATGTCACCAAGCAACCACGTTGTACGCGATTGGTCGGTGCCATCCGTCCGCGTTGATGTTTAAAACGTCGTTTTCACCCGAAAACAGAGAAAGCATCGTGGCATGGGTAAATGAACTGTAACAAAAGACGTGACTAGACTAACACCATGCCGGAATGTCACCGCGATGTAAGAGGGCAACAACATCACCACGAGGGTGCACGAGTGCCATCTGGTCCCACGAAGGGCGCAACAGTAGGCACAGCTGTCTGGTCCCACGAAGGGCGCAACAGTCAGCAAACGAGAATTGACTCCGTCTAGCTGGAGTAGGTAAATGACAAGAAAAAAAGAAAAAAAAAAAAGGTACTTACCTCTGCAATTGGACGAAAAGTTGGAGGTTTGCCACTGTGCTGGAAGGCCTTTTCGGAGAATCCCACTCCTCATCAGCAGCACTGGGCAGCGTCCAGATGTCACCAAGCAACCACGTTGTACGCGATTGGTCGGTGCCATCCGTCCGCGTTGATGTTTAAAACGTCGTTTTCACCCTCTGTTTTCGGGTGAAAACGACGTTTTAAACATCAACGCGGACGGATGGCACCGACCAATCGCGTACAACGTGGTTGCTTGGTGACATCTGGACGCTGCCCAGTGCTGCTGATGAGGAGTGGGATTCTCCGAAAAGGCCTTCCAGCACAGTGGCAAACCTCCAACTTTTCGTCCAATTGCAGAGGTAAGTACCTTTTTTTTCTTGTCATTTACCTACTCCAGCTAGACGGAGTCAATTCTCGTTTGCTGACTGTTGCGCCCTTCGTGGGACCAGACAGCTGTGCCTACTGTTGCGCCCTTCGTGGGACCAGATGGCACTCGTGCACCCTCGTGGTGATGTTGTTGCCCTCTTACATCGCGGTGACATTCCGGCATGGTGTTAGTCTAGTCACGTCTTTTGTTACAGTTCATTTACCCATGCCACGATGCTTTCTCTGTTTTCGGGTGAAAACGACGTTTTAAACATCAACGCGGACGGATGGCACCGACCAATCGCGTACAACGTGGTTGCTTGGTGACATCTGGACGCTGCCCAGTGCTGCTGATGAGGAGTGGGATTCTCCGAAAAGGCCTTCCAGCACAGTGGCAAACCTCCAACTTTTCGTCCAATTGCAGAGGTAAGTACCTTATTTTCTTGTCATTTACCTACTCCAGCTAGACGGAGTCAATTCTCGTTTGCTGACTGTTGCGCCCTTCGTGGGACCAGACAGCTGTGCCTACTGTTGCGCCCTTCGTGGGACCAGATGGCACTCGTGCACCCTCGTGGTGATGTTGTTGCCCTCTTACATCGCGGTGACATTCCGGCATGGTGTTAGTCTAGTCACGTCTTTTGTTACAAGAGGAAGGTAGATATTGGAAGAGAAGGGTCCTAGAGGCCCTGCACATCCACCAGCAACCCCAAACCTCTAACTTGGAGTTCGTATATATATATATATATATACGAACATGAAGCCATACGAAGACCTAAATCTGAAAACAATATAGGGGCGCCTTCGGCGCCCCAAAAACATGTTAACTGCATATTCTGTAAAACTGTATACTAACCATACTCATCTATACAAAACCAAACTAATTATTACGCTGAATCACTACATTAATATGATATACGCGAGTTCCTCGGTGATTCCAACACATTAGCAACCAGGATCCTCTTGAAAGAGGCTTAACCTTGAACCTTGTACGGTACCCCCATTCAAAGATCCACCTGCTGTGACAATGCTGTAACAGGAATCAGGCTGAATGGTGATGTAACCTTTCCCTGTATTGTTAGCAGCAATGATGTCATTAAAGTAGTACTTCAATTGGGTGAAGTTCAGGCGGGCCCCCGGCTCATGGCACCAGCAGCTCAGCATCAGCTCATATCTATTGCCATGACAACAAAAAGAGATCCGTGACACAGGATATGATCGAAATCATAATACTGACCTGGTCCGTATTAGTATTGATATATATATAGTGAATTGCTGCCATACTGCATCACATACGTCAAATTCAATGTATGTATAGCTAATCATAAACACCCTTGTTAGATGTCCAGGCATTAAAATTTCTGTCAAGGTAATTATGTGCAGTGCATGATTTTGTTTAAGAATGAATATACTCACACTTCTGGCGAGGCATACTGTGGAGAGGGCAGTCTGTAGCCACTAACTATCTGTGCCACAATACTGGACAGTGGAGTATCCATATAGGGCATGTCTCCTGAGTGGGTTAAAGAGTGAAACGCTAATTAAACGCTGATTATAGAATAACATTATGCATGCACTTTATCCATATGTTGTTAGCTGGAATACTGATTTCCAATGCAACTTACAGCGTTGCACAATGATTATAGTCAGTGATGTTTAATGTATATACCTTGCAAGAGTTGTTGTAAATAGTTCATTGCAATTGTCTGTACAGTCATATAGCCACAATCCCGTGGGAATACACAGCAAAGCATAATTATGAGTGTATCAGAAAGGGGTTGGTTCTCTAATACCAGCTTCACAACAGGGTTGAAAACCTTGCCGACGTTTCGACCAGATGCTCTGGTCTTCTTCAGGGTGAAGATGCCTGAGCCAGCTGAGAAGCCCTCACTTCATTATGAGTGTATTTGGTGTTTGCTGTTTGTGCCTGTGCAAAAACATTAGACCTAGGGTTACCTTAGCTCTAAAGTTTCGATACAAACTTACCCAAAGTGTATATCTCCCATAAGCAGACACCAAAGGACCACCTGAGAAAGCAATCAGTTGCATGGAGATGACTGCAGGTCTATTATTTTGATGATATCAGTTAACACACACTCAGTATTAACTGCAGCTGCCATGCAAAGGAATACGGCATGTCATAAATGGCTGAATACTCTATACACCCATCCATGTTGCATAATTCTTACACATCAGATTTGTCTGTGCAGATGTTGTCAATCACTGTCTCTGGTGCCATCCACCTCAGTGGCATCTTGTCCTTGAGGGAGGACACGTACTCTGGAGTGTCTCGTGAGAGACCAAAGTCTGATATCTTGAGCAGCTTCCTCTCATCCACCAGGATGTTGCGGCAGGCCAGGTCACGGTGGAGGATACCCAGGGAGGAGAGATACTCCTAAAAATGGCATCCGAGAACATTATAAAAACATGTCCAATAGTGAAGGTGAATAAACCCAAAATATCCCGCAGACTTGTTCCACTCACCATTCCCTGGGAGATTTGGTAAGCAAATAATGGGAGGTCTTCCAAGTCATGCTCTCCCAAAGGTGTGTAAAATTCAAAGTGTTCATGGTCACTGGCGGCATCTGCATCTTCTTCAACTTCCTTAGGATTGCCTTGGCCAGATGCTGGGAGCATAGCAGGTTGGGACATGTTCTCTTTAGCTTCAGTGCCCATTTGCTGCACATACAGAGAAGAGATGGAAGTAGAAGAAGATAAATGTATGTATTACGTATAACAATTATGTGCTTCCCCTTCTTTGTGTATCCAGCTACTATATTACAATGTACACAAGGGACAGACAGAATCTAAACAGTGGCCAATATGTATTGCTGTGACTGACAAACGTGGTATTTCTAAAGCTATGATTATATATTGCGAATGATAGAAGAATGTATAGTATACAGTGGAATATACTACATCTTGTACCGATAAATAGTCATTTTGGGTTGTTACTCGCAATTTGAATTTGAATCCATTATGAGTTACAAATGTTTGAAGGATTAAATACCTTCTGCTTCCAGTACTGGAGGTAGGAGAGGAGGTCTCCAAAGGGAACAAACTCCAGGGCCAGTGCAAGTGGCAGTGCAGTGGAGACACAACCCACCATCTGGACCACATGGCAGCACTCCCCAGTGGACACCTTCTTCATCATGGCAATCTCCTTCAGAAAGATCTCCACCTCTCGCTTCTCTGCATATCCTGCTCAAGAGTACAGTTGTGTATGTATAAATGTGTGTGTAAATTATGCATGTGCTTGTAGTGTGTGTGTGTGTGTGTGTGTGTGTGTGTGTGTGTGTGTGTGTGTGTGTGTGTGCGTGTGTGTGTAATGTGTGTGTGTGTGTGCATGTCTGTGAGTATACCTTTCAGAAGTTTGATGGCTACAGTATAGGGGGACTTCCCTTCTTGGGACTGCATCGCTATGTACTTCTTGGCTGGTGCCGTGGCAGCATCCATGGATAGTGTGCCTTGGTAGACCTGGCCATAGTTCCCTTCACCCAGTTTGGTTCCTACTTTAAATTGAGAGCTGTGTATTTCCCACTTGTCTCCTTTGAAGGGCAGGAACTTCACCAGTGCAGTGGAGAACTGAGATCAAAAGGATATACAATTTTACATGTTCAAGCAATTAATGTACACACCATCAAATATCGTGTTGGTTTGTATGGCTCACCTGTCTGTTTGCTTGTAGCCCTTTCACTTGATAGATGCTAAATACAGTGTTACAGAAAGATGATGTATGTATATGTTTATACATTATGTGCCAAATGACAAATTGCCAGTAAGGTAGGTGAGTGCATTAGCAAGCTCACAACAAATGTTCTGTTTTCCTCTTCTTTTTGAATGCCACAATCATGAGTGTTCCAATAATTACCATCGACAGGATTGACACAACCACAAGGGCAGTTGTGATTATTGCAGCTGAGTAGAGAACATGTATTCAAACTTGGTCACACAATAGATCCATGGCAAATTTCTACTATAGAATATCATCCATGCATGCATCATCTGTTCAATTTGTTCACATTTCTTCTTGTTTCTCACAGTGGCAATCGTGTCTTTGATTATGTACAATATTGGTCTTTGGACCATGTGTAGGGTTCCTCACTGCTCTTATCTTGCTCACGACTAGACTGCATTATGTTTTATATCTATAGCTTATTAACAATAGTCTATATATAGCATACCAGACCATGCAGTTACTCCCTCCCCGCTTGGGTGCTTATCACACAGGGGAGGGAGCAGGTCTAATGCATTGACTAGATTAAAGTCCAGTATGCACCAAACACTCACTGCTGTCTAAATGATTCTGATATGTAACGGTTCCGTTAGTCAGTGGAGGTGGCACACCTGATTAGAACAAGTACACAGCAAGTAAAAATAGCAAGATGCAAAACATTGTACTGTCACACTATAGTTTGGCTAATTAACAAGCTGTTTAATTTAAGAAACCAAACTGGACAGCTGAATCATGATTGCATAACTCTAAAACTATATGTAATCAATGTAATTTTGATTATCCCACTACCATGCACTCACATGGTCCTGCACTGTACTGGCTGAGGTTCTGTCTGTCCAATGCATTCACATTCATGGCATTCAGAGAAGCATTGTCTCCTATTTGCAAAGAAATAATTAATGCACCACCTGTTTTGTCAAGCATTAAAAATAATAATGAACTTAATTTGTAATGGACACAACCTCGATCAACAGAGACAATTATTTCATATTGCTTTATCCTGTTGCCTACAGTGCTATTGTTTTGGACATTACTTCTGTTAAATTGATTTCACACCGAAGTATCACAAGCTTATGTCAAGCACAAGAGAGCACATAAAACACCCTTATGCACCTACCATCTACTCCTGTGATCCTCAATGATGCAGTAAGGCAGTCATGTCCACTGATGTTCACTGCTCGAACGTCACTCACTAACACATCTCCCAGCGGGACTCCAGCCAGTGTGGATAGAAAGTGACCCAATAGGACTCTGAAAGAATGAGTTGCCATGGGCACATGGAGACAATTATTGCATGAGTAATATTGCAACGCAAACCATTCGTTAAAGCAACATGGAAGTTTGCACTATTGACTCAAGAGCACATCCCTGCAGTAAATCTGCAGTTTGGGCTGCCCACATTACAGGAGCATCTGGAAATTGAGGCTTTAGACTAAGTTGAGGCCTGTTGGATATTTGTTGATGAGCCAACAATGATAAACAGATGCATGTTGCATGGACATGACATGGTATGTAGAAGGAAATGAATAATATATAACCTCTCAGTGTCGTCTGGGTTGGTCCCATTCCTTGGGAAACTGATCTCAATCTCCTCCTCTGCTACAAGTAATGGCTCAATGTTGGCACAACCAAGGAGTTGACCACTTTGGGCACCAGTGCCATACACCACAAGGGAGCGGCCAAAAACTGCATGATTGTATAATGCATGATGACACTAACCATGCACTCATGTGTTGCACATGCAACTTGATGCATGCCGCTAAACTAATATGGGTTTCTTCAAAACACCACAACCTCACCAGTGAAAGGTCCAACTAGATGTAAATTTTCGTCATAGAATGAGTAGGACTTGCGAGGATTGTTTGTCACTGGTTCCAGCCCAAGTGTCCCCAGCTTCCCACTGAGGTCTCCCATGGCACATCTCTGTTGGATCAATGAAGTGCAGTCATCAAAGTAGCCAGACTCTGCAGTAGTGTTCACTCCATACGGGTTGTACAGTGTTCCAATGAGGTCAGTACAAGTTCCATTGCAATTGCCCTTTGCAATTCCCTCATGGATGAGCCATTTATGATCATTGGTAGCCTATGGTATGCAAAACAATGAGGAATAATCCACAGCATGATTATATTCCCCTCATACAGGGGTTCTTTGTGAATGACCAATTTTGGTATAACACAAATGGTCAGTATTAGTCATGGAGGCAACAGCATGAGAACATGGAGTGCACACAGTGGGGTCAGCAGTGATCTGACCTGTGTAAAGTTTGTATAGGCCAGGTCCACAGTGACCACAGTTGGTCCGAGATCCCAATCTGGCAGGTTTATTGCTTGTGTCTACAGAGCACAGGATAAGTAATTTAAAGCAGCAACCAACGTCATTATTTCTTCATTAAATTGCATGCATAAAATTAATTATAGAATCTTGTTTTTGCAATAATATGAGATTACAAGATTGAGCTCCCAATAGTAGCAAAATTAATGCTCTATGTAGCTATGCCATTCTTTGGTGTATTTTGTGCATGCATATTGTTGCACTGTATTATTGTGTTTAACTCACAAATGTGACTCTTCCAGTGAGTGAAGGTCCATCAAACACAGCATAGCCCTTCACAATGTGGCCACTCCCAGTCACAGAGAGTTCTAGTGAGTTGCACTCCGAGTCATTCACCTATGGATAGGTGTAAATCACGCAATGTCATAGAAACTAAAATATTTGAGAAACGTCTACAAGATCTAGATTTACTGGATAACAGAGTGAAATGCAAATGATAGACTATTCAATTACTTGCATGCATGATTACATACTTTGACACAGCAAACAAGAGATGCATATAATAAATAAGTATGCAGAGGGGAAGTGCTAAAATGTGCTACCACTTACCACATGGCCCACAATAGTGCCACTTCCTATTAATGAAACTTCAAACAGAATTGAGCCCAGTGCAAGAGGATGATTGGACAGATCGCCTACAGGAAACTGATCTGGAGTGGAACCTACTTTCATCCTTGGTGCAATCCAGGGGTCAAAGATGGCTGCTCTACTGGAGCAGGTGACGCTTTCCAGGATGTTGTAGCTTAGGACTTCCAAGTTGGATGTATCCAATAACAATGGTGGGAGAATCTGAGTAAATTGAGTAAATGTGGTTCTACCTTGGTAACTTGCTGCCACAGGCGACAGGGTTTCAATCCTGCCACAACCAAGCGTAGCTCCAGATGAGTTCTGAACAGTTGCAGCATGTCTAAGGTAGGAAGACAGTGTAAGTGTTTCAGGAAGTTTCAGCCGGATTCCTACTCTTGTCAGGTTGTTCACTTCTGCGACCTGAACCTGGTTGGACACCTCTCCTAAGAGTCTTCCACATCCATGCAGCATGGTGTCATAAGGACCCTGCATGCATTCATTGGTAAATGCATAAAATCATAGATCAAAGTACTAATATCAGATTTTCAGTGTTTGAATTAAAACATGCGCACGGGTGAATAATAATTACATAATTATGAGTTAGTTGTTATTAAGGGATAGCAGAGAATAAAACGGTGATCAGTGTGAGAAGTGTGGAAATTTGAATTGCACTAAAGCATGAGTGGGTGCTTGAGAAAGTGCTTGCAATGGAGTCTGTTGTAAAGAACCCCATACAGGAATAGTTCATTAAAGCTATAATCATGTAGCAAATTCACTTCATATAAGGACAATCCTACATATTGGAGATACTGATTTATTGCACCATATATTACACAAATATGTAGCTAACAATGTTAAAGTTGATGGTTTACCAGTTCAGTAGTGTTGTGAAACACAATGTTGATTTTTGAATATATTTCCTTGTGGACATTGTCTGGACTTCTTTCTGCTTGCAGTTTCAGTAGCATATAGCTGTCCCCTGATCATAAGCACAATAATCACAAAATGAAACACACCACCAATATGCACATGCACTTATAGTTAGCAAGCTCCCACGGTGCGGACCTCAATCAAGTTTAGTTGCATGTAAGGATGAAAAGTGATATAATATTTCTGCATCTATTCATCAATTAAAATTAGTAGTCAAGCGTGTGTGTCCACTGTGCACTCACGCTTCCACTGGGCAATGTACATCCAACCAAGCACGCCAGATTTGAAAGCTATGCTGCCTACAAAATCCGGAAGACCCATAGGTATGATCGAGGCACAAGAGACTGTTTCATTGTTGACAAGCAGAACAAGTGAACGTAGCACCAAAAATGGAGGGGGCACTCCATGGATTATTTCCTGGTCTTTGCCGCTAAATTGCAGAGCCCTTCCGATATGCTGACTTCTGCAGCGAAGTTTGGGGTCAAGGGACAGGTCAACTGGTAATTCGTGAATCTGCCACCGTGGAATTGCTGTACTGGTCTCAATCCGAACTCTATTAATAAACACTTGGCTATCATCGTTGCTGTCACGGCTTGGCTTGAGGTAAGCTTGACCCTGTACCCCACCAGCATTAAAGAAAGCAGTAGCTGCACAAAAAAGTAGACACAACGCGACTCAAAAGCATGATACGCAGTAGCTACATATAGCTGGAGAATTAAGAGTGATATATATTCTATATACAATTATATGGAATGTTAGCAATGAGTATTCAATAGTCGTACCTCTCTCCTGAGCCTCCAGTGGGCCATACAGGGTACTGACAAGGATGATTATAACACAAAGGCTCTGTACCTTGCCGCACTGCATCGCTCATACAGCAGCAGAACCAGTGAAATGATGTACCCTCAAGTCACTGATTACCATTATAATGGTTGCATTGCAGTCTGGGCAGCAACAGGGAAAGTCAAAATCTATTTACAGCCAACCACAATGGCTTACACAAATTAGGGGCTTTCCTAAATGTATTGAGTGTTCCTTTCAGGGTCAATTGAGTTACAGCAAGACATGTGTAGCCAAAGTTATATGGTCTAGCAACAAAGAATTGTAATGTTATTAGCTGTAATTGAATCAACAGTATATTCTGGTGTTCTCCCGAGTGTCACTGAGCCATTGATCTTGTGAATGCATGTGGTTAGTGGTTAGCAAAAATATAATATACAAAGTTAACACAGCGCACAGGGCATACATGCTCCCTGTTGGCTACCAAACTACACACACTCTATAGTATGCATGTTTTAAAATTGTGCATATGCTAGTCATGATCATGATTATAATGTAGATACTGGATAATGCTAAAGTTGGCACTACATTAGCAGCTGAGATCCTCTCGTATTGGTCTTCCTTGTTGGACTCCTGTGAACTCTGTCTCACAGGTGCACGTGCATTCCCTGCAACTCTGGTGGATGAGACATTTGGCTTAATGGAGACGTAACTTGTCCTAGGATTAACTGTTAGCAAAAATCATGCTCTTTAAGGAGTACTTCAATTGGGTGAAGTTCAGGCGAGCATGAGGCTCACTGCACCAGTAGCTCTGTATGAGTTCATATCTGTTGCCATGGCAATGAGTACAAAAGTGAATGGGTAACAATGTACACATTAATTGTGTCATTTGTGAATTCAAGTGTTGTAGTATATTATAGCTATTGCACTCATTTTGGAAGTCCAAGATGATGCATTAATCAGCCACACAATGTCATGCTCTTAAGCATATTAACATTATCACATGGTCTACATAACTGCATAATGTCATACAATCACATGTTGACTCACACTTGGTCAGGTATATGCTCTGGCTTGGGCAGTCTGTAGCCACTGACTATCCTTGCCACAATAGTGGCCAGTGGAATGTCTTTGCATGGCAGGACTCTTGAGAAATGAAATGGAGAGGAATGAGGGGGAAGATAGTAGGAGAAGAAAGAGCTGAAAATGCTTACGGGTTAAGCTAAGCCTACTGAACTTTTTATAAAGGTCAGAATCAGCAATGTTACACAGTGTGAACAATATAGCAACAGCAACTTGTAGCAACAGCTTTCTCTGCCTTTGACGGTCAACTGTACATGATACAATTACAGTGAAGAGTGAAACCGTTGTTCAGTCACACATTGTAATTGGAAGCTAACTTTCCGTTTCCAGTACTTGAGGTAGGAGAGGAGGTCTCCAAAGGGAACAAACTCCAGGGCCAGTGCAAGTGGCAGTGCAGTGGAGACACAGCCCACCATCTGGACCACATGGTAGCACTCCCCAGTGGACACCTTCTTCATCATGGCAATCTCCTTCAGAAAGATCTCCACCTCTCGCTTCTCTGCATTTCCTGCTCAAGAGTACAGTTGTGTATGTATAAATGTGTGTGTAAATAATGCATGTGCTTGTAGTGTGTGTGTGTGTGTGTGTGTGTGTGTGTGTGTGTGACCTTCTCCACTAATCGTTCCTCTGCCCCCCCCCCCCCCCCCCCCATATGCTCGCATAAGTGTATAGAGTTTGCACGTGTGTAGGGTTTTGCGACAGAAGAGAACTTTCCATAATTTATACTCCAAGTTATCCAATCAAACTCAGTATGGTTGCCTATTACAATTAAGCACCTTTCAGTGGTTTGACGGCCACTGTGTAGGGTGGCTTCCCATCCCTTGTCTGTGTTGCTATGTACCTCTTGGCTGGTGCCTTGGCAACATCCATAGACAGAGTACCTTTGTAGACATGGCCATAGTTGCCTTCTCCCAGTTTGAATTCAAACACTGACTTATGTAACATTAATTGTTAGCTATTTTATATGTACAAGTATTCCGATTAGGTTCAGCACTGCAAATTAACACTGTCGGAATATGCTAATCAGGGCAGGTAGCGGTTCGAGCTGTGCCATGTGCTGTAATAAGTCTTACAGACAGATGCAAACATAAAATTATGTGAACTATAATGCCGGGACAATGACACTTAATAAGCCTGTGGTATTATACCATGCATACATTTGTTAATACTAAAAGCACGTACATTGCAACACACAGCAGCACACCATTTTGCTAGCTATGAGCATGTACCTAGTTGTGTGTGTGTGTGTGACATCTTGAGCAGACAACAGAGGGTATGGTAAAGGTCGTATCCAAATGCATAATACCTGGAAGTCGTTTTATAATTATATGTACCATCAGTATCACTGTGAATGTAGTCCGTCCATATATATTTAGGATCAATCTGCCAGAAGATGTACATGCACATACCATGCACCCATGCAGGTAAGAAGTGCGTGCATGTGCTACAAGATTCACCCATGCAGTATGAATTATGGAAGCGAGGATGTGGTGTATGAGAGTGCAGTGAATTGTGGCCATGCTGCCTGCTTCACAGTCAGTCATGACTGTCATGACATGCATTTGCATTGCACATATATATGTTGCACAAAATAATACAGTTCCTTGCGCAATGTCACCAATAAAAATGATATCGCTAATTTAATTATTAGTGTCTTTAAACCATGAGGTCACCGTATTATATTGCCAATTTATAATTGTAAGGTCAGTCATTAAATTCTATGCATGATTTATGTAGTCATGATCCGTTGTATAATTATATAAACACATCTGCACGTTTTGATAATGTATGACTGTCCATTGTGGCAGCATTACTGCTTCTGCTAAACCATGTACAGAATTACATTCCATGTAATCCCGAAACAATTCAGTCTGATTGCTCCTCCCAAATAATATAATACATTGCACAGTTAGTAACTGTGTTGAATTGTGATTACATACAGCTTTATTTTCAGACAAGTTCACTCAATATCACTGACTAATGATACATCAGCCTGACTCAGTGATAGTCTAATTTCCTCACTTACATGGTACACTACTCAAGTATGAACATAAAGTAATGATATATTTCAGTCTACAGCTTAATTGTGTGAATAAGTAGCTGTTACATTCCCAGGAGTTCCTTCTACTGTGGTGGGCAGTCCGTCAGAGTGATGCACTGCATACAGGGACAGACAAGGCAGCTAGAGTTGTCTGAGATTACATACTATAGCCGCACTTGCCCTTCATGCACCAATTATTCACTGACCTTCCAGTTTTCTCCATCGCAAAAGAACAACATTGAATTCTGCATTAAGCTTGTACTGTTGAAGCGAAGTAACCCGGTATTTTCCTCATTGCATTTGTCATCGTTCTGTAGGATGCCCACCTTGGCATCACCCGGAGATCCGCGGCGGCCCCTTCGTCCAACTCTACCACGTCTTCCAGGTGGACCAGGTGGACCATTGTCACCCTGCAATAGGTTCAGATACAACAAGTATAGTATCACAGAAGGGCAACTTAGAGTGTTCTTTGAATGGTGTATCGTGTCTACACATTAAATCACCTTTGTTCCAGTTTGCCCTGGAGGGCCCTGAGGTCCAGGAAGGCCAAGTTCTCCTGACTGTCCCTTCACATGCATGAAGGAGTGATGAGCAAGGAGATATGAACAACTGCACTCTGCATGTCTAATGTTAAGGAAATGATCTGTCCTATAATAAATGCTGCATGGACCAAACCAGAGCTTATTTTGTTGGGACTATGATAGTGACATGAAATGCTTCATTCTCTTACAACGAGTCACTGTGAACCCATAAAAGCACTTTCAGACAGTGCCCATTCAGCTCACTCACTTGATCGCCTTTCTGCCCCTTGGCACCAATTGGCCCAGCAGGCCCTGGCTCCCCAGGGTCTCCTTTCTCTCCATGTCTCCCTGGTGGCCCTCTTGGTCCAACGTCACCCTATGTGGTTTGGAATAATAAGACAGAAATTCACACCGCATGTCAATTGCACTACTACTGTACCTCCTCCAGCTCTGGGCCTTCTTGCACTCACCTTTGAGCCTTTGGTACATTCGCAGGCTGTTTTGTCAAAGTAGAATAGCAATTGGGTCAAAGACAGAACAGATAACTATTAGAAAATACAAATCTCACTTTCACACTCCACTCCTGAGAACCCATCTACACAGTTACACCTACACTGATTACACAGAGTCACTTTGCATACAACTCTTCCATGGATGTATTTAATGTATTATATTCCTGCCCCACATGTACACATGCTATGCCCACATCATATGCACTGTGTACCATTGTGAAAGAGTAGACAAGTATTTAAGTTGCATTCTTAAAATATTAATGCCAATCCAAGGAGCAAGCATTCTGATAGAGTGCAAAAGCCATGCACTCACTGCTGTTTGTGGTGTCAGGTGGAGGCACACCTATGCAATGTGGGCAGATGCACGATTAGACAATGGTGCATTACTATATAACTACAACACTAACCCCATACAGCAAATGCATAAAATATCCATTATCCAAGCTTATACAGTGAAACCTGTCAAGGACAGCCACCTTCGGGCCAGCTCTAACTTTTATAAAGACATGGTTGCTCTACGAATTTATCTAGATTGCAATGCTTTAGTGCTACCTGGGGCCAGGGACACTGGCTGTTTTAGCGAGGTGACTACCTATCACAGTGACCATTTTAGACTGATTGTACAGTACTACTGCACTTCTGAAAGCCAAGTTCTATTGCATCTGGTAGATCTGTCCTAAGGAAGGAACAAGTCAGTGTAGCGCTGAGAATACAAGCACTAGCTTGCAAACGGCAATCACCGCTCAAAGCAAGATTTCTCCATTCACGGATAATTATGCAGCCATACAACGTCGCATCCATATGAGTGTTGAATGGTGTACCTCATTCCTTTATGCTTTCAGCAGCTCAGAGTCCTTTCTTCAATTCTGTATTGCTATACATGCATGCTCACACCCTGCTTAAGCTATTTAGAGTATCATGGCCACTCACATGGTCCTGCACTGTACTGGCTGAGGTTCTGTCTGTGCAGTGCACTCACATTCATGGCATTCAGAGAAGCATTGTTGGCTTAATAATGTAACAAAACACAGAATTCCTTTTATAACTCTTCCATACCAGTTAACATCAAAAGCACAAAATAAACAAGAAAGTCACAAGTGCATCTCAGAAGTTATTCAAACAATTCTGTATTACAACACAATAATCTCCTTTTCTGATCATTCCCAACCTCAGGCCTCCCCTCCCTCTGAATGTTAGCTAGCCACACATGTAGGTATATACATATATACACATACCATCCACTCCTGTGATCCACAGCAAAGCCGTTAGGCAGTCATGTCCACTTATGTTCACTGCTTGAATGTCACTCACAAGCACATCTCCAAGTGGGACTCCAGCCAGTGTGGATAGGAAGTGACTCATTTCTTCCCTGAAGATGAGATACATGTGCAAAGAGGCAAATTTCCATGTAGTTTTTACCCCGGGCCTTTCATTGTGCAAATTGTACAAGTACATACTGAATATTTACAGCTTGTTAGATGGAAATCACATTTACATATACACACATGCCAATGCACTCATGTAAAGACCTGTCAATGTCTTCTGGGTTGGTCCCATTCCTTGGGAAGCTGATCTCTATCTCCTCCTCTGCTACAAGTGATGGCTCAATGTTGGCACAACCAAGGACTTGACCACTTTGAGTACCAGTGCCATACACCACAAGGGAGCGGCCAAGGACTGCATGATTGTATAATGCATGATGACACTAACCATGCACTCATGTGCCAGTGCCATACACCACAAGGGAACAGCCAAACACTGCCAATGGGCAGATTGTGTGTGAATTGATGTGAACAGAGCATGATTATTCAGACATGCACTCAATGCAAGGTTAGCAGTTTCAATAACACAGCATTCTTGAACTCACCAGTGAATGGTCCCACTAGGTACAAGAGTTCATCATAAAATGAATAGGTCTTGTGAGGACTGGTTGTCACTGGCTCCAGCCCAAGCACTTCCAGCTTCCCACTGAGGTCTCCCATGGCACATCTCTGTTGGCTCCATGAAGTGCAGTCATCAAAGTAGCCAGACTCTGCAGTAGTGTTCACTCCGTACGGGTTGTACAGTGCACCAATGTGGTCAGTGCAAGTTCCATTGCCATTTGCATATCCCTCATGAATGTACCATGTATGGTTGTTGGTAGACTGCAATGTGTTGACAGAACTCACAATATATAGAGGTATAGCAGAATAGAATTGGAAAATGCACTGGTGCTATATGGATTGCTATGATAATGGAACATGTACAGGTGCACTTGTTGTATAGCAAGCATACACACATTCCATGCTTTACAGTACATTGAGAAGGGTGTAGTTTATCTATTGCCTGACCTGGTTAAAGTCTGTGTAGGCCAGGTCCACAGTGATCACAGTAGGACCAAGAGCCCAGTCTGGCAGGTACACCACTTGGGTCTGCATAAGGAACAGACTCACCAATGACAAGTGTATCGGTCAGTTGGCGCACAGCCTGTAGAAAATTCTCTCCAATGTCACTTACAAATGTGACTCTTCCAGTGAGTTTTGGGCCATCAAACACAGCATAGCCCTCCACAATGTGGCTTTTGCCAGGGGCACTGAGCTTCAGCACATTACACTCTGAGTCATTGACCTGTGTGTATGCATGTACGAATCACATGATCTAAAGTTGAATGCATGCCTATAAAGACAATACAGACACAGGACCATGAATGCACTATGTTGCATGCATAAGAATGAACGAAGCCCACAACATACCACATGTCCCAGGACAGTGGCACTGCCGATGAGAGGAACTTCAGGCAAGAGAGAAAACACCTCCAGTGTGTGATTGGGGAGATCCCCTACTGGAAACTGGTCAGCTGTCTTTACAGAGCCAACTTGTCTTCCTGGTGGGCTCCAGGGGTCAAATATGGCCGCTTCACTTGAACAAGTGCCAGCAATACCTTCTAGAATGTTATACTGGAGTATTTCAAAGTTGGACACATCAGCGAGTGTTGCTGGGAAGTATGGGCTGAACTGGCTGAAGGAGACTTTGTCTCGGTAGCTTGCATCCACAGGAAATAGAGTTTCAAACCTTCCACAACCAATTATTGTCCCAGAAGAGGTTTGCACTGACACTGCATGTCCAATGTATGAAGTCACTGACAGAAGAGGGAGTTCTCGCACAAATGCAGAAGACATTTGAAGATCATTGATCACAGCCATAGTTGTTGTCCCTCCTTCCACACCCTTACACCCTTGTAGCATGACATTGTAAGGACCCTGCATACAGGCAGGCACAAAGAGACACATGACTACCCAATGAACACAGATGTCCATTACAATGGTAGCTGATTGTTTCAGTTAAAGACACTCCAGCAAAAACTGCAAATGATCAAGAACAGTTTTCACAGTTTGTGCATTGCCCAATATGTATAACAACAATTTTCCCAATTTTGTTACACTGCAGTGTCACCAGATGAACATGCATGATAATTTATATATATTGACACTGTAAATGAAATAATGAAGATGATACATGGTTTTCAAAATTAATTTAACTAGCTGTAGCAAACTGACCAATGTGTTCCTGTGAATGAGTACAGACATGTTGACACTAGTCAATGCTTCCTCTCCTGTTAGGATGTGTCCAACCGCATAACTAGAACCTAATACAGAAAAAATGTACTCATCAAAAGATGTACTGCAATCATAAATAGCTGCAGGATATACTGCTGCCCTACTACATAAATGTTGCATGGAATTCATAACAATAATTATGCACATTTCTGGTGCAATCATCAAAGATGTTAACTTATGCGCCTACATGATCGAAGACACTGCTCACCTGGCCAATGGAGAATGTATACCTTCCCAAATACGCCAGAATTGAATTCAATAGTAGCTGCTGACGTTGGAAGAGCGAATGGTACAATCGTACCACATGTAACCGGTTCATTGTCGACAATTATAACAATCGAATGCAGAACCAAAGACGTGGTAGTCACTCCAGTGATGTTATCCCAGCCTACGACACCGCTATACAGGAATCGTCCAACGTGTTTCGACCTGCAGCGCATCTTGGGATCGACAGCTAAATCCACAGGAAGCTCGTGAATCTGCCAGCAGGCGCTCACAACTAATTGCTGGTCTACGATAGTTGCCACTGTGACGCCCCATTCCTGCTGAGATAAAAATGCTTGCGATTTGATCCCTGCCGTGAAAAAGAAGGCTGTAAGACCTGCATAAATGTGAAACAGAATTAGATAACTATAAGCATAATTGCATGGAATAGTTCAGTATAAAAATTTAATATTAATATATAGTAACATATATAGCTAGCTACAGTAACTGTAATTCTCAATGCCATCAGATTCTTCACTTTCTCACCGCACCTTGTGCTTTAGCCTCCTGTGGGACACTGAAGAGGAAACTGGATATGGCAGCTACGCACAAAAGCGATCCTCCAATACACTTCATCGCTAACCACACTAAATCTACAAAACCCTTAGGATGTATAGCTACGCAAGTTACTTGACTTAAGGCGCTGCAGCTGTAGTTATTTGCATGCGCTATTTTATATACAGGCTCCCTGGACCCAGCCAATGACGCATGTAACAAAGTCAACTGGTGGAATTCCCCTGTGATAAAATTGCAATTATCAGTGTTGTGTTCATGGCCACATACTCAGCAGTTAGAGATTACATAGCACTACCTTTGCTCCATACTGGCTTGATCCTAATATAAAGTATAATATTAAATTCCTCTGTCTAGACAGTGAGCCTGGGATGGCCATGCATGGTGTACTTATCATAAGTGGTTATATCAACTGTCCCATGTATGCTAACATAACCATTAATTTTTCTCAGTTAAGATTGTAGTGTGTATACGTTTTAGCCCATTGTGTATGCCATTACATGTTATAATAACTTGTACATATGCCATACAATCAATGTGCAAAGGAGAGCATGAAACCTTAGGTTAAGTGGAGGATCAAGTCAATGGCAGAGGTAGAAAAACGAGTAGCAGGACATAAAAGAAGGATTTACGTCTCTGATAGTTGAAGGAGGCACAATGTTACTATGAGATGCTGTCAAAGTAGCTGAACAGGAGTTAATGGACCAGTTTGCTTCTTTCAGGCCCCAACAGAGGTGCTAGACATAGGAGGCCCCTACAGGGCACCAAATTACTCGCCCGGGCTCTTGAAAACACACCACACAGAGAGCAAGAGGTTCCCCTATTCCTTGCCACATACATGCAGGCAGTGTAGTGCAGGGACACATGTGGACATGGCAAGATCGAAGCCTACTTCTTCCCTCCCCTAGATGTCCCTCCGTACAACCTCACACTTGGACAAGTGAAGACGATGTAAAGAAGTGTTTTGCACATCTTGGGGTTGTTTGGGTGCCATAACGACCTGTATTTGTGTTTGAATGTGTACGATATTCACCCCTGGGAGACATGGCACATTGAGGAGAAGGTTGTGCATGCACCTGGACCCTGGCTTACCTTTGAGATCCAGCGACCACAGGATGACTTCAACCTCCTTGCCTGGCAGCTGGGAAGCCCTCTCCCAGAGGAGAGGCTGGAGTGCACAAAGGAGAGCCTACAACTGAGGGGCCTGGAGAGTGAGGTGGCACTGCTCGAGGAGGGAGTTGACTGGGAGGTCAACACTGACAAACACTTCCAAGAAATAATTGTAGAAACAGTGTGAAGTGAGTGTGATCCAATGTGAACACTCAATATCCATACATACATAGATGTAACACAGTACGTGACATATATGTACATCAGTCTATAGCTTTGAATTATTGTAGTAAGTATAGTATATTTGTCTATCTCAGTACTGTTTGGATACCTTCACACTTATCATACACATTATATGTTTATGCACATGGCATTTAATAGGCCTGGCACATTATAATTGTTGTAGATTGAGAAGTGCAGGTTGCACCGTTCAGCTGCAGTACAATTCAATCAGATTACAGTTATGCTCTGATGTTACAATCTGGCTCACGACAAACAATGCATTTAAGATTACTCATCGGTTATGTAACATCAATCAAATAATTGCGTGTGAAATTCACAAGCTTACCAGGGGATCTACAATTCCATTGGTTATTTCATGCTATTTTGTGGCATCAACTAGAGCATTATGCTGCAATGATTGGATTACAGCACGAGCAGCAACAACATAGGTGTCAACCATCCTAATTTAGGCGGACATGTCCCGCTTTGCCTATTATTGCAATGTTAATAACTGCAGCGTAATTGAATCAATAGTATAATTGTACTGGTGTTGTTCCAATTATGACTGAGTAATTGACTTAGTGATAATAAATGCAGTGGTTAGTGGTTAACAAAAAGTCTTATTCAACTTATCACATAGTGGTATACATGCTCTCAGTTGGCTACCAAACTATACAACAAACTATACACGCCCTACAGTATGCATAATTATGCACGGTTAGTCATGATCATGATTATATAGATACTGGAGAATGCTTAAGTTGGCACTATATTAACAGCTGAGATCCTCTCGTATTGGCCTTCCTTGTTGGACTCCTGTGAACTCCGTCTCACAGGTGCATTCCCTGCAACTCTGGTGGATGAGACGTTTGGCTTAATGGAGACGTAACTTGTCATAGGATTGTTAGCGAAAATTATGTTCTTGAAGGAGTACTTCAATTGGGTGAAGTTCAGGCGAGCATGAGGCTCACTGCGCCAGCAGCTCTGCATGAGTTCATATCTGTTGTCATGGCAATGAGTACAATAGAGAGTGGGGGAAATATACACATCAATTGTGTCTTCTGTGATTGAATTCAACTGTTGTAGCATATCATATATAGCTATAGCATACATTTTGGAAGTCCAAGACAATGCATTTAACAGCCACACATGCTCTTTAGCATATTAACATTATCACATGGTCTACATAACTGCATAATGTTATACAATCACATGATGACTCACACTTGGTCAGGGATTTGCTCTGGCTTAGGCAGTCTGTAGCCACTGACTATCCTTGCCACAATAGTGGCCAGTGGAATGTCTCTGTATGGCAGTTCTCCTGAGAGATGAAATGAAGAGGAATCACTAAGGGACAGTGGGAGAAGAAAGGGCTGCAAAATGCTTAGGAAATCCGTGCGTTTAGCTAAGAGTATTGAACAGTGTGTATGTATAGTACTGGATGTTTTCACATAGCAATGGCTGAATTGAATCTGTATAAAATTTGGACAAAGTATGTGGGTGTACGTAGATAGAAGCACTTTTATATATTGCATTGTGCATCACTACACCTTAATACTCTACAACATATGTATGGTATACAGTACACCCTAATACTATAAACAGAATTTACTATGTTATTATGTATTAGTTATGACACCTACTTGAGGGATGTCACTAATTTATAAGCATGAGCTAGGCCCGAGGGCACGAAGCACCCGAGGGGGGCGTGCTTATAAATCAGCAACATCCTGAAAAGGCGGTGTTATAAGTGATTTATTTGCCGAACAAAGGGAAGCGTGGGCAAATGTTAATTGGTTTCTTGCCAAATAAGGAAAGCATTAGGTGAGCGCGGGTGAATCCAATGAATTTTCATTCTTTATGAGAGCTAGCTATGAGGAGCCAAGCGAGTCAGGCAGAAACGTCCGTACGCTACACCTCCAGAAACCTCTTCCTCTATGGTGGAGACGTCTTGCCCCGCTCCTACAACGCGATTGGAGGCGCCAACAAGACTTGGCTGGTGAATTGTGCGTCGGCGGAAGGTGCGCCCTAAGGCATTGGAGGCAGAGAGAGCCAAGCTGGCTCAAAGGAATCTGATGGTGGGACAGCATGATGGATCGTTGATCAGCTGCGACAGAAATGACTGTGATCTGAGTCTCAATGTTTGTTCGGTAGCTAGCTAGCTACTTGAGATGACCCAGTCCTCTTGTGCAGAAGAATCGGCCACTATCGATGCACAAATTTTGACAGCAGTAATCATTTTTGCTCAGTGCTTACAATAGAATGAAGCTTTTTGTGCCCTTTTCCATGCCTGAAACTACAGTGGCACCATAGATATTCAAAACCCACCATATTAATGGTTGGGTAGTGTAGAATTACTGTATGCTTCATTGAAGTGTTCTTGTGTTGATCAGAATGCAAGCACTTGCATGTGAATTGTTGTTGCTATTGATTGAATCACACTGAACCCTATTAGATATTTTCGTGAACCTGATTAGAAATTCTTGCGTACACACGGGGGTTTTGACGAAGGACGTCTATGGCACACTCCCAATTAAATAGACAGTTTCCATTGATTCAACGCTCAAATTTCAAACACTATATGCTGGGAACCCACCCAAAAGACTGGAATTCAGCTAGTTCACATAATGCTGCTGTACATCCATGCAAAGACTCTTTGAATAATAATCATGACTCATGGGAATTTTTCATTTCAGGCATAAAGATTTATATTCAAAAAGAAATCCTGTGAGATTAAATGTGTAAAGGATAATTCTGTCCTCATACTGCAGTCATGAATACAAGTACTCACCCAAAGTGTACATCTCCCACAAGCACACACCAAAAGCCCACCTGCAGTCAAAGATTGCAATAAACTCAATAGTACTACATATTACTAGACTTTATGCATGTTAACTATATCAGACATAGTACAAAATTTATACTGCATTCTGTTATTCTACAGTACACATGAGGTAGGAAACATAAATGCAGTCCCAGGAACTGGAAATGCATTCTTACACATCAGATTTGTCTGTGAAGACATTGTCCGTCACTGTCTCTGGTGCCATCCACCTCAGTGGCATCTTGTCCTTGAGGGAGGACACATACTCTGGTGTATCTCGTGAGAGACCGAAGTCTGATATCTTGAGCAGCTTCCTCTCATCCACCAGGATGTTGCGGCAGGCCAGGTCACGATGGAGGATACCCAGAGAAGACAGGTACTCCTGAAGGGATCAATTGGACGGGGTGAAAAAGCACAAGACGCAAACTGCCAGACTGCACCACACGCTTGTCCAATTCAGCAGCTTTTTTATGTATACTGTGCTACTTGCGTACATGCTTTACATGGTGCAATTTCATAAAATTACATACCATTCCCTGTGTTATCTGGTGGGCAAAAGATAGTAGATCTGCCAATTTGGGCTCACCAAGTGGTGAGTAGAACATCTCCTGGTTATTAATGGCATCCGAGTACAGTACTTTCTCTCCGCCATACTGGCTTTCCTGGTACCTAGTAGCGGCAGAGCTCAAATCTTCCTCTGTAGATTCAATGGAGTACAGCTTGTCGTAGCCACATGATGTGGGAGCACTCAGTGGTGACAGACTGTCTTCACGCTTCAGTGTACACTGCACATGTGTAAGGAGTAGAAGTGGTATTAAACATTACTTCAACAATGCAAGGGACTAGCTATGAATTGTTCATAATGAATTTTGGGCTTGAGCAAGTTTCAATAAAATAATGTATTTTGGGTAAAAATAAAATGGGGAGACAGTTTTTTGTAGGTGTAGCTAAGTATGTATCAACAATGACTTAGTGCTTTTCATAATCAGCAATGTTACACAGAGTGAACAATATAGCAACAGCAACTTGTTACAGCACAAATGCCAACTTTGTCAAGCCCATGCCACGTGCAATGCACGTTGTTGCTGCATCCTATTGCAACTTGCATTGCTGCTGGTTTTGACAATGTGTAACATGCATTGAGTGGTGTTTTCTGCCATCCTTTGGTGCAAAGGTAACATTTGCACTCAAAGATACTTCTCGCATATTCATTCACTTCCTACGCATGCATGCACATAACGTACCTAAGGTCCTTCAACATGTCTAGACAATGTCAGGTGTATACACAGAATTCTACCTGCTTGTTGGTGTATACAGTACACATTTCTGCATCTGGCTCTCCAAGAGGTGATGAGAGCAGCTCCTGGTCCCTGGTGGATTCCAAATTCATCCTCTCCTCAGAATCTTTGTCCAAACTTGCAGCTAAGCATAAAACTTCTGCTCCCACTTTCATGCCCTCCTGGGCTTTAGCAGCAATTGAGGACAGCTTCTCCTCTGGATCCGCACTGACTTTGTTCTCCTTGTCCTCAGTAGCATTCACATACAAACCTTCTTTTACATCTTTCACTGATTGCAGTCTATCATATCCAGGTAATGGCAGCCCATCACGGTGGGGCCAGCTTTCTTTAGCCATGAAGGTGAACTGTACATATTACGTAGACAGAGAAGGATGAAACTATTGTTCATGCAGTCTCACATTGTATATTGGAAGCTGACCATCTGCTTCCAGTACTTGAGGTAGGAGAGGAGGTCTCCAAAGGGAACAAACTCCAAGGCCAGTGCAAGTGGCAGTGCAGTGGAGACACAGCCCACCATCTGGACCACATGGCTGCACTCCCCAGTGGACACCTTCTTCATCATGGCAATCTCCTCCAAGAAGTTCTCCACAAATCGTTCCTCTGCCCCTCCTATATACTCACGTAAGTGTGTGTGAGTGTGTACATGAGTGCATGTAGGGGATTACGAGATATGACTATCCTTAATTATACACTCCAAGTTATCTAATCAAACTCAGTGTGGTTGCCTATTACAATTAAGCACCTTTCAGTAGTTTGATGGCCACTGTGTAGGGTGGCTTCCCATCCCTTGTCTGTGTTGCTATGTACCTCTTGGCTGGTGCTGTGGCAACATCCATAGACAAAATACCTTTGTAGACATGGCCATAGTTGCCTTCTCCCAATTCAGTTCCAACTTTAAACTGGGAGCCTCGTAGTTCCCACTGATCACCTTTGAAGGGCAGGAACTTTGCTAATGCTGTAGAGAACTGTAGGCAAGAGTACAAAAATGAGTGGCGATTAGTACACAATATAATTAATGTAGCACTATGGAAGATAATACCATAGTGTCCTTGTATACACGATTGTACATTGTTTCAAAGATAGCATAAACGCAAGCTTAAGTGTGTTCATTACTATGTGTCCATGTGCTTAATGCATGCACGTTGGGTGGGTATAGTGTGTGTATATACATACGCATGACATGACTCATGTGGGTATGTGTGCCTGTGTGTGCCTGTGTCTGTGTACATGCAGTGTAAATGCATCCACCTCTCTTGTTCCTTCCTGTCCTTCAACTCTATAGACACTGAATTATGTCAAGAGATATAGAAAGACCTATGTAATAATGCACACACCAAAACCAATTGGAGTATCTAGCTATAGCTAATCTTGCAAATACTATAGTTGTGCAAAAACTGCAACAAAAAGATACTGTCTGTTGAGCACTCATTCAACTAGGAATCTGCAATTACAGCTATATATATTACACGGTATGGATTATAATTTTTGCGGTACTAAATTTTTGCGGTTTTCGTGGATCAGAAGCCATTCGCATAAGTATAGTACCGAAATAATTTTGACTGTGCATGGGCTTGTGGTGCAATTGCCACTTTGAACATCTTTAGAGACGACAACTTTCACACATTATACAGTAACTCTGAATGACAATTAGCACTTACCAGGTGGGCAAATGCATGCAGGAAATTGGAATGGTCCAAGCGCAAAGGATTACAGGATGAGATACAAGTACGATGAGCAGATATGGTGCAGACTGGCATTGTTAATTGGCCACTCCAGCTCTAGCCCTTAATTTCCACAGTTCATGCAGAAGGTTCAGATTTTCCACAAAAGACCATGCTGTTTTAGTACAGATAAAGAGTGCATGACTGTATTTAATACTATATCGTGAGACACGCATCAGCGAAAATAGAAGAGCAAAAAAGCATAATTCCTCAATCCGCAAAAGTTTAGTACTGTGAAAAATAAGTTCCATATGGTAGTGGATCTATGCATGGATTCCTACAACAATCATGCATACGTAGATATTATGTTAGCATGGACAAGGCATTACAGAAGGCTCACAACATCAATTCTGCAGCTGGTTTCTTCTTCCTTCTGGCTGCCACAATCAGGAGTGCTCCAAAGATGAAAGACAACAGGATGAAAGCAGCAGTGAACACTGAAATAATTATTATACCTATATGCAGGCAACAAGACCAAAAGACAGAGGAACAAAAGTGTAAGATATTAATTTGTCTTTTGAATTGTCACAAACAATAATATGAACCAACAATCAAACTCATGAATTATGTTGTTATGTTGTTACATTGCTAGCTAATAAACACTGTCTATATATGAACTTGGGTGAATTACTGGATACTACGCTGACCAGCCTTCTAATTGGGGCTCATCAGTACGCCACACTGATGAGCCCCAAATAGGGTGAAACAGCTGTCTGTGGCTCTACCATCTTTGTAGGATGACTAGTGGGAGGAAGGTGATCACTGGTTGCTATTAAAGAGGGCTACAACCCCACAGACTCCTGTAACACCACTGGTGTAGAAGGCTGGTCAGCGTAATATCCAGTGATTCACCCAAGTGCAATATAGCCCGGCTTGTCCATGCAGTGGCCAACTGCAGTGGACTGTCATCTCAACTGCCTATATATGTACCACTGTGAAGCAGTAGACAAGCATTCAAGTTGCATTCTTAAACTTCAGTCCTAGAAGCAAGCACTTTGATAGAGTGTAAAAGCCATACACTCACTGCTGTCTGTGATGCCTGTCTGTGAGTAAGGTGTTGATTCGGTTACATTTGGCAGAGGCACACCTGTGCAATGTGGGCAGATGCATGTTAAATACATGACTTGCATTACTATAGAAATAATATTACTTACTACAAAAAGTAAGGATGTAGGGATGGCATGAAAGGACAGAAACAAGTAAAGGCTGTTACACATGCAATGGAGCATTAACCATAGTCCCTACGTTCAAGGATGTGGGACTGTACAGAGCAACATTCTTGCATGTAGGGACTATGGTAAATGCTCCACTGTGTAACAGCCTTTACTTGCTTCCAAGGGTGGATCCAGGGGTGTTTCCAAGGTTTCTAGAAACTGGTCAGATCACCTCTGGCTAGTATTTGCATGTATCAGTCTTATAATGTCTATGTTTCCTTATAGCTATACCTTTATGTGTTGGAAACCAGTCATAAAAGTTTTTCGATCCGCCCTAGGCTTCTGTACCTTTTGTGCCATCACTACATCTTAACTATTTTTTTGTAGAAAATTTATACTATTTCTTGTATATATAGGGTCATGCTACTGTAGGAGCCAAGGGCTAGAACAGCCTGTGATACAAGCCATATATGTAGTGATTCTCTTAAAAGCGCTGGACGCTTATACATAGAAGTGTTCCATAATTATGTCACTTATGACAAGTGCCATTCCCTGAGCTTTGCTAGCTTTACACATGTGCAGTCACACAATTAAGTGACTGTATATGTGGCCCACTTATAGCAATCTTTGCTCATGCATGCAGGCACTCACGGCAGTTTAAACACTAATAATTATTATGCTATCATTTGCATGATCACATTGACAACGCATACAGCCTAACATGCACCAGATAAACTGTAACAAAAGACGTGACTAGACTAACACCATGCCGGAATGTCACCGCGATGTAAGGGGGCAACAACATCACCACGAGGGTGCACGAGTGCCATCTGGTCCCACGAAGGGCGCAACAGTAGGCACAGCTGTCTGGTCCCACGAAGGGCGCAACAGTCAGCAAACGAGAATTGACTCCGTCTAGCTGGAGTAGGTAAATGACAAGAAAAAAAAAGGTACTTACCTCTGCAATTGGACGAAAAGTTGGAGGTTTGCCACTGTGCTGGAAGGCCTTTTCGGAGAATCCCACTCCTCATCAGCAGCACTGGGCAGCGTCCAGATGTCACCAAGCAACCACGTTGTACGCGATTGGTCGGTGCCATCCGTCCGCGTTGATGTTTAAAACGTCGTTTTCACCCGAAAACAGAGAAAGCATCGTGGCATGGGTAAATAAACTGTAACAAAAGACGTGACTAGACTAACACCATGCCGGAATGTCACCGCGATGTAAGGGGGCAACAACATCACCACGAGGGTGCACGAGTGCCATCTGGTCCCACGAAGGGCGCAACAGTAGGCACAGCTGTCTGGTTTTTTTTTTTTCTTTCTTGTCATTTACCTACTCCAGCTAGACGGAGTCAATTCTGGTTTGCTGACTGTTGCCCCCTTCGTGGGACGAGACAGCTGTGCCTACTGTTGCGCCCTTCGTGGGACCAGATGGCACTCGTGCACCCTCGTGGTGATGTTGTTGCCCCCTTACATCGCGGTGACATTCCGGCATGGTGTTAGTCTAGTCACGTCTTTTGTTACAGTTTATTTACCCATGCCACGATGCTTTCTCTGTTTTCGGGTGAAAACGACGTTTTAAACATCAACGCGGACGGATGGCACCGACCAATCGCGTACAACGTGGTTGCTTGGTGACATCTGGACGCTGCCCAGTGCTGCTGATGAGGAGTGGGATTCTCCGAAAAGGCCTTCCAGCACAGTGGCAAACCTCCAACTTTTCGTCCAATTGCAGAGGTAAGTACCTTTTTTTTTTTTCTTGTCATTTACCTACTCCAGCTAGACGGAGTCAATTCTCGTTTGCTGACTGTTGCGCCCTTCGTGGGGCCAGACAGCTGTGCCTACTGTTGCGCCCTTCGTGGGACCAGATGGCACTCATGCACCCTCGTGGTGATGTTGTTGCCCCCTTACATCGCGGTGACATTCCGGCATGGTGTTAGTCTAGTCACGTCTTTTGTTACAGTTTATTTACCCATGCCACGATGCTTTCTCTGTTTTCGGGTGAAAACGACGTTTTAAACATCAACGCGGACGGATGGCACCGACCAATCGCGTACAACGTGGTTGCTTGGTGACATCTGGACGCTGCCCAGTGCTGCTGATGAGGAGTGGGATTCTCCGAAAAGGCCTTCCAGCACAGTGGCAAACCTCCAACTTTTCGTCCAATTGCAGAGGTAAGTACCTTTTTTTTTTTTTTTTTCTTGTCATTTACCTACTCCAGCTAGACGGAGTCAATTCTCGTTTGCTGACTGTTGCGCCCTTCGTGGGACCAGACAGCTGTGCCTACTGTTGCGCCCTTCGTGGGACCAGATGGCACTCGTGCACCCTCGTGGTGATGTTGTTGCCCCCTTACATCGCGGTGACATTCCGGCATGGTGTTAGTCTAGTCACGTCTTTTGTTACAGTTTATTTACCCATGCCACGATGCTTTCTCTGTTTTCGGGTGAAAACGACGTTTTAAACATCAACGCGGACGGATGGCACCGACCAATCGCGTACAACGTGGTTGCTTGGTGACATCTGGACGCTGCCCAGTGCTGCTGATGAGGAGTGGGATTCTCCGAAAAGGCCTTCCAGCACAGTGGCAAACCTCCAACTTTTCGTCCAATTGCAGAGGTAAGTACCTTTTTTTCTTGTCATGCACCAGATATTTCAGGAAAGCCCTTAGAAATCCACCGCACAGTCATACTGTGAAGTATACGTGACTTAAGGAACCCTATTGTACACTTTACACATGTTATGTACATTAAACAAGGATGCAAGACACTGCTGGCAAAGGTTGCATTCAATTATTGATGTCATCTCCAAAGCACAGAGGGTGTGATATGTAAATTACAAATGCGTACAAAACAGCCAGGAACAATGCTGCTTATTCTCTTTACACATGTAAAGGAATTGCTTAATGACCACTCACTGATGCCTAATTGACAGTGGCTGCTAGTCCAACTTGGAGGGCAGTTGCAGGAAAAGCTCCCCATAGTGTTGTCACAGGTGCCTCCATTTTCGCAAGGAGTAGAATCACATTCATTGATGTCCTCATTGCAGTTCAAACCAGTCCAGCCACTGTCACAAGTGCAGGTATAGCCTCCTAATGTGTTGACACAGTCTCCATTCACACATGGGTCATTGGTTGTACATTCCTCCACATCCTCTTCACACCTTCTCCCCATCCATGTGTCTGGACACAAGCACATGTAATCCCCATCACTGTTGTTGCATGTCCCTCCATTTTGACAAGGATTCTGATTTAGCCACTCATCTACATCTACATCACAGTTCATCCCAGTCCACTGAGCAGTACATAAACAGTTGTAGCTGCTAACTGTGTTGTTGCAGGTCCCTCCATTTTGACATGGAAGGTAATTGCAGTAATCAATGATTTGTTCATCGCAGATCAACCCAGTCCAGCCACTGTCACAAGAGCACTGTAAGCCTTCAACTGTGATGGTACAATTTCCGTTCACACACGGCATCAGGTCCCTGCAATTATCTACAAGATAGCAGAAATTCATTTAAGGGATGCTATAAACATGTTAATAACATTTAGCAAATATTCAGGTTAAGAGCCCAGGGGCTGCCTAACTCTAAATGGAAGGTATACGAAAGTAATTTAAGATAATTAGTGTGCACCTAATTATATGCACACATTGTAGTGACTGAGTAGTTAGTAGCCACTGCTGTTGATTGCTGGTTATTATTATTATTATCATTATGGTTGTGTTCTGTAGTGCAATGTACTAGTGATTATTATTCTTACGTATGTTGTACTATTGTTGGTATCTGCATGGTTACGTAGTTGTACACGGTTTGTATTGTGCCTTTGTCCTATTGTTCATTGATTGTCTTGCTGAGCGGATCGCTGTGACAAGTGTGGTGCATGAGCGTGGCCCGACCGACTGTTCCTGAAGTGTGAGAGCGTGCAGAACATTACACACATGTGCACACAACTCATGTACAAGCACATACCAATAATTATGTAAAATACGCACAAGTACGGGTGTGTTACGTAAGATACTGCTGTACAATGCTTTGCAATTGGCTTAGAGAAATGCACCATGTACATGCAACATCACAAGCATACACATTGTTTTCCTTCAAAGAACTAGATTCAAGGCTGTGGAAACAGTGAGACAGCTACAAACTGTGTGGATTAATCAATTAAACAATATCTGCCAAATGTGCCAAAATTTGCCATAGTTAGGATATATAGAGATGCTTGCTCATAGGGCAGAAGTCAAACACTGCATATAGACACAATCACAAGGAGCAAGTACTGAGGCAGTAGTGGTTATGTTATCTATTCCATTTGTATATTTTGTGGATGCCATGACTTTCTTTAGCTACCAACTATTATGCAGCACTCAGGGTGTTCACACTGAAACTGGTATCAAACCACATGGTTTGCCTGAAACAGTGCACCAAATTCAACAGCCTGCTGTTGGTAGCCCAAGTTGTCAGTATATAAAGATTTCTTCGCTGTCATGGTTCAACTATACACAAAATCAAACTGGGTTTAACTCACTTTGTGAAGAGAGCTGGGTCAAAGTAGTTTAAATTGGGCTAAATCAATTTCAGTACAAGTGTGAGCATGCTAAAGATGATTCAAACCACTTTTTTTGTTTTGGCTTAGAGTGTGAACACTGTGAATGACCCTAGTGAAAGGATATCTTCTACCTGAATGTGTGCTGCAGCATAGTAGTCTAGTCAGTGCCATCTGCATACTACAGCTATAGCCTTTTCAAAATATAGTCCAAGTTAGTAACCACATGATCAGAAATATGTCCTAACAGAGACAGTGTTGACCACTGTAACTGTAACTGGCAGCCTTGGGCCCTCATTCACAGCAACGTAGTAAAGTTTCAGTGTAAAATGTGCATGTTAAGGACTACATGTACACAAGCAGGCTAGCTATAGAAATGATTTCAAGTTACATACCTCTTGTAGTGTCATATCGACACACTGTGCCCAGTGATTGATATACACGTGTCTCAAAGGCAGATGTACACTGCATGGTTTGAAAGGTAGAGTGAATATAAACTGACAAACATGAACTCAGTGTTGTGGAAATGCCTTACAATGCATGTGGTAGCATTTTGCAGGTCTTGGCAGCTGCATGTTGCCTCTATGTAGTCAGGGGTGGTACACAGATACACTATTGGCTTTCCTGGGGCCAGAATAGTTTGCAAAGAGGACCACAGAATGGGGCAGTTGCATAGGTCTGCAGCCATAGTGCAAGACAAACAGGGAGAACACCCACAGAATCACAGAACACCCTAATGCAATAGCACATAATTACAGAACTAGTATATACTCAGTGCATGACATTATAACATCACATTGCATGCCAGAGTCCACCATAGACTGCTTGAGTATATATGGTTGCCCAAGTGCTTACTGTATGCTCTTAGAGCAGGCCCTCCAGACCACACTGGGTTTGTCTGCAGACCAGCTAGGACGAAGTTTCCCATGCTGCTCGCTGTCTCCAGCCTTTGAAAACTGTCTCCTGCAAAGAACTCCTCCACTTGCAGTGTCAGCACTACTATTGTCTCCTCCGAACTGTTACCTGGACCAATGTAGGCCACATGGATGTCGCCAAAGGTGGTCAGAGAAACACTTTGCAGCAGAGTCTGCACCTGTACAGAGAATGACAGGATGTGCATGCACTAGCTCTCGACCCCTCACAGTTATATATAGCCAGCTGTGCGGCTAGTTAGCTAGCAGCTCACAGCAAAGTATCAAAATTACAGTGTTGTGACTGATATACATACTTCTGATTTGAATGTCTCAATGTTGCTCTGGACTACTATCAAACCAGCTGCTACTTTGTATGCCAGTGGAGCCACAGCATGGCTCACACCCTCTGGGAAGGTGCAACCAGACCAGTCCCCCTCCCATGTGAGGTCTGGAAGACACTGCCAGGTGATGGCTCCTCTGGGATTCAGTGAAGGATGCACACTAGAGCAATGTGTTGTAAGAGTTGATCCAGGACTAGCTTTAAGACGGAATGGGGCAGCTGGACAGGCTGGGCCGGAAGAAGGTACAGTAGCTATGTAAAATTAGTCAAAATCGCCGGAACAATAATGGCTGCATTAAATTGGGTCTGGGCTATGGCAGGCTAGCAGAATGCAAAAGAGGGTGATAACTAGTGACCTTGGCAGTAGTGCTGGGCACATGTGGGGCATGCAACAGGAGCCGTGATGCACCTGAGGGCTATATTTTAGGGTAAAACTGCACAATAGTAACCTCATGTACACACATGGGCTAGTTTTAGAAACAAGTTCAAGTTACGTACCTCAACATCAAACTGGGTTCAACTCACCTTGTGAAGAGAGCTGGGCCAAAGTGGTTTTGGACTAAACCAATATCAGTACAGATGTGAACATGCTAAACAAGATTCAAACCACTTTGTTTCAGTTTGGCTTGGAGTGTGAACACTCTGACTGATCCTTGTGGAAGGATGTATACTACCTGAATGTGTGTTGCGGTGTAGTAGTCTAGTCAGTGCCATCTGGAATGATAGCGTGATAAACTACTACAGCTATAGCTTTTTCAAAATTCGGTCCAAGTTCGTAACTGCATGATCAGAAATATTACCCTGACAGAGACAATGTTGACCACTGTAACTGTAGCTGGCTGACTTAGGCCCTCATTCACTGCAACTTAGTAATTTTGCAGTGTAAAAATTGCATGTAGTGACCACATGTACACATACGAGCTAGCTATAGAAATGATTTCAAGTTACGTACCTCTTAAAGGGTTATATTGACACACTACGCCCAGTGCTTGATATACATGTGTCTCAAAGGCAGATGTACACTGCATGAATTGAAAGGTAGAGTGAATATAAACTGACAAACATGAACTCAGTGTTGTGGAAATGCCTTACAATGCATGTGGTAGCATTTAGCAGGTCTTGGCAGCTGCATGTTGCCTCTATGTAGTCAGGGGTGGTACACAGATACACTATTGGCTTTCCTGGGGCCAGAGTAGTTTGCAAAGAGGACCACAGAATGGGGCAGTTGCATAGGTCTGCAGTCATAGAGCAAGATATACAGAGAGAACACCCACAGAATCACAGAACACCCTAATGCAATAGCATGTTACAAAACTGGTAGATTCCATGTGCATGACATTATAACATCGCATTGCATGCCAGAGTCCACAATCCACTGCCCGAGTATAATTATAGTTGTCCAAGTGCTTACTGCCTGCTCTTAGAACAGGCCCTCCAGACCACACTGGGTTTGTCTGCAGACCAGCTAGGACGAAGTTTCCCATGCTGCTCGCTGTCTCCAGCCTTTGAAAACTGTCTCCTGAGAAGGACTCCTCCACTTGCAGTGTCAGCACTACTATTGTCTCCTCCGAACTGTTACCTGGACCAATGTAGGCCACATGGATGTCGCCAAAGGTGGTCAGAGAAACACTTTGCAGCAGAGTCTGCACCTGTACAGAGAATGACAGGATGTGCATGCACTAGCTCTCAATCCCTCACAGTTATAGCCGGCCGTGTGGCTAGTGTGCTAGCAGCTCACAGCAAAGTATCAAAATTACAGTGTTGTGACTGATATACATACGTACTTCTGATTTGAATGTCTCAATGTTGCTCTGGACTACTATCAAACCAGCTGCTACTCTGTATGCCAGTGGAGCCACAGCATGGCTCACACCCTCTGGGAAGGTGCAACCAGACCAGTCCCCCTCCCATGTGAGGTCTGGAAGACACTGCCAGATGATGGCTCCTCTGGGATTCAGTGAAGGATGCACACTAGAGCACTGTGTTGTGAAATTTGCTCCGGGACTAGCTCTAGGACGGAATGGGGCAGCTGGACAGGCTGGGCCAGAGGAAGGTACAGTAGCTATGTAAAATTAATTGCAATCAGATCAAAAATGGATGCATTAAATTGGGTCTGGGCTATGGCAGGCTAGCATAATGCAAAGGAGGGTGACAACTAGCGAAAATGGCAGTAGTGATGGGCACATGTGGGGCATGCAGCAGTAGCTATACGCATGTGATGCACCTGCAGGCAATTTTTTAGGGGCTGCCACAGGCAGCCCCTATATTGTTTTCGTTTTGACATTTTGTTGTATGGCTTCGTGTCCCACTTCCGATGGTATATATATCGGTATATATAATACATAAGCTACGGCAGTATAACTGTGCTAGCATTTAAATTACTAGAAATAAAAAAAATCTACAAAAATAGCAAGGATGTAGGGATGGCCCAAAAGTACAGTAACAAGTAAAGGCTGTTACACAGTGGAGCATTAACCATGGTCCCTACTTGCAAGAACGTCGCACCTTATAGTCCTACACCCTTGAATGTAGGGACGATGGTTAATGCTCCACTGTGTTACTTGTTTCTGTACTTTTTGTGCCATCCCTACTAAAATGATGTGACATCATCAGACTCCCGGACACACGCACATCTGGGTGTGTAGTCCGTTCGCATCTATCACGTGGCCCAGGTATTCCACAGTTGTCTGCATGAAGTGGCATTTGTCTTTCTTCAACCTGAACCCCTTCATCCTTAGCCGCTCCAGAACTGATGCCAGGTTGCTCAGGTGCTTCTGATCAGTGGCCCCTGTGATTATGATGTCATCGAGGTAACACATCACTCCTGGTAGATCGTGTAGAACTTGATCTATTGTACGTTGGAATATGGCAGGAGCCGAGGCCACCCCAAATGGGAGGTGCATATATCGGTACAATCCTTGGTGCATGCTTACTGTCACCAGCTCCTTGGAGGCTTCTTCTAAGACCAGTTGCTGGTATGCCTGAGAGAGGTCCAGGGTGGTGAAATGCTGTCCTCCAGCGCTAGCTAACGACGTAAAAATCTCCTCTGGCTTGGGAAGAGGGTGCTGGTCCACTTCCACAAAGGCATTCAGCGTGACTTTGTAGTCTCCACACAGCCTGAATGTACCATCAGACTTTGGGACTGGTACGATCGGTTTTGCCCAGCGACTGAATTCCACCCTTTCTAACACACCTATCTCCTCCAGCCAATCAATCTCCCTACCGACAGCCTCCTTGATAGCAAAAGGCACTGGCCGGGCACGTAAAACCTTGGCTGACTTGAGTCCTTCAATGTCAGGCTGACTGCAGGTGTCTTCGCGGTACCCAGCTCATTTCGAAACACTTCCTGGTATCTCTGCAATGTTCCCTCCAACTCCAACTTGTCCACTGTATGATAGGCAATAACTGGCCAGTCCAGCTTGATGTGGCCAAGCCAATGCAGGACCCCCTCCTTGAACAATCACCCAGTGTAAGTCCTTGACCTGTGTACCATATGTCACCTGTACTGGCAAGGCACCCAACACTTGCACTCGTTCCGCCGTGTAGGTGCGTAACGAGATGCGGGAGGGCTGCAACTCGGCTCCAGGAAACAGCTCCTCCTGCTGCCGGCGTGACATTACCGACACTGCTGCACCCATGTCGACTTCCATGGTGACCGGGACCCCATTCAAGGAGATGTTAACCTGGATGGGGGTGGTGCTCCCAGTACCCAAAACGAACAATGGCAAGTCATCATCTTCTGCTTCTATGGCAAATTATGGTTCCGGGCTACCTCCGCGCCCAACGTCTTCCGTGACCCACTCTGTGACTTTGCCGAATGGCACACTCGTGCAAGGTGCCCCTTTTTGTTGCAGTTACGGCAGACAAAATCGGCAAAACGACAATTGGCAGTTAGGTGCTCCCCACTGCCACAACAATAGCACTCACAGCCCCGCTGCTGAGATGATGGCCAGGCCTTCCCTCGGGAAGGTGCAGAGTGCTGACACAAGGAGCCCTGTGACAGGCGGCGTAAGGCTGTATTGTGGCCACACAGAGTCTTAGCATTAGCATCGGCGGTCTCTAGACTCTGGGCTAGCACTAAGGCCTTGTCTAGGGTCAGATCAGGCTCAGACAGGAGCCTCTTCTGATGTCCCTCATTGCCTGACCCACACACCAGCCTATCCCTGAGTGCCTCTCCTAAGGTTGCCCTAAACTCACAAGGCACCGCCATCTTCCTCAACTCGGCTAAGTACATAGCCACCGACTCACCGGGTTGTTGCTGTCTCTGGTGGAACTGGTTAGGGTTAGGGTAAACTTGCTGCCATCACCACCTTTTTCAGCACGAAGTACTTTTGTAGTGTCTCCTTAAGGTCCTTTAAGGGCGTTTCTGCAGGCTTGGTCGGTGCCAAAAGGTTACTCAAAAGCGAATAGGTATCTCGACCTATAACGCTCAAAAAACACGGCCTTCTGCTTCTCTGCTTTTATCCCGTTGGCCTCGAAGTAGAGCTCCACTCGCTCTAAGTACTGTGTGATAGATTCATTGTCTTCATTGAACGCTTCCAGGTGTCTGACTGCTGCCCCCGCCATCGCTCACAGATCCCACCTTCGTCGCCATTAAAATGATGTGACGTCGTCAGACTCCCAGACACACGCACACCTCAGGCGGGGAACATCGACCGTCCCAGAGACACAACACGATAACAAACAATCACGCCGAAACCGGTAACTCACTTCACGGTAGCAACACAAGCACGAGGCTAATCATCAACTGAGCATGCGCAGATACACTCTGGTATAAAGCTCACGTGCATAATGTAAGATGACGAAATACACGTGAATCAAGGTGAGCAATAACACATGACCAATACCACACACATGCTCAACCACAAATCAGGCATATACACTACACCTACATCCTTGCTATTTTTGTAGAAAATTTTTATTATTTCTAGTTTCTGTGCTTTTTATGGTGTGCAAGCTGCACATGCTAAGTGCCACTAGAGGACATCCATGCAGGTTACAGTATAGGACCTTATTTCTGTAATCCTGGAGCTCAAGCTGTCAGCTATCTCCTAGCTTCTGCGTCAGCCCACCTAAGAGCTTAGAAACAGTGACCGGAAGTTAGCCGAATACTAATTAAAAATGGCGGGTCCACGGTGACCTTTTGAAACGACGCGCAAGCTAACATTGGCCTAAGCCCTAGTCTCATATACACCTGAAACGGCCTCCTGACGGTTTTGGCTAGCTTTTGGACAGAAACTGAAAAAACAGTAGGCGGGAAACTGCCGTTCTTAACGTCATCATAAAATGGCGTCCTGCGCGTAGCAACGTCTCCCGAAAGACTCGGTAACCCCAATGTGCGAACAATACGCTTTCAATGCCTATACTCCGAAAGAATACAGCTTTACGTTTACGTTATGGCTGGCAGCCTCCATACATGCCATCCAACTGTGTATGCAGTAAGCAGCAAACAGTCGAGCATGCTCTCAGCTGCCTACATGGAGGGTTCCCAGCACTGAGACACAATGACATCAGAGACATCACAGCCAAGTGCCTTTCCGAAGTCTGCCACAATGTGGCAGTGGAACCAGAGCTGCAACCGTTGACTGGAGAGAGTCTGCAACTAAGAACTGCCAATTCAGAAGAAGGTGCACGGCTTGATGTAAGTGCGCAAGGTTTTAGGGGGGAGAGGCATCAGCGTGCATTCTTTGATGTCAGGGTTTTTAACCCGTATGCACCAAGCAACTGCAAGTCGACCCAAACCGCAGCATACAGAAGACATGAGAATGAAAAGAGAAGGAACTACCAGCAGCGAGTACTGGAAGTTGAGCACGGATCCTTCACCCCGCCAGTCTTCTCAGCCACAGGTGGCATGGGCCCTGCAGCACGCATCACCTATGGGAGACTAGCCTCTCTTCTAGCAGAGAAGAGGTCCTTGCCATACCACCAGGTCATCACCTGGCTCCGCTGCCTACTAAATTTCTCTCTGCTGAGATCCACAGTCATGTGCATCCGAGATGCACAATCAACCTCAAATGGACCAAGCAGATCAGCTGTGCATGTTAAGTCACTCGACCTAGCAGCCTGCACACATGCGGATGTGCGGTTTAGCTGCTAGACGACTTCCACAACATAACAGAATTATGAGCTACTTATTTTACTATAATGTTTTGTTTTTTTCTTCAACCACCATTCATGTATAAGTATTATTATTACAATGTCATACCTTAAATACCCGTGTAAAGAGTACAGCTCGGCTAATTTTTAGTAGTTTTGCGTACGAATAAGTTCGATAGCTAATTCTGTTCGTCAGTTACAGCTGGCGAAGAAGAATATGAAGAATATGAAGACGAAAATGGATGTTTTTGAGTGTCATTTTCTCGCCGACAGACCACGTTCGTGTGCCTTCCAGGTCAGTTTAGTGTATGAATATTTCGTATTTAGCCCTACGAAGCCTCGTTTTGGCAGTTTTCGACGCTTTTGGCGATTTCGTCCTTATACCAACGTATTGTGAATTCGAAACACCCTTTACCATCCCTACATAGAGAGTACTATCGTACTCTCTGATAATGTAGTGACCAAAGTATTGAGGATAGGGAATTTATCTTGTACGCCATTTATTCGGCCGAAATTGGACCGTGTGCGAGGTCAAGGGACTTTCAAAACCGGCTTCTAAACGTCGTCTTAGCGAACTTTGGACGTCCTCTTCCGCCGCCAATCGTGGAACAGACTCCTACAACACTTCTGGTCGACGGGCAAAGAGACAGCTTCGAGACAGCGCCCAACAGGTCATCGACTTCACCACGCGCCTTCTTCGATAATGGCCGCGCCCGCCTCGGAAGACTTCAATTAGCCGCCTGAAGCACATGACACGAGTAACGTAGAAACTGGTGAGCGCCGTGATATGTTCACGCTAACATTTTCAACCGTCTGTAGCGTTGAAAAGCTTAGCGCGCACAGTTGCCCTTCAAAATGCTCTTCAGAATCTGGCCCACGCGTACTGCGCTGTAGCAAACCACGTACGTAGCTTTTGCCATCACAGAACACTAGCTACACTCGCGACTGTGGGTTCCTTCGTACATTTGCTTCTGTAAATACTCTTTGTAAATGCATGTGCTGCAAGCAGTCACGTGTCTGTGCTGGTGGAGATTTCTCTGTGCTTGTGTGTGGTGTGTGAGTGCATGCGTGTGTGTGTGTGTGTGTGTGTGTGTATGTGTGTGTGTGTGTGTGTGTGTGTGTGTGTGCTGAGGTCACAAAGGTGTATGACACAATATCATGTTTATTGTGAGTGACAGAGCAGTGACCGAAGGGAGCAAGTATTTCGAGTTGGGGTGGCAGCCCCACGAGTTTTTTAACTCGAAATACTTGTTCTGGATAAAATGCACAATAGTAACCTCATGTACACACATGGGCTAGTTTAAGGAACAATTTCAAGTTATGTACTTCAATATCAAACTGGGTGTCACTTTGTGAAGAGAGCTGGGCCAAAGTGGTTTTGGGCTAAACCAATTTCAGTACAAGTGTAAGCATGCTAAACAGGATTCAAACCACTTTGTTTTGGTTTGGCTTGGAGTGTGAACACCGTGAATGACCCTAGTGAAAGGGTGTCTTCTACTACCTGAATGTGTGGTGCAGCGTAGTAGTCTAAGTCAGTGCCATCTGGAATGATAGCATGATAAATTACTACAGCTATAGCCTTTTCAAACTACGGTCCTAGTTGGTAACCACATGATTAGAAATATTACCTGACAGCAACAATGTTGACCACTGTAACTGTAACTGGCAGCCTTGGGCCCTCATTCACAGCAACGTAGTAAACTTTCAGTGTAACAAGTATTTCGAGTTAAAAAAAAACTCGAACTACTTGCTAGCAATTTCCCCATGTATGCTCAATAAATCAGATAGTTGGGGGTACAGCATTGTTGATGGCCTGAAAGATACATCACGATACAATAGATCGTTGGGTTTGCAAAAGTTTCAAGTCTCCAGAGCAGCCAGTCATCCAGTGAAAACACCCCTACTAAACTGTCAAAATGTTTGCAGACTGCATTTTGATCTATATAACACTGAATGAGAATGTACTAACTTGTTACTTTGTGCCTGGAGGAAGAGCATGCTGGCTACAAGACTACCCTATCATGTAATGCCATGATTCGCTTGTCTGCCAATTCGACCTCCGTTGTATTTTGGGCTGTACCTCGCAGGAAAACAGCTAGGTAAGCTTTCTAGTACAATACTATTGCTTAAACATGTTCTCGAAACACTTTGCGTTCTTTGGATACACGACGAAGTATACAGAAAGATGATTTTGAGCTTAGCAAACAGAGAGCGTCTAACGCGCGGCCATTTTACAATGTCCGTTCGGGATAATTGGAGCTGTATCTCGCAGAAGAGACGTTCCTTAAGTTTTTTATTAGTGGCACTCCATTAACACATGTTCATGACCATATTTCGTTCGAATCAAAGACGGAGAAACGCAACTAGAGACAATTTAAAGCTTTGTAAAGAACGACATGAGAGCCGCCATTTGCAATGACAGAAATATGGAGGTATGCGCGTAACATAATTATATACGAACATTAAGCCATACGAATACCGGTACCTAAAAGTGAAAACAATAAAACAAAGAAAACAAAATATGAATGTTAGTGACCACGTGTACACATACGAGCTAGATTATGTAGAAACAATTTCAAGTTACCTACCTCTTAGAGGGTCATATCGACATTCTACGCCCAGTGCTTGATATACATGTGTCTCAAAGGCAGATGTACACTGCATGAATTGAAAGGTAGAGTGAATATAATTATACTGACAAAAATGAACTCAGTGTTGTGGAAATGCCTTACAATGCATGTGGTAGCATTTAGCAGGTCTTGGCAGCTGCATGTTGCCTCTATGTAGTCAGGGGTGGTACACAGATTTACTATTGGCTGTCCTGGGGCCAGAGTAGTTTGCAAAGAGGACCACAGAATGGGGCAGGTGCACTGGTCTGCAGTCATAGAGCAAGATATACAGAGAGAACACCCACAGAATCACAGAACACCCTTATGCAATAGCATGTTACAAAACTGGTAGATTCCATGTGCATGACATTATACCATCGCAGTGCATGCCAAAGTCCACAATCCACTGCCCGAGTATAATTATATAGTTGCCCAAGTGCTTACTGCCTGCTCTTAGAACAGGCCCTCCAGACCACACTGGGTTTGTCTGCAGACCAGCTAGGACGAAGTTTCCCATGCTGCTCGCTGTCTCCAGCCTTTGTAAACTGTCTCCTGAGAAGGACTCCTCCACTTGCAGTGTCAGCACTACTATTGTCTCCTCCGAACTGTTACCTGGACCAATGTAGGCCACATGGATGTCGCCAAAGGTGATCAGAGAAACACTTTGCAGCAGAGTCTGCACCTGTACAGAGAATGACAGGATGTGCATGCACTAGCTCTCAATCCCTCACAGTTATAGCCGGCCGTGTGGCTAGTGAGCTAGCAGCTCACAGCAAATTATCAAAATACATGTGCACACTGTAAAAACAACGTATATAGTGATATCTGTGGCAGGGTAGGGAGGTTCACTATCCTGCCACAGATATCACTATAGCTATACATTGTTTTTACAGTGACGTACGTGTTGTGACCAATATACGTACTTCTGATTGGAATGTCTCAATGTTGCTCTGGACTACTATCAAACCAGCTGCTACTCTGTATGCCAGTGGAGCCATAGCATGGCTCACACCCTCTGGGAAGGTACAACCAGACCAGTCCCCCTCCCATGTGAGGTCTGGAAGACACTGCCAGATGATGGCTCCTCTGGGATTCAGTGAAGGATGCACACTAGAGCACGGTGTTGTGAAAGTTGCTCCAGGACTAGCTCTAGGACGGAATGGGGCAGCTGGACAGGCTGGGCCGGAAGAAGGTACAGTAGCTATGTAAAATTAGTCAAAATCGGAACAAAAATGGCTGCATTAAATTGCATGGGTCTGGGCTACGGCAGACTAACAGAAGGCATAGGAGGGCAGTAACTAGCGACCATGGCAGTAGCGATAGGCACATGTGCATGGGGCATGCAGAAGTAGCTGTGATGCACCTAAGGGCTCTACTTACTCGTAGCCAGTGTGCCATCCCAGCAATAGGCGCACAGTGCAGCGACGACGCTGATCCACCTGCAAGGGAGCATGGCACGTTCCACGCACGCAGACCTGGAATTGTCGTGCGATCTCAAAAATCTCAGAAAAGCTCTAACAGCAGATCTTTATTGTCCTGTTTCTAGAAGGCACAGAGCTGACCTCGCTAGCGCTGGTATGTGCTTGTGTTTACACAGCTAACATTATTCATCATCCCCGTTTCCTAGAGTACGCGCTTTATGCATTCTTTTCCTATACATTCACGCACAGGGGCGGTCGTCAGGAGCACCCAGCTGTGTTGACTGTTGTTAGCCAAGTATATTGGAATTAGTACAGTGTGGTATTTACTGCTATTCAATGACTTCATATATATACTCATGTCCTGTGTGCACTGTGATAACATAGAACTGAAACAAACAGTTGAAAATGCAGGAATACCATAATTAGCAAGGAGGAAATAGCTAACAAACAGGTAATCAGTGCATCCATGTAGTATGTACTCTACAAGTCAAAATTTTGGTAAACATTTTACTGGACTGCACAGCCCCCAAGACAAAGACTTGGTTGCGGCAATGACCACCGTCACTATTTGACTTTCTTGTCATAATGCCCCTTCATGCTTGTATCCCTGACATAGCCTACCTGCCCTGCCACACACCCAGCCAACATGCCACTTCCCTTTGGAGTGTGGTCCCGGCCTGCTAGCCCTTTTCCCTTTCCTGATTCATCAAATCGCTCCTTGCATGACCCTGTGTACTTTGAAATGTCAGTCAATCTATCAAGTACATCATCCTTGTGCACCTTCTGCAAAGGTAGAGGACACACGACATTGACTCATAACCTGCATGCTGGAATGCAGTACATAACTTAGTCTCATGTGTGTAGCCAACTGCCATTCTGTTTTGACTCTAGAAGTGGAGTTGAAACAAATTGGCAATTTGATAAGCAAGACTACACAGACCTTCACATGAAGAAGTGGCATAGAAGTATGCCCTAAGCAATAAGATGTAATGCGAAGCTAGTCATGGTGCTATAGCTGTTACCCATGGTCAACTGTGTGTAGACATGGAGGTACCAAACAGATAAACAGCCATGTCATATCTCCACCATGCAGTTGGCATGACTGAGCACAACAGGAGCATGACTGCTAACCTGCTGCTGGCCTACACTACAATCATGTACACTAATGATTGTAATAGGATTAAAGTGTGATTGTGCATGAGTCCTTTGCCTCAAAAGGAAGGTTGACAGCAGACGTGCAGGACATTGATACAGAGCAAGTTACAATATAATATTTTACCAGGGGCAAAGCCATTGACTGATTTGGGCACTTGGGATGCCTTGGCAGAAATGTGCTTGTGTAAGCTGTGTTGCTAGGCGTACAAACTGTGGTCTAGGTTGCTAGGGGCATGGACCCCATTCTTTACTGTGTTGACACAAGTGTTTGGCATTGGTATGTAAAGAATTTGTAAGGCCACCTAGTTTTGTATGACCTTCTGGATTTTTGTATATATGCTGTTACTGCTGAAGGCCTGCAATTGAGCAGTCCATTGCAATAGTTGTTGAGTCTGGTGGAATTGTAATAAGCATAGTATACTTGTCCATCTCAGTACTGTTTGGATACCTTCACACTTATAATGCACAGTCATATAATTTATGTTTATGTACATGGCGTTTAATAGGCCTGGCACATTGTTGTAGATTGAGAAGTGCAGGTTGCACTGTTCAGCTGCAGTGGAGTCCAATCAGATTACAGTTAGCTATGCTCTGATGTTACAATCAGGCTCATGACAAACAATAACATTACTTGTCGGTTATGTAACATTAATCAAATACTAGCGTGTGAAGTTCACAAGCTTAGCAGTGGATCTACAATTCCATTGGTTATTTCATGCTATTTTGTGACATCAGCGAGAGCATTATGCTGTAATGATTGAATTACAGCGTGGGCAGCAACAGCATAGGTGTCAACCATCCCAATTTAGGCAGAACATGTCCTGCTTTGCATATATTGTAATTTTAACTGCAGCTGTAATTGAATCAACAGTATAATTAAACTGGTGTTGTTCCAATTATGACTGAGTAATTGACTTAGTGATAATGAATGCAGTGGTTAGTGGTTAGCAAAAACGTCTTATTCAACTTATCACATAGTGGTATACATGCTCTCAGTTGGCTACCAAACTATACAACAAACTATACACGCCCTACAGTATGCATAATTATGCACGGTTAGTCATGATCATGATTATATAGATACTGGAGAATGCTTAAGTTGGCACTATATTAACAGCTGAGATCCTCTCGTATTGGCCTTCCTTGTTGGACTCCTGCGAACTACGTCTCACAGGTGCATTCCTTGAAACTGTAGTGGATGAGACATTTGGCTTAATGGAGACATAACTTGTCATAGGATTGTTAGCGAAAATCATGTTCTTGAAGGAGTACTTCAATTGGGTGAAGTTCAGTCGAGCATGAGGCTCACTGCGCCAGCAGCTCTGCATGAGTTCATATCTATTGTCATGGCAATGAGTACAATAGAGAGTGGGGGAAATATACACATCAATTGTGTCTTCTGTGATTGAATTCAACTGTTGTAGCATATCATATATAGCTATAGCATACATTTTGGAAGTCCAAGACAATGCATTTAACAGCCACACATGCTCTTTAGCATATTAACATTATCACATGGTCTACATAACTGCATAATGTTATACAATCACATGATGACTCACACTTGGTCAAGGATATGCTCTGGCTTGGGCAGTCTGTAGCCACTGACTATCCTTGCCACAATAGTGGCCAGTGGAATGTCTTTGTATGGCAGTTCTCCTGAGAGATGAAATGAAGAGGAATAACTAAGGGACAGTGGGAGAAGAAAGGGCTGCAAAATGCTTAGGAAATCCGTGCATTTAGCTAAGAGTATTGAACAGTGTGTATGTATAGTACTGGATGTTTTTACAATGGCTGAATTGAATCTGTATAAAATTTGGACAAAGTATGTGGGTGTACGTAGATAGAAGCACTTTTATATATTGCATTGTGCATCACTACACCTTAATACTATACAACATATGTATGGCATACAGTACACCCTAATACTATAAACAGAATTTACTATGTTATTATGTATTAGTTATGACACCTACTTGAGGGATGTCACTAATTTATAAGCATGAGCTAGGCCCGAGGGCACGAAGCACCCGAGGGGGGCGTGCTTATAAATCAGCAACATCCTGAAAAGGAGGTGTTATAAGTGATTTATTTGCGGAACAAAGGGAAGCGTGGGCAAATGTTAATTGGTTTCTTGCCAAATAAAGAAAGCATTAGGTGAGCACGGGCAAATCCAAGGAATTTTCATTCTTTATGAGAGCTAGCTATGAGGAGCCAAGCGAGTCAGGCAGAAACGTCCGTACACTACACCTCTGGAAACCTCTTCCTCTATGGTGGAGACGTCTTGCCCCGCTCCTACAACACGATCGGAGGCGCCAACAAGACTTGGCTGGTAAATCGTGCGTCGGCGGAAGGTGCGCCCTAAGGCATTGGAGGCAGAGAGAGCCAAGCTGGCTCAAAGGAATCTGATGGTGGACAGCATGATGGATCGTTGATCAGCTGCGACAGAAATGACTGTGATCTGAGTCTCTATGTTCGTTCAGTAGCTAGCTAGCTACTTGAGATATCTTTCTGACCCGGTCCTCTTGTGCGGAAGAATCGGCCACCATCAACACACAAATTTCGACAGCAGTAATCATTTTTGCTCAGTGCTTACAATAGAATGAAGCTTTTTGCGCCCTTTTCCATGATATTCAAAACCCACCATATTAATGGTTGGGTAGTGTAGAGTTACTGTATGCTTCATTGAACTGTTCTTGTGTTTGATCAGAATGCAAGCACTTGCATGTAAATTGTTGTTGCTATTGATTGAATCACACTGAACCCGATTAGATATTTTCGTGAACCTGATTAGATATTCTTGCTCTCCAATAAGATATAATCGCTGTCTGATAAGAAATTATCACCTCTGACTGCAAGTAGCACTTCTATAGTCACTCAATAAACATAGCAACCACCTAGCAACGGCAAATATGATGCATATGATACACATTCTCAATGTCCAGGATATACTCCTTCAAGTCTGGACGGAACGTCACAAAAAGTGGTAGGATTACAAAGAGGCATAGCAAAAGTAACTTGGTTGAGCCGTAATTTGGTTTAAAGTTGTTCCATCCATGTTCTTGCCACTTTTAAGGTTGCTGCCTTATCTAAGAGATAGGGAAAACATCGTGCTTCGTTGTCCAGAAACTCCTCCTTCAAGTTTCCACCAATCTTCGCCAAACGTGGATGAGTATATCATGGCACTATGGCCTGGGGGTGGCCTAAGGTGGTTAGCGCCTTCACTCTTTAGACGAAATGGATTAGCATAAGAAAATTTAGTACGCACGGGGGGTTTGACGGAGGGCGTCTACGGCAAGCTCCCAAATAAATAGACAGTTTCCATTGATTCAACGCTCAAATTTCAAACACTATATGCTGGGAACCCACCCAAAGAGCTGGAATTCAGCTAGTTCTTATAATGCAGCTGTACATCCATGCAAAGACTCTTTGAATACTAATCATGACTCATGGGAATTTTTCATTTCAGGCATAAAGGTTTACATTCGAAAAGAAATCCTGTGAGATTAAATGTGTAAAGGATAATTCTGTCCTCATACTGCAGTCATGAATACAAGTACTCACCTAAAGTGTACATCTCCCACAAGCACACACCAAAAGCCCACCTGCAGTCAAAGATTGCAATGAACCCAATAGTACTATATATTACTAGACTTTATGCATGTTAACTATACCTGACATAGTATAAAATTTATACTGCATTCTGTTATTCTACAGTACACATGAAGTATGAAACATAAATGCAGTCCCAGGAACTGGAAATGCATTCTTACACATCAGATTTGTCTGTGAAGACATTGTCCGTCACTGTCTCTAGTGCCATCCACCTCAGTGGCATCTTGTCCTTGAAGGAGGACACGTACTCTGGTGTGTCTCGTGAGAGACCAAAGTCTGATATCTTGAGCAGCTTCCTCTCATCCACCAGGATGTTGCGGCAGGCCAGGTCACGGTGGAGGATACCCAGAGAAGACAGGTACTCCTGTAGGGATCAATTGGAAGGGTGTGAAAAAGCACAAGACACAAACTGCCAGACTGCACAACACACTCGTACAATTCAGCAGCTTTCTTACGCACATGCTTTTCATGTTGCAATTTCATAAAATACATACCATTCCCTGTGTTATCTGGTGGGCAAAAGATAGTAGATCTGCCCATTTGGGCTCGCCAAGTGGTGAGTAGAACATCTCCTGGGTATTGATGGCATCCGAGTAATGTATTTTTTCTCCATCATACTGGCTTTCCTGGTACCTAGTAGCGGCAGAGCTCAAATCTTCCTCTGTAGATTCAATGGGGTACAGCTTGTCGAAGCCACATGATGTGGGAGCACTCAGTGGTGACGGACTGTCTTCAAGCTTCAGTGTACACTGCACATGTGTAAAGAGTAGAAGTGATATTAAACATTACTTCAACAATGCAAGGAACTAGCTATATGAACTTTCATAACGAATTTCGAGCTTCAGCAAGTTTCAAATATGTATTCTGGGTGGTATTTACTGCCATCCTTTGGTACAAAGGCAACATTTACACTCAAAGATGCTTCTCGCATATTCATTCACTTCCTACGCATGCATGCACATAACGTATCTAAGGTCCTTCAACATGTCTAGACAATGTCAGGTGTATACACAGTATTCTACCTGCATGTTGGTGTACACAGTACACATTTCTGCATCTGGCTCCTCAAGAGGTGATGGCAGCAGCTCCTGGTCCCTGGTGGATTCCAATTTCATCCCCTCCTCAGAATCTTTGTCCAAACTTGCAGCTAAGCATAAAACTTCTGCTCCCACTTCCATGCCCTCCTGGGGTTTTGCAGCAATTGAGGACAGCTTCTCCTCCGGATCCGCACTGACTTTGTTCTCCTTGTCCTCAGTAGCATTCACATACAATCCTTCTTTTACATCTTTCACTGATTGCAGTCTATCATATCCAGGTAATGGCAGCCCATCATGGTGGGGCAAGCTTTCTTTAGCCTTGACGGTCAACTGTACATGTTACATAGACAGAGAAGAATGAAACTATTGTTCAGTCACACATTATATTGGAAGTTGACCTTCTGCTTCCAGTACTTGAGGTAAGAGAGAAGGTCTCCAAAGGGAACAAACTCCAGGGCCAGTGCAAGTGGCAGTGCAGTGGAGACACAGCCCACCATCTGGACCACATGGCTGCACTCCCCAGTGGACACCTTCTTCATCATGGCAATCTCCTCCAAGAAGTTCTCCACAAATCGTTCCTCTGCCCCTCCTATACACTCACATAAATGTGCGAGTGTGCACATGTGTGTAGGGGGTTGCGAGAGAAAAGAACTATCCTTAATTATACACTCCAAGTTATCTAATCAAACTCTGTAAGGTTGTCTATTACAATTATTTACACCTTTCAGTAGTTTGACGGCCACTGTGTAGGGTGGCTTCCCATCCCTTGTCTGTGTTGCTATGTACCTCTTGGCTGGTGCCGTGGCAACATCCATAGACAGAGTACCTTTGTAGACATGGCCATAGTTGCCTTCTCCCAATTCAGTTCCTACTTCAAAATGGGAGCCTCGTAGTTCCCACTGATCACCTTTGGAAGGTAGGAGCTTTGCTAATGCTGTAGAGAACTGTAGGCAAGGGTACAAAAATGAGTGGCGGTTAGTACACAATATAATTAATATATAGCACAATGGGGACAATGCCACAATGATTTTGTATGCACACGATTGTACATTGTTTCAATGATGGGATAAATGGGATAAGCTTAAGTGCGTTCATTATAACGTGTTCATGCTCTTAGTGTAATGCATGCACGTTGGATAGGTAAGTGTGTATATATACACATGCATGACATGGTTCATGGTTTGTATGTGTGTGTGTGCCTGTATGTGTGTGACAGTGTCTGTGTACATGCAGTGAAAATGCATCCACCTCTCTTGTTTGTTCCTGTCCTTCAACTCTATAGACACTGAATTATGTAGGGAGGTATAGAAAGACCTACCTATTTGCAAATGTACACTCCGATGCCAATTTGAATATCTAGCTACTCTTGTTAGTACTATAGTTGTGAAACAAGTATTTCGAGTTAAAAACTCGTGGGGCTGCCGCCCCAACTCGAAATACTTGCTCCCTTCGGTCGCTGCTCTGTCACTCACAATAGGTAAACATGACATCGCGTCATAATACCTCAGTAACTTCAGCACACACACACACACACACACACACACACACACACACACCACACCACTATCACTAGACACATGAGACACACACACACGCACGCACGCACACACACACCACACACACCACATGCACACGCACACCACACACACACCACATGCACACACACCACACACACCACATACACACACACACACACACCACATACACACACACACACACACACACACACACACACACACACACACACACACACACACACACACACACACATACACCACATACACACACACACCACATACACACACACACACACACACACACACACCACATGCACACACACACCACACACACCACATACACACACACACACACCGCATACACACACACACACACATACACACACACACACCACATACACACACACACCACATACACACACACACACACACCACATGCACACACACACCACACACACCACATACACACACACACACACACACACACTGCATACACACACACACACACACACACACACACACACACACACACACACACACACACACACACACACACACACCGCTATCACCAGACACATGAGACACACACATGCACACACCACACACACCACATGCACACACACACCACACACACACCACACACACCACATACACACACACACACACACACACACACCACACACACACACCACATACACACACACACCACACACACACCACACACACCACATACACACACACACACCACATACACACACACACACACACACACACACACACCACACACACACACACACCACATGCACACACACACCACACACACCACACACCACATACACACACACACACACACACACACACACACACACACACACACCACATACACACACACACAACATACACACACACACACACACACACACACACACACACACACACACACACACACACACACACACACACAACACACACACACACAAACCCACAACACATGCACAGAGAAATGTCCAGCAGACAGACACATGACTGCTTATAGCACGTGCATTTACAGTGAGTAATTACAGAAACATAATGTACCAAGGAACCCACAGTCGCCAGAGTAGCTAGTGGTCTGTGGTGGCAAAAGCTACGTACGTTTGCTACAGCGCAGTAAGCGTGGGCCAGGTTCTGAAGAGCATTTAGAAGGGCAACCGTGCTAGTTAAGCTTTTCAACGCTAGAAACGGTTGAAGAACGTTAGCGTGTACATATCATGGCGTTCACCAGTTTCTACGTTACTCCTGTCATGTGTTCCAGGCGGCGGAGTGAAGTCCTCCGAGGCGGCGCGGCCATTGTCGAAGAAGGCGCGGGGCAAAGTCGATGACCTGTTGGGCGCTGTCTCGAAGCTGTGTCTTTGCCCGTCGACCAGAAGTGCTGTAGGAGACTGTTCCAGGATCAGAGGCGGAAGAGAACGTCCAAAGTTCGCTAAAACGTCGTTTGGAAGCCGTTTTTCAAAGTCCCTTGGCCTCGCACACGGTCCACTTCCGGCCGAATAAAATGGCCGACAATATAAATTCCCTATACCCAATACTTCGCCCAATACATTCAATATAAATGTAAGTATTGACGTACAACCGTAGGTTGGCGTATTATATATATATATATATATCCGTAACATGAAGCCATATGAAAACGTCAATTTGGAAACTATATATAGGGGCTGCCTGCGGCAGCCCCTAAAAAAACTGCAGCAAAAAGTTGTCTGTTGTGCACGCAATCTACCTGTAATCTGCAATTTTGGCTATTATACTGTATGGACCTTAATTATTGCTGTACTAAATTTTGTGGTTTTCATAGATCAGAAGCCATTCACAAAAGTTTAGTCCTTCAAAAATTTAAACTGTGCATGGGCTTGTGGTGCAACTGTCAACTTTGAACATCTTTAGCGACGACAACTTTCGCACATTACAGTAACTCTGAACGACGATTAGCACTTACAATAGAGAGATGCATGGCTACTCTACAGAGGCACAGTGCAATACTTTAGTGCTATACCTGCATTGGGCCTGAGAGGCTGGCTGTTTTAGAGAGGTGGCTGCCTAACACAGTGACCATTTATATAGACAGATCACACTGTACTGCTGCACTTCTGACAGCTGAATTTTATAGGATCTGGTTTGTGAACTGACCATGACCCAAGTTCTAGCTCTGTCCTAATGAAGGAACTGGCTATATATATAGTCAGTGTAGCTCAGAAATTGCATGGGGATTGTGCTAACTTGCAAACAGCTACATCACTACTTAGAGAAATTTTGCTCTACTTATTCACGAATGTGTGATCATACAACACCACGCATATGTCCATATGAGTGTTAAATGGTATACTTGGTACTTGGTCCCTATATACCTTCAGCAGCTCAGAGTCCCATCTTCAATTCCATATTGTAATTGCTATACATGCATGCTCACACCCTGCTTAAGCTATTTAGAGTACCACTCACATGGTCCTGCACTGTACTGGCTGAGGTTCTGTCTGTCCAATGCACTCACATTCAGGGCATTCAGAGATGCATTATTGGCTGTATAACAGTAATAAACACAGAGTTCCATTAAAAACATTTTCTTACCAGTTAAGATAAAGAGCACAGAATTGACAAGAAAGTCACAACTGTAGTGCATAATTATGCATCTCAGCAATTATTTAAATCTCCTTTTGTGACCATTCCTAGCCCCAACTGCCCCCCCCCCTCTATATATGCTACACAAGACGTGCATATGCGTACACCTACACATACCATCCACTCCTGTGATCCACAATGACACAGTAAGGCAGTCATTTCCACTGATGTTCACTGCTTGAATATTATTCACCAGTACATCTCCAAGTGGAACTCCAGCCAGTGTGGATAGGAAGTGACCCATTCCCTCCCTTGAAATGAGATGTGCAGAGCAGAGGCAAATTATATACCATGATGTATAATAGTTACTCCAGTACTTTCTGCAAGATATACAAGCTAGAATGTATTGATTATTCATATATAGCTTAATAGAAGAAATTGCAGAATTACAATTTATACATAAGCTCTATTTAATACATACGTATGTACTGTATGACACATGTACATGTGCAAGAGTATGCACCTGTCAATGTCTTCTGGGTTGGTCCCATTCCTTGGGAAGCTGATCTCCTCCTCTGCTACAAGTGATGGCTCAATGTTGGCACAACCAAGGAGTTGACCACTTTGGGCACCTGTGCCATACACCACAAGGGAGCGGCCTATAACTGCATGTGTTTGAGACCAAACAATATATATATAGTTAAGAATAAGGTAGGGTAAAATCACGTTCAAAGTTTCACATAATGATTGCTATAGCCTGATCGCTTGAAATATCAACACAGCACATGCATGTAATGGTAAACTATTGCTACTTCCGTCGTGCACTTTCATTGCTGCTAGTGATAGTTGTACGTCCCCAAAGCTTGTATAATTATAGGTGCAATTTACTCATTAATGACTGCTGCTGCAACTATTGGAACAGGGGAAGAATAATTTAAAGTGATCTGCTTAGCAATTTCTTATAGAACTGTCATAGAGGGCAATTTGTATAGATATCATGCACTCAGATCCGGCAGAGAGCATTGCAATGTGCACATGCAAATGTACAAGATGCATGCTTTCACTACACCCATACATACTGATGGCTTATTCCAAACTTACCGGTGAATGGTCCAAGTAGATGCAGGTTTTCGTCATAGAATGAATATGTTTTACATGGCCTGGTTGTCACTGGTTCAAGCTGGAGTGTCCCCAGCTTCCCACTGAGGTCTCCCATGGCACATCGCAATTGTGTTAATGTAGTGCAGTCAGCCAAGTAGCCAGACGCTTTGCTTCTGTTTACTGCATAAGGGTTATATACATCATAGCCTGGGTCACAGATTGTGCCATTTGAACCAACTCTGGCTGTGTGAATGAACCAAGAATGGTTCATTGTAACCTGTGGTGTTAAGAAGTTATGTAATATAAAACTTAAAAATTATGACATTATACTATAGAGCTAACCTCAACTTCATGAGCATAGGAGAGATTCACAGAGATCACAGTGGGACCGAGAACCCAGTCTGGGAAATAAACCACTTGAGTCTGCACACGGGTAATGAAAACACCTATAATATAATTATTGGGAATTCACAACAGTCCATTCTATAATTTGTACTGTTCCGCATATAACCTGGAACTCACAAGTGCAATTCTTCCTGTGAGCATTGGCCCACTGAAGACAGCATATCCTTTTATTGTGTAACCTTTTCCAGGTGCCACGTACAAGTCCAGAGAGTTGCATTCAGAGTCATTCACCTGTACAGGAAAGACAATGTACATGGCAGTATATACTTGCTGTACCTGTAACTGAAATGCTATTACCTCAGACTATAATCCGTTTTAATATGCATTAATTTAATAATGAACCCAGGCACACATGCGCACTGCCTGTGATAATATACAACAAGAACGCACTGATATATACATATAAATCAGATTACGAGTCAAGGAAAATTTTATATATGAGCAGTCTGTGAGTTTGTTGCTTTAAGTATGTGCGTGTGACTCTGTGATGGTTATTTCAGTGGAATCTGGGAATCGGGGTATGAACTGAGGCTTGGACCTTGATCCTCTGATGCACAAGACTGCTGACTATAATCCGTGGCTACAATTCAAAGGCATTATAGACTAATGTACCGTATCTGCTCTAAAACTTCGTCACCCCTAGTGCAGCGAAAATTTCGTCTTTTGGGACAATTAGAGCTGAAATGGAGAAGACCGTCGAAGGTGACGAGTATTTAGAGTTTTCGGACGAAACATTAGAGCGAAGACGAATGATTAGAGAGTTTTCAGTATGGGCGTTCCGTACTGAAATGGCCGCTTTCACATTGACCGGGCGAACAGCAGTGTGAGGCTACTGTATGAACAAGAAGGATCTGGAGACGATTTACGATCACTGAACTCCATTGTCGCACCAAAAGGAAAATGAACGACGTACACGGCGTCGAGAAGGCTTGTAGACAAAAGGAACGATGCCAGAAGAACAAAGACAACAGCGAGCCTTGTTGGCTTTGTTCCTAGGCTTTGTTCATTGACCGTCGCAGCCATATCGCAGGCATTTCCGACGAATATTTAGAACGCTTCCTGTTCATGACGAAAATTAGAGGCCAATGGCGGAAATTAGAGAGACAGGAAATTCGTCATGATTAGAGTACACTTGAACATACTTTTTTCCCCTGACGAAAATTAGAATGACAAATTTTTAGAGCGGATACAATATATAGACAAATGTCACAAGCAGCTGCAACGTCAAAGATTTCTTCAGGTCTGATTGCAATGGCAGCTCTGTGATACACAATAGCTTTTCTCTGAAAATGGGCTCAGACTAATTGCTGCCTTTAGTTTTTTCTGTGTCTGTCATTGCCTATTACTATAATCTACATTGTACATGCGTTGTTTGCCCATGCATCCTTACTTAATTGCTTATGCAAGCTAGCACATGCATGCATCTACAATAATAATTATACTGTGCAATTCACTATGTGAGCTCACCGTATGACCAATGATAGAAGCACTGCCAATAAGGGGGACTTCGAGCAATACGGTGAAGAATTCTATTTCATGATTAGGCAAATTTCCAACAGGAATGAGATCTAATGACACCCCTTCTTGTTGCATCTCAGGTGCCATCCAGGGATTGAAGATTGTGTCATTACTAGAACAGGTCCCCTGTATGCTTTCAACAATGTTGTACTGCAAGAGCTCTGTATCTGATGGATCACTGACTCCAGTATGGAGGAACGGCATGAACTGGTTCAGAACACCTTTCCCTTTATAAGCAACATCTACTGCAATCAGTGTGTCAAGGCGTCCACAAGTAAGAACCTGTCCAGAGCTATCTTAAATAGATATACCGTGAAGAACTGAATTTGGAAGTAGGTCATTGGATGCTCCAGCATACAGGCGTGCAAATAAAGCATTTGGGAGACTATCCAAGGAAGTGGCCACTGTTATGGAATTAACCAGGATGTCTGTCTGGCTGCCAAGATGTGCACAATCATCCTCTAGTGTAGCATATGCACCCTATGAATGGACACAGTGTAGACAGTACAATAATAAATATCAGACCACAACCTGAAGGGATAGTCCAGTAATTATACAGGCATTGGCAAAACAAAACAGCAATGGCAGAAGAACAAATCATTCATCAGTTTTGTATGATGCATTCACAACAGTACTAGTATCTCTGAAACTTTGCAGTACCCTTCTTATCTTGCATCATAGTTTAGGGATGGTGATGGTTGCAAGGTAACCGTTTCTATATAGAACAAGTTGTATGAGTTTCAGCTCAGTCTGTTAATGCTGCAAAGTTCTCAAAATTAATGTTCATCATAGTAGCAATTGTAACAGTGCTGAGTGTGGCTTCTCGTCATGTGACTGTCACTTGTCTTTGTACGTGTTGCTTCTATGTCATGCAATTTATTAGTGTATTGCTATGAATGTATTTTGTGTAGTGCAGGCCGTGAACACCGCTTTGTCTTTCTTTGTTATGTTGTCTGGTATCCATATAAGTGCCTGTACTCAGTTTGTGATTGCCTTAGTGCTCAGTGCAGTTGCCCAGTGTAACCGCGACCGTTGTGTGCACGCTCCCTCACAGTGATCCCGGGCTGTCGATCATCGGCCCACGATTACACAATGACAAAGGTGACAGTAATTCAAAAGTGATCTTGACTAGAAGATCATGCAGTAACTACACGCGACACACACATACACACACACACACACACACACACACACACACACACACACACACACACACACACACACACACACACACACACGCACACACACGCACACACACACACACATGCGCACACACACACAATCAGGCACACACACTGCCAATAATGAATCATGCGTTATTCATGACGGGTGCAATGAATATTTCCTACTCACTTCAGGGTTCAATGAATATTTCCTACTATCTGTTAGAGAGTGTACACTTGGTCATACAGGATGCACGCATGCTATGAATATTTCCTACTCTTTGCTAGGGTCAGGTCCTTAACTGATTTTCTTTCTAAGAAAGCTGCTGATAACCAGCATTATAATGAACTTTGCACCCCATTTGTTATTATAGTTCCTGGTATATTCACCCATCATTGCTATAATTATATATGTGAGGGTCTGTTTCTGTTTTATACAATATGGCAATTGCAAAGTCACATATAGCTGTGTGCTTTGGCCACTTACAAGAGCATTTTCATGAATAACAACTGTAACATTGCGTATCAACTGGTTTCCTGGATCCAGATCACTGACATTATCCATTTTTCCTAAAAGCTTCCCAAACACATGGATGCGATCTACAAGATGTTGAGAGTATGTGCATGTAAACTTAATACAGAAACTGCTTGTTTCTAGCACATGTTTATTTAACAATATAGTGACTGCAATAATTATAAGTTGTTTATAAAACTATGAGCCTATGTATGTATCAGGCAACCATTTTTGTATAGCAGACCTCCAGAAACCATGATCTGCTATATATTGCCATAATCAAGGTACTCATTGAGTCTGGAAGATGCCCATTAATAATTATACTCCTCACTTACCTCATAGAACAAGGGACTCTATATACTTCAGTCAATTTATCTAATGTGTGGCTATTGATGCATGCATGGGACCACTGTATGTACATCTGGCCATGGCTATGTGCAAGGGAGAAGCCTTCATGCAAGTGCAGTGCATGCAATAATACATTAATTTTACTTGCACTGCATAATCATTTATTATAATATTTTATTTGCACAAATATGTTGGCAAATAGAGGAGACAGCACATTTTGGACTGCCTTAACAGGCATGTTGCCAAATCCAAAAGTCAATTTAAGTACACTGATGCGCATTGTCGAGCACTTTCCTAGGAATATTATGAAGCATGCAGACAATTTATAGTAGCTACATTCTGAATGTCATGGTTAGTTACTTAGGGGCTGGGCTAACAAATTACGTACAGCATTGCACTCACTCACTCACCTGGCCACTGTAGAACATATATCCATCCAAAGATATTAGCTTTGAATCTCACAATGGCGGCGAAGTCGGGCAGGGAGAAAGGAACAATAGTCCCGCAAGATATGATCTCTCCGCTTGCCACCAGCACAACCGAATGCAATAGGAGGTCTCTGATTGTTGTGGATATCGAGTTCCCTGAACGCTGTCCAAAGCTTATGAGTGGCCCAACGTGTTCACTCCTGCACCGGACACTAGGGGCCAGACTGTAATCGACGCCAAACTCGTGAACCTCGAAATCCAATCCACTGATGCTGGGTTGCAAATCACCGAGCGAAACCAAAACAAAGTCAATGTCAGTATATGGGAAGAAGTGCACCTGTCCTCTGATGCCTCCAGTGCCAATTATTGACGTGGCTGCAAACGCCAAGGGTGAATTGACGAACATGTTCGAATAAATTTTGACTCACGAATTATAACTATAGCTACAGGGTCACTTAAAAGTCAGTAGACGTACCTTCAGATCTAACGGCGTCTGTATTTCTGAATGTGACGCAGATCATAACTGCCAGCTGCAACAGCAAGCAGAAGCTGCTACACCACGACATCTCTGAATGGATGCCTGCGAGCACGCGTGCTTCTTGCAATCCTACTGATTGGCCACTCCTGTCGCACTGTTATGTAAGGCTACATCTCGAGTTTCGTACTATATAGCGGAAGTTAGCTCCCAGCCATTTCCGGAAAACTGAATGATTAAATCATAACCTCGTGTGTCTTCCAGTGCTTTAGTAATAGCATAGATGTTCTATGGTAATAGGTAGAATGATCTATTGCAGGTGTTTCAGGAAAGATGTTTCTTCAAAGTTCAATGTTATAAATAAACCATTGCATACACCCAGCTGACAGCAAAGCACAATCAACTGATTACAAGAGAAATATGTATGACAGTTTTTAATATCCATTAGTTTTTCTCTGCAACAAAGTTAAGTACACAGAGCTTGTCCTGTATTGCAACTCATCACCAGGCAGCCAAGCAGGATTGAGGATGAAGCTTTGCTTTTTTGCTTCACTATTATATTACAGGCTTCCGGCCCCAGGCTGACCATGAAACGTGCATGGTCAATTGGGGGATGCCCCTGTGATAAAATTGCAAATAACAGTGGTATGTTTATGTCTGCTTGCTCAGCAGCCAACAATTACCTAACACAATTTTCATACCACACTGGTATGACCCTAACATGTAGTAATTCATGCGGACACCTATATAATATGGTGAGCGCGGTTAGTGTTTGCATAATTTCACTGAATTGGAACCACGTGAGTGCAGTGTGGAGCTATATTATGCTGTCTGTGCAATGCAGCATTAATCCATAAATCAGCCTGGGATGGCCATGCATGGTGCACACATCATCATTGTGACTGGCCCATTATGTACTAAGTTAAACTGAAAAAGTTGCAGTTTACTATCGATAATGCATAATTATCATGCAATTATTTATGAATGAGTGCATGAATTCTGTGCACATGTTTCTAATATACTTGCAATAGGTCCATGCCCACATGAGATATATAGCCTAGCTCCAGGACACAATTCATGCATGCATGCATGACAGTAAGTCATTATAATAGATGCACTGGCACATTGTAAACCATCACACCACTGCTTGGCATCCAATCAATGCATTTGAATACATAATTATGAGAAATTAAGTGCAGGCTAAAGGTCCATTGATCATAACTAGCAAGCCAACTATATAATTATATACACAGTGCATTGTTGAATAGTGAGTGATGATCACACCCAAAATTGGTGCGAATTGGTTGCCATTGGATGCATGGATCGACCCAAATGTCCAGCAGCTAGTCCCATGCACCTACAAGGAAATTAGGAATGCAGAGTAAACTTCAAGAAAATGTAGTTCATCATGGTGTTCAGGTACTGTTGCTTGTTTCTATGCTTATTCTGCTGGCCATTCCTAAATCCATTTAAATTCTAACGGAATTTTTATATACATTACTGTAAGGATTGGATTGCAGTGTATAGGCAGTAACATGCAGGGAAAGTCATGTTACAGCCAACCACAATGGCTTACACTAATTGTAGTTAGCTTTAGGGACTTAAGGCTTCCTTAAAGTGTTGGTTTCCTTTCATTTACAATTGCATGAGGCCAGACAAGTGTAGCCAAAGTTATATATAATAATTTTTGTCTAGCAACATGGAAATGTAATGTTATTAACTGTACATATATAAATGAATCAACGGTATATACATATATACTGGTGTTCTCCCATGTGTCACTGAGTGATTGACTTAGTGAATACTGTGGTTAGTGGTTAGCAAAATGGTTTTATACAACACACTGCATAGTGGTATACATGCTCTCTATAGGCTACCAAATTATACACACTCTATTGCATGCATGGATATCATTAGTTTTGTTAGTCATGATCATGATTATGGATATACTGGGAGAATGTTTAAGCTGGCATTACATTAGCAGCTGAGATCCTCTTGTAACTCCTTGTTGGATTCCTGCGAACTCCGTCTCATGGTGTATCCCCTGCAACTGCGGTGGATGATACACTTGGCTTAATGGAGATGTAACTTGTCCTAGGATTGTTAGCGAAAATCATGCTTCTGAAAGAGTACTTCAATTGGATGAAGTTCAGGCGAGCATGAGGCTCACTGCGCCAGCAGCTCTGCATGAGTTCATATCTGTTGCCATAGCAATGAGTGCAAAAGAGAGTGGGGGAAATATAGACATTAATTGTGTCTTCTGTGATTCCAAGTGTTGTAATATTTATAGCTATAGCATACATTTTGGAAGTCCAAGATGATTTATTCATCAGCCACTCATGCTCTTTAGCTATAGCATATTGTCATGATTGCATGATCTATAGATAAGTGAATAATTGTTGCTATACAATCACATGATGACTCACACTTGATCAGAGGCATGCTCTGGCTTGGGCAGTCTGTAGCCACTGACTATCCTTGCCACAATAGTGGGCAGTGGAATATCTCTGTATGGCAAGTCTCCTGAGAAATAAAATGAGAGAAGAGTGGGGCGACAGTGGGAAGAAAAAGAGCTGGTAAATGTTGGCAAAATCAGTGGGTTTACCTAAACGTATTGAAAAGTGGGCACGTGCATTTGTAGTAAATGATATATTTTCATAGCAATGGCTGTATTGAATTTGTATTAATTTTGGACAAAACATGTGGATGTAATGAGATTAAGCACTTTTACATATTGCATTGTGCATAGCTACGCCTTAATACTATACATCATGGCATGGTATACAGTCCACATTATTAATACACAGAATTAATTTTACTATTCCTAATGCTGCTGTACGTCCATGCAATGTTTCTTTGAGTAATTATAACTCATGGGAATTCCCATTACAGACGTAAAGGTTTACATTCAATAAGGGATCCTGTGAGATTGAATGTGTAAAGGATAAAACTATCCTCATATTGTAGTCATGAATACAAGTACTCACCTAAAGTGTACATCTCCCACAGGCACACACCAAAAGACCACCTGCAGTCAAAGAATACAATGAACTCAATTATAGTAATACATATTACTAGATAATATGCATGTTAAATATACCATACATTGTGGTACAAATTTTATGCTGCATTCTCTTATTCTATGGTATAGTTGAAGTATGAACCAAATTGTATACATGATTATGCAGTCTCAAAAATTGGAAACGCATTCTTACACATCAGATTTGTCAGTGCAGACGTTGTCAGCTACTGTCTCTGGTGCCATCCACCTCAGTGGCATCTTGTCCTTGAGGGAGGACACATACTCTGGTGTGTCTCGTGAGAGACCGAAGTCTGATATCTTGAGCAGCTTCCTCTCATCCACCAGGATGTTGCGGCAGGCCAGGTCTCGATGGAGGATACCCAAGGAGGAGAGGTACTCCTGAAGGGATCAATTGGAAGGGTGTGGAAAAGCACAAGACACAAACTGCCAGACTGCACCACACACTTGTACAATTCAGCAGTTTTTTATGTATACTGTGCAACTTGTAAACATGCTTTACATGTTGCAATTTCATAAAATACATACCATTCCCTGTGTTATCTGGTGGGCAAAAGATAGTAGATCTGCCAATTTGGGCTCACCAAGTGGTGAGTAGAACATCTCCCGGTTATTGATTGCATCCGAGTACAGTACTTTCTCTCCGCCATACTGGCTTTCCTGGTACCTAGCAGCAGCAGAGCTCAAATCTTCCTCTGTAGATTCAATGGGGTACAGCTTGTCGTAGCCACATGATGTGGGAGCACTCAGTGGTGACTGACTGTCTTCAAGCTTCAGTGTACACTGCATATGTGTAAAGAGTAGAAGTGGTATTAAGCATTACTTCAACAATGCAAGGAACTAGCTATATGAACTTTCATAATGAATTTCGAGCTTGAGCAAGTTTCAAATATGTATTCTGGGTATAAATAAAATGGTAAGACAGTTTTACATAGGTGTAGCTAAGTATGTACAAACAAAATTGACTTGGTGCTTTTTTATAAAAGGTCAATCAGAATCAGCAATTAATGGCATGCAGGGTGAAGCATCCAGCAACAGCAACTTGTTATGGCACAAATGCCAACTTTGTCAAGCCCACGTGCAATTGCATGTTGGTGCATCCTATTGCAACTTGCATTGCTGCTGGTCTTGACAATGTAAAACGTGCATTGAGTTGTGTTTTCTGTAATCCTTTGGTGCAAAGGCAACATTTGCACTCAAAGATACTTCTCGCATATTCATTCGCTTCCTATATAAATTTGCACATGACGTATATACATGTGCAGATAAGTTCCTTCTATATGTCTAGACAATGTCATGTGTATACACAGTATTCTACCTGCGTGTTAGTGTACACAGTACACATTTCGGCATCTGGCTCTCCAAGAGGTGATGAGAGCAGCTCCTGTTCCCTGGTGGATTCCAAATTCATCCCCTCCTCAGAATCTTTGTCCAAACTTGCAGCTAAGCACAAAACTTCTGCTCCCACTTCCATGCCCTCCTGGGCTTTAGCAGCAATTGAGGACAGCTTCTCCTCCGGATCCGCACTGACTTTGTTCTCCTTGTCATCGGTATCATTCACATACAATCCTTCTTCTACATCTTTCACTGGTTGCAGTTTGTCATATCCAGGTAATGGCAGCCCATCATGGTGGGGCAAGCTTTCTTTAGCCATGACAGTCAACTGTACATGTTACATAGACAGAGAAGAATGAAACTATTGTTCAGTCACACATTATATTGGAAGCTGACCTTCTGCTTCCAGTACTTGAGGTAAGAGAGGAGGTCTCCAAAAGGAATAAACTCCAGAGCCAATGCAAGTGGCAGTGCAGTGGAAACACAGCCCACCATCTGGACCACATGGCAACACTCCCCAGTGGACACCTTCTTCATCATGGCAATCTCCTCCAAGAAGTTCTCCACAAATCGTTCATCTGCCCCTCCTATACACTCACATAAGTGTGTGAGTGTGCACATGTGTGTAGGGGGTGCGAAAGAAGAGAACTATCCTTAATTATACACTCCAAGTTATCCAATCAAACTCAGTATGGTTGCCTATTACAATTAAGCACCTTTCAGTAGTTTGATGGCCACTGTGTAGGGTGGCTTCCCATCCCTTGTCTGTGTTGCTATGTACCTCTTGGCTGGTGCCATGGCAACATCCATAGACAGAGTACCTTTGTAGACATGGCCATAGTTGCCTTCTCCCAATTCAGTTCCTACTTTAAAATCGGAGCCACGTAGTTCCCACTGATCACCTTTGGAGGGCAAGAGCTTTGCTAATGCTGTAGAGAACTGTAGGCAAGGGTACAAAAATGAGTGGTGATTAGTACACTAATTATTATTGTAGCACTATGGAGACAATACCACAATGTCCTTATATACATGATTGTATGTATAATATAATTTAAATGATATATAGCATAAAGGCAAGCATATAATATAATTAAGTGTGTTCATTACAATGCGTTCCAGCTCTTAGTGTAATGCATGCATGTTGGGTGGGTAAGTGTGTATACTTTATATGCACATGCATGACTTGGTTCATGTGGGTATTATGTGTGGACGTGTGTGACATGTCTGTGTACATGCAGTGTAAATGCATCCACCTCTCTTGTTCCTTCTTGTCCTTCAACTCTATAGACACTGCATTGTGTAGGGAGGTATGGAGAGATCTACTTGAAAATGTACACCCTAATACCAAGAGTATCAACTACTCTTGGTAATACATACTATAGTTGTGAAAAAAAAACTGCAGCATGAAGATACCGACTGTTGAGCACATAATCAACCTGAAATCGGCTATTTTGCTATTATAGTGGATCTATGCATGAATTCCTAGCACAATCACGCATAAGTAGATAACATATAGCCGGAAACTTTGACGGCATTTAAATTAGACGGTGTGGTCAAGAAGTTCGTATATTTAATCTCAATGGTATTTAAATTTGGCAGTGTTACAGCTCCAAGCTGTGACATCATTGAAGAATGCAATAGCTGACAGAAGGTAAGTAACTCAAACCAGACCATGAGGCACTGTGTGGTTGCAAGCGCCTGTTTCTTCCCCATCAGTAGCCACAAGGTGCAACCATACGGGGCCACACTCTCGGTTATTATTGATTTTGTATTCAGCAAGTGGAAGAAGTGTTTTAACTTTAGCAGCTCTTATGGGACCATTCTCTGCAATGTAGCTGCCAATTTCTGCTCGCTGTTTTGGGGTGTAGTCGGTAAACTTCATTCGCTTTTCCTTCGACTTCTCTGCCGATGGCAATGAGTCCTTACGTCGGCACTGCTCCACTGCTTTATTCGCTAGCTTGAGGTCCTTTCCTGTCACGATGTAGAGCTACAGGCTCACTCATCCGGTAATGTGTTTTTCTCTCCAGAAACTTCAGCAACACCGTGACTCGCTCCTTGAAAGTACACTAGAGCTGCGGACGATGTCCAAAGTATATTATACGGTAAGTATACGTAGTATATCATATAAAATATGCATAAATATAATTATTGATGGATTTAAATTTGGCAGTTATCCGCAAGATCGCCAAACTGTCAAATTAAATATCCCCGTTAAATTTTCCGGCTATACGATAAATTATCATGGACTAGGCATTACAGAAGGCTCACAACATCAATTCTGCAGCTGGTTTCCTCTTTCTTCTGGCTGCCACAATCAGGAGTGTTCCAATGATGAAGGACATCAGGATGAAAGCAGCAAAGAGAACTGAAATAATTATTATACCTGTATGCAGGCAGCACGGGAGGATCAACAGACAGAAGAACAAAAGTGTGAGACGTTAATTTGTGTTTTGAATTCTCAAGCCAACACTTGATCGCAAAATCAGATGTTTCGGTACCCTACGAATGCCTTCATCAGTGAATAATCAGTGAAACATTCTCAGATGAAGGCATCCATAGGTTGTTGAAACACCTGATTTTGTGATCAAATGTAGCCTAGCGTTTCTGTAAATCATTTGAGATGAGTCTTCCTAGCCACTCATACCTCTACAGTGTCTTTCAAATTGTTGCACACAATGTGTGAACCTATTAACAATCAAACACCGAATTATTGTACATAATTATAACATTGCTTGCTAATTAAATTTCTATATTTTGCCTATGTATCATTGTAAACAGTAGACAAGTATTAAAGATGCATTCTTAAATGTCAATCCAAGGAGCAATTTAGAACTATGATAGAGTGTAAAAGCTATGCACTCACTGCTGTCTGTGATGCCAGGTGTTGATTCAGTTACAATTGTTGGAGGCACACCTATGCAATGTGGGCAAATGCATGTACAAACGCATGGTGCATTATTATTATAACTACAATTAACACTAACGTCAACAGCAAATTAAATGCATAGCTAGAATGCGCAAGTCACACTTCTTATTATAATACACGTAACGCACATTTTCGTTGTTCGGGATAATCTCCTTCAATTCTGGACGAAACGTCACGACACTTGGCAGGATTACGACGAGGGGGACTGTGAGTAACCTCGCCGAGCCGAAATTTGGTTTAAGGTCGTTCCGTCTGAGTTCTTGCCACTTTTACGGTCGCCGCCATATCTAAGAGATAGGGAAAAGATCGCGTTTGGTTGTGCACGAACTCCTCCTTCAATTTTTCACCAATCTTTGCCAAACGTGGAAGAGTATATCACGGCAATACGGGGGATGATCTAAGGTGGTTAGTGCCTTCACCGCTGGACTCCTTTAAACGAAATGGATTAACATAAGTAAATTCTGTACGTACGGAGTTTTACGGAACGAGTCTACGGAATACTCCCAATTAAATGGACGGTTCTGATTGGTTAAAAGGTCAAATTTCAAAATATATGCTGGGAACCCATCCGAAGGGCGGGCATTCAGCTAGTATATACAATGAAACCTGTCTAAGACAGTCAACTTTGGGCCAGTTCTAACTTTTATATAGAGGTGGCTCTATACAGAGGTAGATTGCAATGCTTTAGTACTACCAGGGGCCAGGAACTGGCTGTTTTAGAGAGGTGACTGCCTAACACAGTGACCATCTTAGACAGCTGCAGGTTGCACTGTACTATGGCACTTTTGCATGAAAGCCAAGTTTTATTGCATCTGGTAGATCTGCATGTCCTAAGGAAGGAACAAGTCTGTGTAGCGATGAGATTGCATGCACTAGCTTGCAAACAGCTATCACTGCTCGAAGCAAGATTTGCTCTATTCACGTGATAATTATGTAACCATACAACGTCATGTCCATATGAGTGTTATATGGTATACCTCATCCCGGCCCTTTATGCTTTCAGCAGCACAGAGTCCCTTCTTCAATTCTGTATTCCTACGCATGCATGCTCGCACCCTGCTTAAGCCATTTAGACCACTCACATGGTCCTGCACTGTACTGGCTGAGGTTCTGTCTGTCCAATGCACTCACATTCAGGGCATTCAGAGATACATTATTGGCTGTATATTGGTTATAAACACAGAATTCCATTTAAAACACTTCTAGAGCACAGAATTACAAGAAAGTCACAAGTGTGGTGCATTTGAATCTCAGGCATTATTCAAACAATTCTGTATTACAACACAATATAATCTCTTTTTCTGGTCATTCCCAGCCTCATGTCTCCCCTCCCTCTGCATGTCTCTGAATGTTAGCTAGCCACACATGTAAGTATACATATACACATACCATCCACTCCTGTGACCCACAGTGAAGCTGTCAGGCAGTCATGTCCACTTATGTTCATGACTCTAACGTCATTCACTAGCACATCTCCCAGTGGGACTCCAGCAATTGTGGATAAGAAGTGACCCATTTCATCCCTGAAAATGAGATACATGTGCAAAATGGCAAATTTCCATGTAGTGTCTACCCCAAGCCTTTCATTCCACACAATGTACAAGTAGCTATGTAATAAATATATACAGCTTGTTAGAAAAAATCACATTTACATAAGCTATATATAATACACACATATGCCGATACACTCAAGTAATTATAAGGACCTGTCAATGTCTTCTGGGTTGGTCCCATTCCTTGGGAAGCTGATCGCTATCACCTCCTCTGCTACAAGTGATGGCTCAATGTTGGCACAACCAAGGTGTTGACCACTTTGGGAACCAGTGCCATACACCACAAGGGAGCGGCCAAGGACTGCCAATGGACAGATATTGTGTGTGAATTGATGTGAGCAGAGCATGATCATTTAGACACACACTCAATGCAATGGCAGTTTCAATATATAACACAGCATTCCTGAACTCACCAGTGAATGGTCCCACTAGGTACAAGAGTTCATCGTAAAATGAATAGGTCTTGTGAGGACTGGTTGTCACTGGTTCTAGCCCAAGCACTTCCAGCTTCCCACTAAGGTCTCCCATGGCACATCTCTGTTGGCTCTGTGAAGTGCAGTCATCAAAGTAGCCAGACTCTGCAGTAGTGCTCACTCCATACGGGTTGTACAGTGCTCCAATGTGGTCAGTACAGGTTCCATTGCCATTTGCATATCCCTCATGAATGTACCATGTATGGTTGTTGGTAGACTGCAATGTGTTGACAGAACTCACAATATATAGAGATATAGCAGAATAGAATTGGATACCATTAATCTGGCACTTACTGCTTGCCAAAACGTTATATGTTGTAACTAGAAATATGTTTATATTAAGCAAAAACAATTTGAAAATGCACTGGTGCTATCTAGCTTCACACATGCAATAATTTGGGCATGTTTGCCTTGAACAGCACTGTAGGTGCAGACAGATTGTTATAGTACACACTTCATATTTTTGCCATATTTGTAGGAAAATACTCTTTGGCAAATTCATCTGCTTGTGCTGGGTTAGCAGTTGTTTGCCCTGCCGGCTTACCTTACGGTAAATAAAACTCGTAATATTATGCATTTTCACGCCAAATGCAGCCATTAAAACTAGGATGCATATGTGTCACATGACCAACTGCAGGATACATGCCATTCATATTGTCACACTTGCCTTGCTTTGAGCAATCATGCTCAGGTGACAAACTGGATACAATCCAATTTGCAAGATTGTCATGATAATGGAACATGTACATGTGCACTTGCTGAATAGTGAGCATGCATATAGGCATGTTCCATGCTTTACAGTACATTGAGAAGGGTGTAGCTTATCTGTTGCCTGACCTGGTTAGAGTCTGTGTAGGCTAGATCCACAGTGATCACAGTAGGCCCAAGAGCCCAGTCTGGCAGATACACCACTTGGGTCTGCATAAGGAACAGACTCACCAATGACAAGTGTATCGAATCTATTGCTGCACAGCCAGTAGAATAAAACTAACTATAAACTTTCTCTCCAATGTCACTTACAAATGTGACTCTTCCAGTGAGTGTGGGGCCATCAAACACAGCATAGCCCTCCACAATGTGGCTGTTGCCAAGGGCACTGAGCTTCAGCACATTACACTCTGAGTCATTGACCTGTGTGTATGCGTGTATGAATCACATGACTTGTTCTATAGATGCATGAGTAACAGACACAGCACCATGAATGCACTATGTTGCATGTGTTAATGAAGCCCACGTGCATACCACATGTCCTATAACAGTGGCACTGCCGATGAGAGGAACTTCAAGCAAGAGAGAAAATAACATTTCCAGTGTGTGATTGGGGAGATTCCCTACTGGAAACTGGTCAGATGTCTTTACGGAGCCAACTTGTCTTCCTGGCGGACTCCAGGGGTCAAATATGGCCGCTTCACTTGAACAGGTGCCAGCAATACCTTCTAGAATGTTATGGGAAAGTATTATATTGTTGAAAACATCAGCAAGAACTGCTGGGAAGTAAGGTACGAACTGGCTGAATGTGACTTTGTCTCGGTAGCTTGCATCCACAGGAAATAGAGTTTCAAACCTTCCACAACCAATTATTGTCCCAGAAGAGGTTTGCACTGACACTGCATGTCCAACATATGAAGTCAATGACAGAAGGGGGGCTTGTCGCACGAATGCAGAAGACATTTGAAGTTCATTGATCACAGCCATAGTTGTTGTCCCTCCTTCCACATCCTTACACCCTTGTAGCATGACATTGTAAGGACCCTGCATACAGGCAGGCACAAAGAGACACATGACTACACCCTATGAACACAGATTTCCATTTCATTGCAAGCTAGTTGTTTCAGTTAAGGACACTCCGGCAAGAAGTGCAAATGATCAAGCAATTTTGCAGTTTGAGTAGTGCTAAATTGTAACAATTACGATTTTCCCAATTTTGTTACACTGCAGTGTCAGCAGGTAAATATGCATAATAAATTAATATAAATTACCATTTACACATTAACACACAAAACACAACTTGACCTGGTGGAGACATCCGGTGCCTTTGGGACAGAGGCTTTGAACCTCTTCACTGAGATAAGTGATGCATTCGACTGGCCACACAGGAGGTTAGGGCCAGGTCCATCCTCATCCAACAAGTGTCGGTGGCCCTACTGTACAACGCGGTAATGCAGCATCAGTCATGGGCTCCATGGGCTGGGCCCACCCCTCACCGCACAGGGAGGGCTGACTGTCAGTTTTAGTTATAAGTTTTTTGATGACTGCCAACACTATATTCTCTAATATTATGCCACCACAAAGTTAACATTGTCAATGAAATGATTAAGAAGATGCATGGCTACACATGCAGCTAGTTGTAGCAAACTGACCAACGTGTTCCTGTGAATGAGTACAGACATGTTGACACTAGTCAATGCTTCCTCTCCCAGTTGATGACTAACACTCTCTGTTAGAATGCGTCCAACCACATAATTAAAACCTAATGCATAAAAGATGTCCAGCATAAATAGCTGCAGGATACTGCTGCCCTGCTATGCAGCTAAATGTTAAAACAATGATTATGCACATTTCTGGTGCAATCATCACAGGCTATGCGCTTGCATGATCGAAGACACTGCTCACCTGGCCACTGGATAATGTATATCCTCCCAAATGCGCCAGAATTGAATTCAATAGTAGCTGTTGACGTTGGAAGAGCGAATGGTACAATCGTACCACATGTAATCGGCTCATCGTCGACAATTATAACGACCGAATGCAGAACCAAAGACGTGGTAGTCACTCCAGTGATGCTATCCCAGCCTACGACGCCGCTATACAGGAGTCGTCCAACGTGGTTCGACCTGCAGCGCATCTTGGGATCGACAGATAAATCCACAGGAAGCTCGTGAATCTGCCAACGGGCGCTCCCAACTAATTGCTGGATTACACTAGCTGCCACTGTGACGCCCCATTCCTGCTGAGATAAAAATGCTTGCGAATTGATCCCTGCCGTGAAAAAGAGGGCTGTAAGACTTTCAGTAATAGCTGAAATGAGAAACAGAATTATATAACTAGCTAAACATAACTTATAATTATGCAAGAAATAGTTCAGTATAGCTACAGCTGTAGCTAATTCTGAATGCCATATAGGCTTCTTCACTTTCTTACCGCACCTTGTGCTTTAGCCTCCTGTGGGCCGCTGAAGAGGAAACTGGATAGGGCAGCTACACACAAAAACAATCCTCCAATGCACTTCATCGCTAACCACACTAGATCTATAGAAACCCTATAGTTATATGCAAGTTTACTTATTGATTGAAGGCGTTGCTTGACCCCTCCCACAAGGGTGCGCTGGAATGCACCAGGAATGAATCCAACAAGAACCAGGATTAAACTTATTGGGGGGGGGGGAGCTACTGCCCCTAGCTATTTCCCCTCCCCCCACTCCACCACCCTGTTAGCTATATATAATTTCGGGATGATAGTGGTGTATATTATTTACACATCTTTTGTTCAATAGCTATAAATGCTGCAAAAGTCTTAATGGGACATAAATTAAACCAGAAATCATTATGGCAAACATGACAGTATAGCTATTATAGAAGGCAGTTACTTTATACACGTGTGGTACACACACACACATGCACGCATGCACACACACACACACACACACACACACACACACACACACACACACACACACACACACACACACACACACACACACACACACACACACACACACACACACTCACACACACACACACACACACTCCCGCACACACACACACACACACACACACACACACACTCACACACACACACACACACACACAACACACACACACACACACACACTCCTGCACACACACACACACACACACACACTCACACACACACACACACACACACACACACACACACACACACACACACACACACACACACACACACAGGGCAAAACATTTCCTATAAGACAACAGTACAAAAATAAGGAAATGGGGTCATCGGAAAAACAGTGATTGTCTATGGTCGACGACAACACAATGTCATGTTACAATTTGAAACTGTTGATGACTCTTGGGTGTGTTTTGGAGTGTATATATGCATATGGCATGGTGTGTATGCATATTGGGGTTGTGTGCTTATGGAGTGGTGTGTGTATGCATATATATGGTATAGATGGTGTGGTATATGGGCGTATACATATGGAATAATGAATTGTGTGTCTGTGTGCATGTGACAGTGTCAAATGGAAAGTTAAGAGCGTCTTGATGCTGTGGTGCTGCTCCCTGGTTGTGTATGTCACCAACAGATCCATTGTGCTGCTGTTCCTGGGAGGTTTGTGCCAGGCCATCTTACCAACTCTGGTAGCACTGCTTGAGCTCTGCTCTCCAGTTGATTCTGTCGTGTGGTAGTAGCAGGAGGCCTGAGGACACACACATACCACACACACTTAACACACAGTGACACACAGCACAGCACAGCACACATTGGCATAACAATATACACACATGTGCATGCAGACACACATGTGATCCTAAATATATAATTATTCAATATTCATAATTACTTGGTCCAATGAATTCTTCCTACTAGCTACACTGTAACTAATTCCTGTTGCAATCATTCAGCGGTCTGTGATTTAGTAGCCAAGAACCAATGGGCCTAGTAAGTGAATTTTGCATCATAATGAGCTCTCAAGTGTAATCGATCGTTCGAATTCACAATGCTAGAAAGAGGAGCACTCGGCAGAAGATTCAGCAACTGGAGGCTTATACGTCGCACGTGACGTCATGCACTCACACAAGTTAGCCCAAGATGGCGGCGGTGGAAGCATCGTGTGGTGCACTTCTGCCTCGAGTTTTGCAAACTATCAAGGCAAATGACGGTGTATTGTTTGCATCCAGCGCTATCGTTCATCGAGAAATGTACCTTGGGCGCGACGTGATTGCCAAGAACAGCAGCGGCGAGTATGCTGACGAGCGCGGGTACGTCCCGGTTGAGTGGTGGATCATGTCAGTGACGGAGGCGGAAAACGAGAAGGGGAAAGTAAACGAGGGACTGACGTCTCTGATGGTCGAAGGAGGCACGGTGTTACTTCGAGACGCTGTCAAAGTAGCTGAACAGGAGTTAATGGGCCGGTTTGCTTCCCTCTGGCCCCTAACAAAGGTGCTCGATATTGGAGGCCCCCACAGGGCGCCAAATTACACGCCCGAGCTCTTGAAAACAATCCCTCTTCCACACGGAGAGCAAGAAGTTCCCCCTATTCCTTGCCACATACATGCAGGCAAGGTAGTGCAGGGACACTTGTGCGGACATGGCAAGACCGAAGCCTACTTCTTCCCTCCCCTGGATGTCCCTCCGTACAATCTCACACTTGGACAAGTGAAGACGAGGCTGGGCATTAGGTCTGATGTAAAGAAGGAAAGCGTTTTGCACAACTTGGGGTTGTTTGGGCGCCATGACGACCTGTATTCATGTTTGAATGTGTACGATATTCACCCCTGGGAGACTTGGCACATTGAGGAGAAGGTTGTGCATGCACCTGGACCCTGGCTTACCTTTGAGATCCAACGGCCACAGGATGACTTCAACCTCCTTGCCTGGCAGCTGGGAAGCCCTCTCCCAGAGGAGAGGCTGGAGTGCACAAAGGAAAGCCTACAACTGAGGGGCCTGGAGAGTGAGGTGGCACTGCTCGAGGAGGGAGTTGACTGGGAGGTCAACACTGACAAGCACTTCCGAGACAAATGGTGGAAACAGTGTGAAGTGAGTGTGATCCAATGTGAACACTCAATATCCATACATACATAGATGTATAACACAGTAGGTGAATTATATGTACGTCTGTCTATACAGTAAAAGTATGGCTTTGAATATAGTATACTTGTCTATCACAGTACTATTTAGATACCTTCACACTTATCATACACTTATATACGTATGTACATGCTTATGTTTGTAACGTTTACTGGTAGACAGCTTCTTTGCAGTCTTGGTCAAGGGGTTGTCGCAAGAATTGTTCGCTGTTTTATATCCTATCTCTCCGTGTTCTGTGCCAAGGCACTTTGCGAATATGCTTTAGAATGGGGAAGGGAGGTGGCAGCAGGACGGAGCTGACTGGTTGTGTGAAGTTGCCATTATTCACCTTGCTGTTAACTGCAGGTTTTGGAGTCTGGTCCATGGGGCAAGAGGCACAGGATATTTTATCATTGCTTCTATGGAGAAGGGATTGTCGTTTACCCAACGATGAGTTACACAAGGTGCATATCTGTGTTTAGACCTACCTTTGAATTAGTAATGTATTTAATCTCAGTAAACCTGGGAAGTGAAGCAACATAGCACAGATCGTACTGTTTTTGACCCATTTATTCATCCTGCAATGTCACACGTTGTTGTCACATAGTTTATACAGGTTGGATTTAGTGTGAGTTTTAGTGCGTATGTCTTTGTATTGTTATGTATGTTAAAGTTAATAAAGTTGTACTGGTGACATTGGCTTAGTATAGCATTTCTGCATGGTCCTATATTGTAGTTATGCCCATTTATGGTGTGTGTATGTCTGTCTATCTGCATACGTGTGTATATGTTTGTGTGCACGTGTGTGTGTGCACTCACATGCATTTGTGGTGTGTGTGTGTGTGTGTGCATGCTTGAATGTGTGTGTGTGTGTGTGTGTGTGTGTGTGTGTGTGTGTGTGTGTGTGTGTTCACGACTTCATATGTGCGTTCATATGTGAGAGCATGTGTGTTTAGTACTGTTTACATGTGTGTGTATCAGAGAGTACGATAGTACTCTCTATGTAGGGATGGTACAGGGTGTTTCAAATTCACAATACATTGGCATAGAGACAAAATATCAAATCCGCCAAAACGAGGCTTCGTAGGGCTAAATGCGAAACATTCACACACTAAACTGACCTGGAAGGCAAGCGAACACGGTCTGTCATGTTTATATAATGACTGTGTGATTTCCTTTAATAACTGTTATGTATGTGAGTGATCACATGTACCACGTGTGTTCAACATACATGTGCATTCGTGATGCGTGTTTCATGGGGTGAAGGGGGCTGCCGTGGCATCACTGTGTCTAGCTACGTGTGTGAGTGCAGAGCTGTTTTATTGCATTGTGTATGTGTGTATGGGATACGTATGGAAGTAAAAATGGTATTGCATCGTGTGTGGTATGAGTTAATGGTGCTGATTTGCATGTCTACTGCAGAAAAGCTGATGCGGATGGACGGCCATTTGCAGGTGTCATCTGGAGTGGACTGGGTACTGTTAACTCACACGAAGTCTCTTCCACTCGTTCTGGTAGGCAAGAGTTCTTGGCCACACCAAGACATGATGTGCATTTTGTGAATACAGACACAGAGAACGACTTACTTATTTTCACTGTTTACCCAATGGCACTTTAACTGAGATTTAATTCAATATAGTTTCAGAAATGCTATATTCTAACATGCATGGTATATGCACTAGTGTATAGCTTTATGAATAGTTATGATTATATACAACTTCTATATGGTTTGAAGGAAACTGAGTCAAAGTGGCACACATCAGATTTTGCATGCATATGACTGCAATGACATTCTAAATGTAGCTGGTATAGATATCAATGTTTAGCTTTACATTGTGCAACCTTGAATTCATGGCTGCACATTTTGGAGAGGTACTATGTATGTGTGTGTGAACATGTACGTACATGTTCACACACACACACACACACACACACACACACACACACACACACACACACACACACACACACACACACACACACACACACACACACACACACACACACACACACACACACACACACACACACACACACACACACACACACACACACACACACACACACACACACACACACACTCACACACACACACACACACACACACACACATGCACACACACACACACAACGTGCGCACACACACACACACACACAACGTGCGCACACACATTACATGTGAACACACACACGGCTACCACTATATATAGCTGGTATAGTAAACCCTGTCAAAGATGGTCACTGTGTAAGGCAGCCACTTCGAATTTCTTTGAAACAGCCAGCCTCCCTAGCCCCAAATACGAAATTATAAAGCGTTGTAATCTACCTTAGTAAAGCATTTGCCATAATTACAGCCACCTTAGAGATCAATTAGAACTTGCTCACAAGTGGCTGTCTTAGGTTTCACTGCAGCACCTCAGCAACACAACTTGCCCATGCATTCATGACATACTAGAGACATGATTTCATCTGTTCACCATTCATATGATATACAAATGATATGACTGTGTAGTATAGCCTCTAGTAACATAATAGCATGAGCATGTAGAGGCACCTGAGGAAATGGGTGGAGTGTGTACATCCGTAGCTATACCATAGTGACATTGGTACATGAGTGCATGGCAGTATATACGCGTAACATATATAAGAATGACATGTATGTTGTATAGTGCAGAGTCATTGGTATACTCCGATATAAGCCTGCATGACCAATGGCAGTCTATTCCGGTAGTACAGTGGGAGAATATAACTATTGGAGAATCCATACAATAGCTGCACAAGCTGCTCCTCCATTTGTGGAGATGATTACTTCTGCGAATCAGGGCAAATTTAAAGTATGGGTCATCCATGGATCCACTGGTATACTCTACCCACTGGTACCTAGACGACCTGCTGTGGGACTCACAGTGCATGGTGTTCAATTGGGGTACTTGCCATAATCGTGGTGGGCCATGCCTCTGCCACTGAAGATGTAGGAGCACTCATCAACTGAATGCAAGATTGCGACGTGGTTAAGAACTGCAGTGAACGTAAAACCATGTGTGCTCTGGCCCATGCAATCCAGTTGTAGTAACAATGCCAGAACTATAAATAATCAACATCTCTCTGCTTTATTCACAAGTGTGTGCTTTGCTTCCTTGTAATTGCCATTTTTATGCTATTCAGAGTGGCCAATTCTGTGTGTGCTGGGGGCCTAGATTCTTTAAAATTCACTTGGTATATATGGGCAATTCTTTGGGCAATTCTTTGGATAATTGAGTAATTCTTTTATCCGTTAGCTAACATATGCTGAATTGCATGCTTCGATGAATCTGTTTATTGTGGCTTACAAGAATAATGCTAATTAGATATGTTTCACTTAAACAGGTTGCATGCACCTTTTAACCTCATGGTGCATCTGATTTGGACAGTTTCACTTTCATCTTCACTCCTCGAACACAGTAGCATAATCGAATGTAATGATATCGCTTTATTGCTGTTATTCTGAGAGAGAGTAGCTAAACAACTAGCTACATAGCTAGCTGGCATCACAGTTTTATCTTGCACCAAGACTAGCACCTGGTAAGCAGCAGTATGAAATTTACATTACAGAATGACGCCGATCCCTTGTCCAAACTCTTTTCTGTGGGTGCCCTCTTTATCAAAGCAAAATGCCTCCTCAAACCTGTATGCATGAAGAGCGATCATGTCAACTTGTTGAGTGTTGATTGGTGCACGTGACCTGATAGAATGCACTTATGAATAATTTTAGACTGCTCCTCCCCACGGCGGAGACGATGGAGGATCTTAGCTTACACGTTCTTTTACTCCATTTTGTAACTCTCCTATGCACTCTGCCAGGTTGGTTGGATAAGATGTGCGTACCTACTACTCCTTATCCTTTATGTACCTTCCCTTCATTCTCCCCCTTTCTCCAGCGTCCGGTCAGATTGCCTTTCCGGAGGAGCCTGTAAACACAACAGTACTCCAAAACGGGAGGGTGTCCCTGCGCTGTGTGGCTGTGGATACACACCTGCAGCGCGCTCACACTTCCTGGCGACAGAGTGCCGACGGATCCCTTTCAAACAGGTACACTTTGCAAGCGAAATGTTGGGTCGTTGCCCCCCGCGTGTGTACGGGGGTAGAGGCTTTACTCGGCGCGTGTCGTACCTATGTTTAGCGGCTTGGGGTTTCGCTTGAACTGGCGTTGCCACAGCTACGTATGTAGTTACTACTAATAGCCCTCAGGGGTGCGTAAGTTTGTGTGTGCTGCGCCTGTTATGCCGTGTTTGTATCACTTACGGGTGTGCAATCGTGTGCATTTAACATGTCCGTGTGTGTATGCACGTTGCTGCATGTACTTGTCCTTGTGTAATTTGCTTGTGTGTGTAAAGTGTATGTTGTTGTAAGGACAGGGTGTTAGTGTACAATGTGCCTCATCTATCTAGTCCCCTATTGTACGTACCATCACCACCACAGGAAGTCAGGCAGCTTGGGGTGTGTGGGAGGGCTGGTGTGGCAACATCATTGTTATTGTCTACTAGGGTGGTGCATGTGATGAGGTGTAGCGCACTTGCACAACAGTATACGTACATGGACCACATCGAGGATTGTGAGTTTTCGCAATTTCACTTTTATGTATTTTCGCTGTTACAGGGTATTAATCTGGGTAGTTAGAGCCTTGTCTAAATTTTCACGGGTTTAGATTTTAGCAGATGGCTACTGATCTGTTACGTAAGTTTAACCCCACAAAGATAAAGGGTAAAAGGTAGCCACACTTGTATGCCTTCACCTTGTGCATTAACCTAGTGTAAGATGATGAGTTGAATTACTCGTCTTTCCCTTTAATGAAGTGGTGTATTGTCAGTCTGTCTTGCTCTGTTGTCATGGCTTCTTTGCTTCCATGCCAGGTTCCATTTTGACCCTGCAAGTGGGACCCTGTCCCTTCCTCTGGTCCAGTGTGATGATGCTGGGTGGTACACTTGTGTGGCTTCTGATGGCAGTGAGACGGCAGAAAGGACAGTCTACCTCACTGTGCTGTGTGGGACAGGTGAGAGTGAGAGTGGGGGGGAGGGGTCTAGAGGAGGTCCTACCTCACTGTGCTGTGTGGAACAGGTGAGAGTGATTTGATAGGCTTGTTTTCTCACAATGCTACATGTGTGTGTGTGTGTGTGTGTGACTGAACCTATCTGTCTTGCAACGCTCCAATGGCTTATTGAATCAGTGCATATGCACTGTACACTAGAGTAAGTACTGTAAGTATCTGTAACTATTATGTACTGTAGGCCATGGTAGGGGTATGTACGTAGCTATGCCATTTACTGCCCATGGCTCTTGGTGCCGGGAGTTTGCTAGATTAGTCGGTAACCACTTGCCCTGGGTATGGATTTTCTTTGTAGTAAACATGTGGGATTCACCACGACAGAAGTCGGAGATTCCATCATGTTTCTCTTTAGTCTCACATGGCCGTCATAATGCAGTTGCAGATGCAAAGGATAAGGTCTGACACTGCAATCCGTCATCACCTAAGCCATCTCACCATTTCAGTTCTCACTAAAGTTCTAAGCTTTCTGATTATCTAATCATTAGTGCTTCCTTTATCAACTGCACTATAATGCTGATAAGTTTGTGTTCAATCTGATGAGTTAATGTACGTGGCACATCAAAAGAAGCATTGGTACACAGATGAATGTTATGTACACAGCACCCTATAATTGGGTGTGTGTTAATTTGTATACAATGTACTTTGGAATGTGTTGGCTTATCAGAAGATCATGTTTGTGCGTTCGGCCATGCCTGTACACATAACTAGTTTGGCAGTATCTGATATATGATGTGGTAGTACCTGGGAATTTTATGTATTTGTTCATGTATTGGTGAGTGTTTGCACATGTTTGTATCCTGTGCAGCTGCTGCAGCTCACGTTCTATCTATCCTCATCATTGTACGTACCTGCAGTAAATGTGCTACATACATACCCCTCCCCTCCCCCCTATTATGTGGATTATAGAGTTGTAGAAACTGTCTACACTGCTGCTTACTCACTTTACATAATGATTACTGCTGTTTGTGGTATGGCACTCTAGTTTGTGTCTTCATGCTGTCTTCTTGCCCTGCCACTCCTCTGCCCCTCCCCCTATGCAGCCCCCTCCTTTGTCCGTTCGCTACCCCCCAATCACTCCTTCACTAACGTCCAATCACTGGGAGATACAGCAGTGGTACAGTGCTCTGCTAGGGGGGATCCCCCTCCTGACATCAGATGGGAGAAGGAAGGAGTGAGGTATGTACGTAAGTGTACACTGACAACATCACCAGCCAACTCACTAGGTGTGGACTGTGGAGCTAGTGCATGCATGCACATACGGACCTGCCCACACACGTATGCACTTATGTATTGTAATACATATGAATCTACCTCCATCCCCTCCTCCCTCCCCTCCTCCCTCCCCTCCTCCCTCCTACTCCCTCTTTCTCCCCCCTTCTCCCTCTCTCCTCCTTCCAGGCTACCTAGCGGCCCCTCCGCAGAGGGCCCCTATGTCAGTGGAGGCACTCTCCACCTGGCTTCCTCCTTGCCAAGAGACTCTGGTGTTTACCACTGTGTTGCTGAGAACAGGCTGGGCACAGTAGTACAGAGCACGACAGTGACAATAGTGGCGGAAGGTGAGTGAAAGGAGGCAGGAGAGAAGGAGTTAGCAGAAGAGAGAGAGAGAATGAGAAGGGAGGGGAAGAGGGTGGTTGAAAGGGAGCGGTGAGGAGGTGTGTGGTACATGGAGAGGTTGAGTAGAGGAGAGGTGGAAGGCATGGCACTGCTATGTCATGCTTGGCACACAAACTATTCCTTGATGCATTCTTTAGTATTTTTGTACATCTGTAGGCTGGTTGGTGTTTGCCATCATTAAACTGTGTACTCTCTTACATAATGGTTCATTGACAGTGTGTTTATCTACGTACGTATGTACATACACATGACTGTACATATGTGTGTAGTATTGTCAGCCAATTATCTGTAGCAGACCATCCTTAGCTCTTCTTGTATCACAAATTATCGCTTGCATGTGTGTCCATTAATTTTGTACTCTCTGTGTCCTATCCCGCTAGTCCCTCCCCTGTGGCTGAGTTGGTGGATGTTGTCCCTGTACTGTGCGGTGGTGATTGTGGTACTGTTGGGTGTGCCACTGTGCATCAAACTAGCTGTGGTGGGGTACCACAAGAGGAAGGACCAACTGGGAGAGGTGCAGAGCTGTGGTCAGTGCAGCCTTCCACCCCCTTTTCTCACTGTGTCTTGCTGTGTGCATGCATAATTTATGTGTACTGTGTTCTGTAAGTATGGTGTATTTATACGTACTGTGTTCTGTAAGTATGGTGTATTTATACGTACTGTATTCTGTGTGTATGGTGTATTTATATGTGGCATGCATCTGTGTACCTGTGTGTGTGTGTACCTGTGTGTGTGTGTGTGTGTGTGTGTGTGTGTGTGTGTGTGTGTGTGTGTGTGCGCGCGTGTGTGTGTGTGTGTGTGTGTCTGTGTGTGTGTGTGTGTGTCTGTGTGTGTGTGTGTGTGTGTCTGTGTGTGTGTGCTTGTTTGTATGAGAATGTGTGTTATGTGTATGTACAGTACACATACATACAGTCTGTATGTACGTATTAAGAGTGGATAACGCAACATAGTGTTTTCTTTGACATTGGCCATATCTTGAACATGTGCACACAGGCCTGTCTAACAGTACATGATAGTATTAAAATTGCATTTGAATTAATTTTGTAATCTGGGCTCTAGCTGTTTCTAGTTCAGATCTGCTGTCTATTTGCAATGCACAATGTACTCTTAAGTCTTTCTTCATCTGCCCTTCGTCAGGTTCAGAGGGTGTTGTGGGAAAGCGATCAGCTACAGCGTGGCTAAGTGAATCAGCATCAAAGGGCAGTCCTAAGAGAGTGCAGACTGCTGCTGTCAGTGAGAGAGTAGAGAGTACGTCAATTGATGATGAGACGGCTGAGGTGGTGATGGATGAGGTAGTAGGCACCAACGACGAGTCACTAGCCGGCCCGGAGAGAGAGAACAGAGGTAGGGCACACATGCACACATACCTAGTGGGTGTACAGTGTGTATTGTATTGTATTTATCTGTGTCTGTGTGAACATGTGTTCCTGTATAGCATGCGTTAGAGGTTATTGTGATTTTGACCATGCAATGTGTGTATATATTATATATTATGTAGCAGAGTTGTGTGTGTGTGTGTGCGTGTGCGTGTGCGTGTGCGTGTGTGTGTGTGTGTGTGTGTGTGTGTGTGTGTGTGTGTGTGTGTGTGTGTGTGTGTGTGTGTGTGTGTGTGTGTGTGTGTGTGTGTGTGTGTGTGTGTGTGTGTGTGTGTGTGTGTGTGTGTGTGTACTTGTCAGTCGCATTACTATTGCGTTACACATAACCTACTACCTGGTTATGTATACATATGCAACTTGTTCTGTGTGGGTGTGACATGCAGCAAAGACTGATAGCCCATAATCTTCCTTACTGCTATGCAAGTGAAATTCCCTTTTTAGTTGTAGCATGCTCAGGTATGCATTACTGCTGGTAAGGTATGTGCTCACGCCATGTCTGACATCTTTGCTATGCAGCTGCCCCGCCGTTCGGCATAGAGGTTGTCAAGGCAACCACTTTCTTCAGGCCAATGACATGGTGTGAGTACTGGGACCAACAGGGTTATGTCCAACAAGAAGACACTCATGCAATGGGAAGAGCCCTAGCAGGAGATGGGCAGAAGCACTCCCAAAGCCCTCGCCGACACACGTACCATAGCAAGCAGAAGAGAACAGGTGTGGAAAGACAACCCGATGACCAGCATGAGACACCACGAAGGAAAGCTCACTCGCGTGCATCAAAAGCAGAAAAGATTCGTAAGTCAGAAGGTAAAGATTTTGTTCGTCATTGGGGCACCCCACACATGGACCAGTCAGCTGACTCTCCTGTTGATATGAAGTTGCAGCTGGTGGAAGTGGGCGATGACGAGGATGACAACATAGTCTCCAACCCTCTCTTTTCTGAGCCAAATGGACCTCTCGACACAAGCTTCACTTCCAATGTGCAGACCGAGGACACGCTGCTTGACGACGATAGCAGCAGTGTGGCCATGGAAGACACAGGCTCACCTGCTCCTCAAGTTCCACAGCTCAGTGGGAGAACTGAACAAGGTTCCACAACACTCGCTGATTCCATGCGTACTTCGCTCTCCCCAGTCCCATCCTTTGTGGCCAGTTTGGGGTCAATGTCGCCAACAGAGAGCCAGATTGACCTGCAAACAGACAGAGCATTTGCATTTCTTGATGAGTACGGCTTTACTTCTGACCTGGCGGAAGAGGATGGCTGGGGACAGGGCGAGGAGTCAGCTCCTGGCACGAGTGGGCACAAAGGTGACATCACACCATACAGAACGTGACTTTCCACATGTACCCTAAGTATATAGTTTGTACACAGTATACATTATTTGAACACAGACAGGCAGCCGCTTTATACATGCATATGTACTCCTGCAGATCTGTAGGATTTATGTTTATAATAGATTTTTTATAATAATATTGTGATATCATTTTAAAATTAATTTATGTACATGCATAATTATGGTTAAAGTAATTACTATGGCAAGTACGTAATAAGAATGAGATGGCATGGGCTACAAATAATACATGAAGCACTAACCCTTGGCGTGTTTGCAAACAAACGTTGCTGGCTAAATTAACATTGTGAAATGGACACCATTTCTGTTGAGGTGTGGACTGTCTTGAACTAGAGAAGTGGTTCTCTACTGTATACAAACTACGCACAGCATTGCAGAAATAAATTCTTAAGCGTAAACACAGTTAGGCCATTGGAAAGAGGCCATGTCTAAAGACAGGCACGATGGAAGAAGGCTAAGTCCGAAGACCTCTTGGCAACGCGTCGACAAGACACAACCGGCGTCATTACTGTACCACACAGGATTGGGTGAATACAGTGAAAACACTGTTCACCCAATGCCATGGTGTCACATGACATTGTGAATTGCATAACCACATTGGATTGGGTGAATTACTGTTCACCCAATCCTATGAGGTCACATTATATTGTGGTTTGCATAACCACATTGGATTGGGTGAATACTTCACCCAATCCAGGTGGTCACATGAAAATTGCTTCATATGCGCAAATTGCATTCCTCACCCACACGTGTGTCGATTGGCTAAATGAATAAGATAGGGGATTTGTAATCCAAACTTCATGGTTCGAGCGAAACGATTGAATTTTTTTTTTTTTTTTTTCCACATCTTCATTTACTCGGCGCAATGAAGTGAGGTATAAAGGAACCAATTTTACCTCCTCCTTCGGTTGTGCGCAGTAGCGTAATGGCTAAGACCCAGTGTGCTTGCTGTCAGGTCCTTTTGAGACAATCGCCTTTTTCAACTTCCTGCTTCGTCGTTCCGAATCCACTGGTATCGCTCATAATTAAGGCTCCTTGTACAGTATATAGCCTGCAGTAGGCGCAGACACACACACACACACACACACACACAGAGAGACCATGCAAGTACCATAACCCCTCATTGCTCTACGCGCCGCTGAGGGTTACACACACTTATATACTGTAAATGGATTGCACACAATTGCAAGCCATGCATGCATATGCGTATACACATTTATACAGTCATACAATCAATGAAACCAAGACTACAATTATACAACCTTATATACATGCAGACTGAGTCATAATAATATACTCAGATAATTACATGTTTATAAGCATGTAGCTAGTAACTACAATACAAAATGACAAGCAAACACACATTGATGAGTGTACTGGCTGCAAATGACCACACAAACACATAGTGGGTGAGGAGTTAGGCTGTAAAACATCTCAGCTGTAAAGAGTTGCTCCGCTTGAATGCTTCAATGGTCTCCTTGACAACACTACCATTGCAACACAGATGAAAGAAATGAGTGACAGGGTAGCTATGTATAAAATAGTGAATCACAACATCAATGCACCTCACCATCCTCCGTCACACACACACACACACACACACACACACACACACACACACACACACACACACACACACACACACACACACACACACACACACACACACATACACACACCTAACTTCCCCTTCTTGTACTGCTAGAATTCCAGTAATCCGGATTGCATCTGAAAAGTACTTCCTAAGGAGACAGCATTCAAAATGGATGGAGGAGAGAAGAGTGAGTGTGTGTGTGTGGGGGGGGGGGGGGAGTAAGGGAACAAGGAAGAGCTAGAAGTGATGCAATTCAAAACAAAAGCATACAGTTCACAAGCACCGTGTGCAAATGCAAACACAACACAGCTGAATTCTGGAAGGAGTACGTATTTCTTATCTTCATCTATCCTATGGAGGCTGTACCTCACTCTGTATGGAACACATGTCCCATGCAAGCGTACACGCCCACCATGGATGGACACACAACAATGTACAGTATGTATTATTCCAAGGAAGGTGAAGGTGATGGGAAAGTACGGACCATCACACTGTGTGTGAGAGAGAGCAAGAGGTAGGGCAAGGACTAAAGTAATGGGCAAACAAATGAAGTAGCAATATGACAAGAAGCAAGAAGGAAAACTGACTCTACACATTATCAGACTATGTAATGATAGATAGTTGACAAGCAGACAAACAAGCGTCTGTGGCTCTTACATTTCTTTAAGGATTACAAGGGAGGATGTTAGGGAGATAGGTCAAGAGGTGTGATGGCATGCACCTTGCACCTATACACAGACTGGAGAGGAGAAAATGGCGGATGATCAGTGAATTGGAGTGAAGCTGGCGCTCAAGTTCTATGCCCCCAGGCCTAAATCTTACCTGATCGGAACCTATCGTGAGTAGTTGTTGACAGAATGCCCACATGCTGCCGGTGTAATGGCAGTGGTAGCTGTCAAAATTGTATCTGCCACAGATCAGGTCGATTTTGCAATGATTGTCTACCTGGACGTCGTGGACACTGCAAGAATCAGCGAACTGCCGACCTCTCTGAACCCACAGCCGAGACCCAGACGAGAAGACACAATCCCCTCATCAATGCAACTGAAAGCGTGGGCATTGCGACCTCACCAGCAGACTCTTCGCACCTCGTAGTGGACGCGCCTGAAGAGACATGTGAGAGTTTGGACAATCATGAAGCACCTCCCTTCGATCCCTACTGACTTCCGGCGTATGAAGTGTGCCATTCACCAAACTTCGTTTGGGGTGATATGGACAGGGACACTTTCTCACGCACAATCAAAACAGCGTACAAGGAGGTTGTTCATTGGCACCGAAACCTTTTTAAGGTTCCCTCCGGAAAGATGGCAAGGCCTTTATGCGTGAGTTAACTCGCCTGTTTCAAGCGTATGCTGAGGGGAGTGCAATGGAGTCGGTGGCCCTAACATGTGTGACAACAATGCCCGCCCTTCTACTTCAGAAGCCCTTTCAGTCATCTAAGGTCAAGGAGCACGTCAGTTGCCTTGAACAAAGACCGAAAGCCTGGAGTGATGGGAAAATAGATCTCCTTCTTCACGAAGGTCGTACCATCCAGAGTCATCTTACATCAAAGCCCAGAAATGTCAAGTCTGAGGCGGAGTTAGCCCAAACTTTTGCCAAGCTTATGTTTGAAGGGAAGATCAGACCAGCTATTTGACTCTTAACAGACCATATCAAGGGAGTCTCACTGAACCTGGATGACCAAGTCCCTGGAAGTGAGGAGACCGTACGTGAGGCTCTACTTGCCAAACATCCAAATGGAGAACCTATGAAACCGTCTGCAGTGACCAAGTTGGAAGCACCTGTGCAAGCACCGCACCCAATCCTCTTCGATGAGATTGATGGCACACTGATCCGCTCCACAGCGATACGTACTCAAGGAGCAGCTGAGCCATCTGGGATCAATGCATCCGGGTGGAGACGAATCCTATACTCCTTCCATAAGGAGTCCATGGACCTATGCGAGGCAGTTGCCCTGGTAGGGAGACGTATTTGTCAGCACTTTGTGGACCCAGCTGGACTAACTGCGTTTACTGCCTGCAGATTAATAGCGTTGAACAAAAGTGTCCAGGTGTAAGACCGATCGGAATTGGTGAAGTTGTCCAACGTATCCTTGGCAAGGCTATCCTGACTGTCATGAGTCCAGATGTTCAACAGGTAACGGGGGCGCTCCAGCTATGTGCTGGCCAGCAGGCGGGCTGTGAAGCTGCAATCCACTCCATGAGGCACTTGTTCACACACCCGGACACCGAGGCGGTTCTTATGGTTGATGCCTCAAATGCCTTTAATCGCTTAAACCGCACCGTTGCCCTGCAGAACACCCTCCGAATATGTCCATCAATTGCCCCTGCAACTGATTAACTGTTACCGCAATGATGCCCACCTGTTCGTGGGAGGAGAGGTAATATCTTCCAGTGAAGGCACGACCCAGGGAGACCCGCTTGCAATGACTATGTTTGCTATCGCCACAGTCCCCCTCATCCATCAGCTGAAGGAGTCCAGCTCAGCGAACCAAGTCTGGTTCACAGATGATGCAACCGCCGGAGGGAAGCTACAGTCACTGAAACAGTGGTGGGATGAGTTAGAGTGAAGGGGCCCTGACTTTGGCTATTACGCTAACACCGCCAAGTCATGGCTCATTGTGAAGGAACAGCATATGACAGAAGTAAATAACATCCTTGACAACACGGGTGTGCAGATAACCAAGGATGGTCGGAGGAACCTAGGAGCTGCCCTGGGCACCCAATCGTTTACTGAGGAGTATGTAGCCAAGCAGGTGCAAAAATGGGTTGAAGAAGTAAAGCAGCTCGCAAAGATTGCAGAAAGACAGCCTCATGCAGCATACGCCGCTTTGACCCATGGCCTAATCAGTAGGTGGTCGTATCTATCTCAGACAGTCTGCAACATCAGTGATCTGCTACAGCCGCTGGAGGATGCCATTCGCCACCACCTGATACCGGCCCTCACCGGTAGGGCTGGAGTCACAGACCTGGAGAGGGAGCTCCTTGTTCTTCCCACCAGGAGTGGTGGTTTGGGTATCCCTAATCCTGCCAAGACTTCGCACGAGAAATTCGTGAATTCTGAGCGGATATCAGCCCCACTAATGGTCCTCGTCCTCCAACAAGAGACAGTATACCCTGCTAATTTTGCAATTGAACAAGCCCAAATCAAGAACAGGATTAGGCTCAGCGGCGACAAGCACAGGATGAGAAGGCTGCTAGATTGTGTGACTCTCTCCCCAACAACCTGCAACAGGCCATGGCCTACGGTTTGGAGAAGGGTGCCTCACACTGGCTAGCGGTGTTGCCGTAAACAGAGCATGGCTTCACACTACACAAGGGGGCATTCAGGGATGCCATCAACCTACTGTACGGGTGGCAGCTTCCATACCTGCCCTCTCACTGCATCTGCGGAAAGAGGTTCAGTGTGGAACATGCTTTCAGTTGCCCCTGTGGTGGGTTTCCCTCCATGCGCCACAATGACATCAGGGACATCACAGCGGATGTTCTTACAGAGGTCTGCTCCAGTCTCTGCATTGAGCCCACCCTTCAATCCTCACAGGTGAGCAACTGCACTATCGGACAGCAAACACCGAAGACGATGCTTGTGCAGACATCAGTGCCCAAGGCTTCTGGGGGGACAAGTAGCAGCGTGCAATTTTTGACGTAAGGTTATTCACCCCACACACACAAAGCTGCTGCAAGTCCTCCCTGACAGCCATGTACAGGCGTAATGAGAGAGAGGAGACGGGCATACAAGCAAAGGATCATCGAAGTGAAGCACGGGTCCTTCACGCCACTGGTCTTCTCTGCTACAGGTGGCATGGGCCCAGCCGCAACCATCACCTACAAGAGAATGGCATCCCTCCTGGCAGAAAAGAGGGGGTAGCCCTACTCCAGGACCTTGGGATGGCTGCAATGCAGGCTGAACTTCTCGCTGATTCGCTCAGCGATCTGATGTGTTCACGGTGCGCGTTCCGCCAGGCACCGACCAAGCAGGCCAACAATGGAATCAGACATCGAACTTGCAGCTGGGGAGGGTCGAGTCCCCAGCCATGCATGAGCAGTTAACAAACTATCAATTGTTTTCCGTTCCATTACAACTTCATCTACATTACTAATAGGTTAGTCACACCATTCTTGTATCACATTATTCCAGGCAGTGCGCATGTGTGCCTATGTATTATTTGGCAATGATGTATCTGCGCTATCAAAAAAAAAACTATACACAGTGAACAGTGCCGGCTACTCAATACACAGTGCACTGAAAAACTGAAGAAATGGCACATATGCAGCAGTATGCATACGCTAGTTTAGTAAACTCTACAATATAGTGGTAACACTCAGGGGCGTAGCCAAGAATTTCATAAGGGGGTTTCAGTTTATGCTAAGAATGATGTCATATTACATCATCAAAATGGCCGCCAAACGCGAGGTTGTCATTTTTGCAACTGAAAATTCAAATCATGAGGGAAACAATGTAAATTCGAACGAAAACTGTCTCCTATAGTGCACCAGCTACAAAAAGGCCATTGGCTGCACTACCTCAAGTACCAGTTAAGTTTGCAGTAGCTACTTCTCTTCAGTCTTATTGGTACTATTATTTTGAAAGGGGTTTCCTGAAACCCCCAGAAACCCCCCTCCCTACGCCCCTGTAACACAACTATAGAGGGGACAAAATGTTCACTTAGAGACCACTCCAAGTCCACATAAGAGTGTACATGATCATGCTGGATATCACAAACACTTTTCCATTTTTGCAGTGCTCAGCAGACAATTTACCATGCACAAAATGACAATCACAGGTAGTACTGTGCTAAATAATTAAGCACTTTTCATGAAGCATACAAAAGTATGAAGCTAAAAGAGATTCAATCAGTGTGCAGCACGGTTGTTTAATAAAACTACATTATATAAAGTAGTCACAAACATACCACTAGGTATACTGCAGGAAATGAGACCACTGTTTGAATTAGAAGTATCTTGAGGACAGCCTGTTGCACTTTGCCTTTGCTTCGGCTACGCTAGCATCATCCGCTACGGCCCAGCCAATCTCTGGCTGAATCGCAAGTGTGTCCTTGTCTTGAGTGGCAGCCATGAACCCAGCATACAATTGCATTTGGTAAGATTCGGAGCAGATCTTCCAGACAAAGGGCACAGAGACAACGCTGGAAGGGAAGGAAGTGGTGCTCAGCTTTCCTTGCTTGCCTTCTTTCCAATCTCCCAAATATGGGTTAATCTTCTCTCTAATGTACGGGAAAAGATCAACAACCCAACCATTCACGATATAGCATCCGTATGCCTGCTCCAGCTTGTAAATGGACGACCAGAAATCGTGATCGACCTTCCCTGAGGCAGCATCCACAAACTGATCCAGGATAGGTTGGAGATGTGAGGTCCACCACTGGAGGTCGTACTGACCTAAAGCCATTGCCTTGTCTCGCAACTTGGACCAGTCTTCAACGGTGCCTTCCAAGGTGATCTCAGGAATGCCACAGATGCACACCATCTGGTAGTTGAAGTAGTCTTGGAAGCAGTTCATCAGCACAATTTGAGCTGCTGCTCTCTCCACCGGGCCAGTGGTCGAGAACGTGGGAGTAAGATGGCCATGAACTTCGTCGCCAACTTCCTCGCGAATTCCTTCCGAGAACTGGTCGAACGCTTGTTCCCAATTGTTGTCCGAGGAGCCTTTCACAAACTTGTCGTTACGGATTTCTATCGTCTTCTTGCCTTCGTGTTGAACGAATCGCTTTCGCAGCCCTTCAGAGTTCATGTTCACGTGCTTCGCGAATCCTTGCGCAATCGCAAGCCACAGCGAGTCGGGCGTGAGGACCAGCGGGTAGTGGAGGGAGAAAGCGGTGTGGATGGCGGAGATAAAGCCGTTGTTCAGGGGTCGCCAGCTTCCGGTCCTCTCAAACGGGAGGTGCTTCAGCTTGGACTGAGCCTCCAATTTCACGCTGCCGCATCGCTCGAAGAAGACGGACTCGGCGCTTTCCTTGGAAAGCGGCTTCGTGGCCTTGGCCACGTCAGACACCTTGAACGTAGTTGGCATGTTGCTCCTTCTTCACCGCTGGACGATGACAGTGCACGTACGGACCCACCCACATCCTGTTTACGTCACAAGGGAGAATTTCTGAAGATGAAAGCACATAATTGAGACAAGCGGACGCAATACTAGTAGTTTCGCCTTTATATCACTGCTGGGGACTTCGATCTTGATTAAATACAGAAGCCAGCTTAGTTTCGAGCCTGACCCCCACTCCTGCCTTATGCCTCCATTTTAGAGGGAAAGTGGTCGCTACGCAAGGCTAAAGCCAGCTCGGATCGATAGCTCACTTCAAGCAGATGCGTTACTACATACATATGTACGTACATGAACCACTATCCCAGCTACGTATATATGTAGCTGTAAGTGTATGCATGCTCCTCCAACAGTGCATTAGGATCAGATTTCCTGCATAACACATTGACTATACCAGCCACAGTATACACACACCACAAACAATCAATTCGTGTTTAGTGCCCTGTGACACAAACTGTGTGCATTGTGCAGGCAGGCAACAGCCACACTGTACGCAGCTACACAGTGATTATACATACACAATGTCAGTCTGTTGAATCGTGAACTGTGCACGTCAAGAGAGGACCAGGACAGGATCAAGGCTAGTGCTGGTCAGAGGCTAGGTGAGGTCCACTTCCTACTACAGGTTACACTACCCAATTCAATATTCACAACCACAATTCACTAGGGGTGAGTATGTGTGTAGTCTGTCTTACCTATGTACATTGGCACAACAATATGTGCAAAGTACACTTACTCTGCTGTAGGTGTTGAGTATGCACTCAGGCACTCCTTAAGTGTGATCACCTCTGCATAGGCCTGTGTGTGTTAGGGGGTGTGGTGGTAAAGGTGTGGCAAGCGAGGGGCGTGGCTGATGAGGGGTGTGGCTGATGAAGGGTGTAACAGTACATGGCTCACACATAAACACATGCAGAGAAACAAACAAGTAAACAACCAAACAACCAAACTAGCAAATAAATAGAAACGCTCACGGATACCCTTGTGCCTCCTAGAGCATAATACATACGTACATACACATATAACCACCTAGCTATGTAAATTGTACCAAGATTTGCCATCGTAAACAGTCACCAACCTACACTCCCTCCTCCAACAGAGAGTTTCATATATACGTATATCAGTTTCATACGTATATCAGTTTCATATGTATATCAGTTTCATACGTATATCAGTTTCATATGTACGTATATCTGCAGTCACAAAGACAGGTTGGCAGACACTCACATGTAGTGCTCCTTCTTCGCTGAAATTCCCCACCTCCTCCAACATCCTCATCATCTCATGAGCTACCATGGTCAGGAGGTTGCTCATGACGCGGTGCACCAACTGACTGGAGATGGCGTGAACCTGTGTAGAACATGGAACAACAAAACAATGATATACTAAACAGCAACAGAGCAATATGCATGAACGCAACACAAGATATGTACGTATGTACCAGCCACTGAGGCTAGTGTTTTATTGTACCATGTACAAAATAACTACAGTAGGTAACCATTGCTGATTTTAACATCTCCACCAATAACAGGTACTCCTACAGTTACTCTTGCTGCACTGTAACAAGTTATTACACATAGTTATTTACACCTACATATGTATGTACACTCAAAGACACACAGAATATAAGAGCTAGTGACAAGGTCCCATTGCAGTGGGATGTAGTGCATGTCCACTACTAACCTCATTGTGGGTGTATACCATTGCAATGAGGAGTTCTCGAACGTAAGTACGAATGCCTGTAGGACAGGTAAGACATTATAGTAAGGGAGGTATCCCTCGCATTCAAAACAGTAGGTCTCTGTCATCACTTTCCTCCTTTCTCTTAACTCCCCCCGCCCCATACAAACCCCATCCTGCACTGGGGGAAGGGGACACTCTTCTTTGTCAAATCTACCATCTATATCCCACCCCTCCCTCCATCCATCTCCTCCACTCCCACCCAACCTTGCATATGGTAGGGCACTCTTCCCATTCAAATCTACCATTTACATCCCTATCCCAAATCTTTCCCTCTCCTCCCTCACTCTAACTACACCTTTCAACAAGTTGACATTTCTGCCCACTGTATCCATCCACCCTCCCCAACTTCCTCCACTCCCACCCCACCTTGCACCGGAGGACACTCCTCCCAGTCAAAGCTCCCACTGTACATCCCTGCTTCCAGGATGGCCAAGAGAGGCTGTCTCTTTCTCTCAATATACTCCTTGAACACTTGACCATCCAATTCACTCAGCTGCTCAGTAATAACCTGGAGGAAGGTGCATGGATTGGACCACACATCTATTACGTATGGAGAGAACTAAGTCTTCAAGGGTTGTGTGTGCTACCTGTGTATTTGTGTCCTTGCAGGTGTATATGTGTGTGTGTGTGTGTGTGTGTGTGTGTGTGTGTGTGTGTGTGTGTGTGTGTGTGTGTGTGTGTGTGTGTGTGTGTTCGCCTGTAGGATATGCATGACTGGTACAGCAGTACAAAAGGCATATTATATTAGTACATATGCACACGTATAACACACGTCTTCTCTCTTCTTGGCATGAGGATAGCCTTGGGTCCTGAAGCAGTCGAAAATCCTCAGTACCACCTGAGTCCTGAGGTAGTAGCAGTTGCTCAATATAATCACTAGTCTCTGATCCTGCACAGGAAGTAACACACATGTGTAAGTGCACTCAAAACAAGACAATTCATGTCAAATGCACTAATATCCACTGGTGCTCTCCCGCCACCAGCTAATGTACCTTACCGAGTGTGGTGAGCTGTCATCTGGTGTCTCCCCCAGTGAGGACAAGGGGTCTGCAGAGCCACCAACTCTGGCAGACATCTTGGCACTACGCATGCATATGCCAACAACAGACAGACAGAGGGGAGGGGAGGAGAGGAGAAGTTGAACAGTGTGGGAAAGGTAGAAGCAAAAGAATTCTATTTTGCACCCCTCATGGCACAATTTTATCCCCCCCCCCCCTAAAGCAATGCAGCATATTGAGGCACACACTCCATACGTAAGTGACCCACAGTGCTTCTTCGTGGAGGTCTTGCTCCTGACGAAAGGCAAGGTAGTGAAGGCATTCTACAACTTTCTGAAAAAACAACAGTTGAGGAAGAAGTTAGCATCTGAAGGTGAATGCATTAACAAGTGTCCACATACCGACATTATACACTGCCATGCTGTATGCATGCATGTGTGTGTATACATATTATAAAGTGTGTATGTACAGTAGATCTACGCAGGCACCCTATCCACAATGAATGTACTGTATGCAAGGTGTGTGTACAGTATGTGTGGGCTTACATGGCACGTGTGCCTCTACTAGTACATGTACATGTGTAAGAATGCAGCACAATGAGTGTTATAGGGTAGGCTCACCTCTAACATACGCATGAGCAGCACTTCAGAGTCAGCCAGAAGAGTCTGCGGTGGTATGGGATGGAAGGGGCTCAACACACGGCCTATATACAGTACTACACAATCCACAACATGAAGAAACAAAGAAATCAGTCAGTTTCAACATCTCAGTTTCTACACACACATACACATTCATATTTGATACAAATATGTAACCACGCATGCATACAAGCACAGTGCCCACCACTCACTGTGCTATCATCGCCTGGCTGCTGTGTAACCACCACCTCCCTCAGTGTGAGCAGTACCTCCACTGTGATGTTCTCTATCACCAGCGGCTGTTTTGGTGTGTATGTGTGTGTGTGTGTGTGTGTGCGTGTGTGTGTGTGTGTGTGTGTGTGTGTGTGTGTGCGTGTGTTGTGTGTGTGTGTGTGTGTGCAAGAGGTATAGTGGAGAGGTAGTGGGTGCAAATCACAGTGCTAGAAAACAGTGTAAAGACAAACTCATGAGGTTTAGGTGAGTGGAATATAATGGAATGTGAGTGACAAAGGAAGTGCAAGTGTGAGGAGTGATATTGAGGTAGAGCATGGCGTGTGTATGCATGTGCGTGCGTGTGTGTGTGTGTGTGTGTGTGTGTGTGTGTGTGTGTGTGTGTGTGTGTGTGTGTGTGTGTGTGTGTGTGTGTGTGTGTGTGTGTGTGTGTGTGTGTATGGCAAGTCCTGACCAAGCTGGTGATGCAGCCTTCCTCCTCAGCCTGCACTCTCCAGTCCTCCCTTGCATGAAGGGATTCAATCTCTGTCAGGAAAAACAAAGAGATGGGCTATATTTGTATGTTACATCATACAATATACATTATACATATAACATACATACGTATAATGTACAGTACAGTATATGTAATACAGGAAAACAGTGCATTATGTCAGAGTACAGTACACATGTAAGAGAAGTCCTATGTTCCTTTGACATGCTATTCAATACAACCAACACACATGCACAATGGAGCTACACAGTGCACATGCACATACACACATGTAAAACAAAAAAACAGCACAAATTGAAATCCATTCATAGGCATAGGCATGACTAATGTAGCTTAGCGGGAATGACATGCAAACAAAGTCATTGATGAGCTGGCTTCATTTTCACAGCTGTTCTGCCATTCACAATAAATCTTTCACAATACACCACAAAGTAGGTACAGTGTATGACAGAGTCTAGCAATAAATCACAGCACAAATCCTACCAGCAATCCTACTACATAGCTAGCAGGCTTGTGCCTGTGTTTGGACTACAAAATACGTACAAGTGAAAGGCGACAAGTGCAGTGTGGAGCGTATGCTGACCTTGTGTGGCATGAGCGAAGATCACCTCCATGCAGTGCTGCCGTACATTGCCCACCAACAGCTGCATCACCACCAAGAGGGAGTTGGGGAGCTGACGCTGCTGGAATGAGGTTAGACATGACCTGAAGGGGAGGGAGGAGTACAGAGAGTTGTGCACAACTAGGAATACCGTAGCATACCACACATCTCAAACTGCGCATACAGCACACACGCGCGCACGCACGCACACACGCACGCACACACACACCCCACCTGATCTCTCTAACGCAGGTGGTCAGCCAGGGACGTGCAGTCTCCACTGTATCAGGGAAGCCCTTCCACCCTTGAAGGAGCTCCTGCTGCTCCTCTGGGATGCGAGACCAGTGGTCAGGGAAGAAGGCAAGATGGACCATGTCCGAATAGATCTCAGCTATCTCATTCACTTTTATCTGTACAGTGCATGTGGGGGTGGGGGTGGGGGCGGGGGGAGGGAGACGTACAGAAGACGGGAAAATCCCTAGACAGGCCCAGCAAGTGAGAATTGGAAGTGCAGCATGTATGGGATAAGGAAAGTGGCCACGCAGCGTTGTGTGTGCAGTAATGATTGTGGTGCATTGCAAAAAGCTATGCTAAGTGACGAATATCTTCATGACCAAAGGGCACAGTACTACCCGGCTAGTTGTATTGTGTGTGCGTGTGTGTGTGTGTATATGCTCCTATGCTCCTATGCTCAGGAGTACCCGATTACAATGAAGTGGCCACACACAAAACCATTATTACTACACATACAGTGACAGTTATCTCACTATGCTACACGTGTCACTGCATAAGGTCTCATGTACATGCATGTGTGTTTTAGCCATGCAAGCATTGTGTAAGAATAAAATACATAAATTTAAACCGTTGTGTACTGTACGTACGTATGTATGTATGATTAAGTATTTAGCAGCACTGAAATACAGTTTCCATCATGTGACTTGCATGTGACTTGCAGAGGTCGAAATAACGGTCGGTCATCGGTCAATTTCCGAGCGTTTTAGTTAAATGACCGCGCATTGTTTCAAGTGGTCAGTAAATGTGACCGATCAGAATTTTCAGCCTAAAACAGAACCAATATTCCCCAAAGGACTCCCATGTTCACTGGTTATTGGATGAAGGGTACTAATGACAATTGTATGAAGTACAGACTAGTAAATTAGCACTTAATCGATAAGCGCTGTCTTCGCTACGTGGCGGCCATCTTATTGTGACGTTTACATACCGCTACATGCAGGGGTGTGACGTCACATCCTGTCCCGGTAGCTGATTGCGCAGGCTGCAACCGCACTGCACACCACCACAGCCAGCTCATATTACGTTGTTTACACAACAGCTTTCACTTGTAGGGCAGTGGCATGTTTGTGACCACAATTTTGGAACCAGTGCCTATAGGAGACTTGTTTTCTTGAATAGTGTTACTATTTCCAGTAGTGACACTACTGTGCATCCTAGGAGATTGGAACTGTTCACAGTTTGTAGCCCATTAGCCTTGCATCAACATTATATAACAAAGTTGTTAAGAAGGCAATGCTTCCTAGGAGACACAATTCTGATCGACGGGACAAAATGTAAATGACTGAACAAAATGAGGGGTGCGTGGACACGTATACGAAGTGTGTGACTGAACAAAGATGCCAATGACCGAACAAAATCAGGGGTGCTCGGACATATGACTGCACAACCACAAAACCTTATTTCCACCTCTGACTTGCATGTGACGCCTTCCTCACCGTAAACTCCTCCTGGTGGCTTTCCACTCCCTTCAACACCTGCACTTGCTCATCACTCAGTTCAACCCCCTACAGGAAGAACAGGTCAAGTGACAGTCACATGACATCATGTGACACTGCCACAACATGCTGCTATGTACGTATGTACATGTACAGTAAACAGCACATATTTCACACACTGCTGGTGTAGAGGACCTCTCACAAGCAAGAGTCACATGACAATCACATGACCACCAGCCCCCCCACTCACAGCATAGAGATTCTTGGAGAGATAGAGAAAGCCGAGGTTCCACAGATCTGGAAGGTTCTCCTTCACCAGCTCTGTCACCTCCTCCACAAAGAGGATGCGGCTGGGTTTGCCAGCATCAGGCTGGGAGCCTACAGTGCGAGAGGGAGAGAAGCTATGTATGTACATGAATGACAGGTCTTTGCACTCAACTATGTAAGTACAAGTACATACATACGTCAAATGTTCTGTAGATCACCACTGCACAGAATACATGCATAGGGTGTACAGCAGGGTCAGTGAGACCACTTATGTGCTTACAAAGTCAACCAATACACAACACATACTTATCAGCTAATGTCATTCAACACCCACACAGTGGGTTTATACGACGCAGCCCACCTTGCTGGAGGTAGGAGTGCATTGTACTGACAAGCAGCTTCTGCATCCACTTGTGCATGTTGGTGATGCACTCCCAGGCGGGGTCACCTTCACAGTCCAGCTCCAGCAGGTACCTTCAACACACAAAACAGCACACATAACTGTATAGTACGGTTTTCTTATGAACTCAGACTAGTACAGTTAATCGAAAACAGCACTCTACGGCACACCAGTGCATTCATTGTGGCACTAATGTGATGCTGGTACACCAAAAGAATGTGTGCTTTCAGCAGGAGCTGACTCACTTGATGAGTTTCTTCTGCTCCTCGATGGGAGCTGGTAGCTCCTGCAGCTTCATCTTTAGTCGCATACGACACTCGTCAATCTGCTGCTCCACCTTCTCAAGGACTACGTACATGGGATACAGGGAGTTGGGGGGGAATGAACTATAAGCGCATCAACCTGATGCTCTGAAGACACACACATGGATTTACATGTGTATACACAACATACAAACAAGTGAACTCTCACAAATGTACATACTTGTATACACATGCAGACACACAGACGTATGTACGTACGTACCTCGCTGGAACACCATCACCTTGGTCCCAGTGAAGAGGGACTGTGCTCGCTCATATTCATTGGCAACAAGATCGTAGTCACCCTGAATGATTATGAGAGTAGCAAAAAGCACATTCAGAATGAGTAGCTGTGTGACTGACTAACTCCACTGCTATGCAAGTCTTGACGCATTACCAATTCCTTCACAACAAACAAACAAAACTGCCCAATAAAGTGACCAAAAGCTACAGACACACTAAACTGCAACAAGAAAGACGTGGCTAGACCAACCTCATGCCCAAACGTCAAACACACACTAACACAGGATCACATTCTAGTAAATACTGTACATTTGAGCCACTATAACATCTATCTCTGTAGTTCTCCCACTACTGCTACCAACATACATTGCTGATGCTCCTTTCAATGCTCCGAGGAAGATTGAAGAGGAAGCGATACTTCTGCAACACAGCCAAGGCATTGCGGATGCTGTCTGCCTTCTTACGGTAGTGCAATGTGTTGGCATAGGTTGACTCTGCCAATGCATATGCACCTGTGTCGGATGGGGCAACATTACTCAGTAATGCAATGTACATGTGTGTGTGTGTGTGTGTGTGTGTGTGTGTGTGTGTGTGTGTGTGTGTGTGTGTGTGTGTGTGTGTGTGTGTGTGTGTGTGTGTGTGTGTGTGTACGTGTGTGTGTGTGTGTGTGTGTGTGCGTCTGTGTGTGTGTGCATGTGTGTGTGTGTGTGTGTGTGTGCATGTGTATGTGGGACATCCTACAATTAGTAAATGGCAGCGAAGAAGAAGAAGACATTCGAGAAATCAAACTACAAAGGCCCCTCATCAGCTTGAAGCTGGCGCTGAGGCTAAATTACACAAATCAGAACACTGTCTACAAGCCTACCATCTGAGCCTACACCACACAACACTATAAACTGCCACATTACTACACACAGCAGCTCCCACCAGAGCTGTGTACTGGCAGCCACCTATATACAGCCCTTACTGGATATGGTGTCTTCTGCCTTGTCAGTGATGAGCCCTCCTACTTGGTCCTTCTCAAATCGGATAAGAGCTTCATGGACAGGTGGGCAGAGTCAAGAATGTACGTAACACTTGTTGAAGAAGGGGCATTGTCAGGGAGATGGCCGTGTGTGTGTGTGTGTGTGTGTGTGTATGTGTGTGTGTGTGTGTGTGTGTGTGTGTGTGTGTGTGTGTGTGTGTGTGTGTGTGTGTGTGTGTGCCTGAGGATATCAGTGAGGGTGTCGTAGCACTGAATGAAGCTTCCGACATGCTCCTTGATGAAGCTAGTGGTCCCAGCAGATCTCTTCTGCAGCTCATGGTCAAGGTGAGCCAAACCATTCTTGAGGTCCTCAAACCCAACCCCCATGTACTTGTCCAGCAGGAACCAGCTGGCATTGAAGTTCTCAGACAGAAGACTACCAGTGGCTGGGTGGACAAGGGAGGCCAGGAGGATGGACAGAGACAGGAGGGTGAGGAGCAATCACAATCAGAAATACCCCTACCTTACTAAAGTAGAGGCATTCACCTTATTTGCGCTTATGCTGTACTCACCTCCAGGGAAGAGTGCGAACAAGTCAAGCGATTTCACTCGGCCCATTCTTGCCTCATCTACAGAGAGACCAAGTGGGTTAGCCAGAGTGCGGCCCATGGTTGGAAGGGGGGAAGTGAGAAGATTGGCGTGTTCAATGACTGTGTCCGGTTCATCCACCCAGTGGTCCATCTCAAGGAATGGGTCAATTGCTGTTGGAGAGGAGAGGAGGGAGGGGGTGTATGAAGAAGTGTGGGAGGGAGTGTAGGGAATTGTGGGGAGAAAGAAGAGTGTGGGGGATTGGAGGTTGTAGACAGTGGATAAGGGATGGAGAGTGAAAGGAGTGGAGGGGAGAGGTAGTGAGGGCGGGAAGAAAGAGCTGGGAGAGAATGATGGAGTAGCAGAAGCGTGCACTCACTGTCAATGACAGGCGGGACTCCCTTGAAGCGGATGCTACAGGTGCCCTTCCCTCCACTGCGGGTGGTGATGATGACCTCGCCCCACCCCACAAAGTCACCTGACTGGCATGTGACCCGTGTTGTGCTAAACCACTGAGCCCAGCGAGTGCAATCCTGGCCACAGATGTTGACCTCTACAATCACACAGAAACAGACAATGCACCAGCTAGGAGGCATGGCTCTACCAACACACAACAAATGTAACAGAGAGTGCCCTACAGCAGTGTACAGCGAATATACTTAGATGTTACTACATACCACAGGGAATGATGAATATAAATATACGACTGGGTGACTGTGGGAATAAAAGCACGCAGACAAGCTATGAGTACTCAGGAATGCTGAAATGGTTGTACCAAATACAACTTTGAACTTCTAGTCCTCTCTGAGTACAGCAGTAAGCTTAACTACCTTGTATCAAATGCATGTACGTATGACCAAACACGTTCAATTCAGATAATGTAGTCATAATGGTATGTCCAATGACATTTTCAGGTGTACCTTATCCACAGCATGAGACGCCAGTGAAAATAGCATAATCCAAACAATTTGGGCTGTTCATGCAGCTACAAACACACCAACACACATGGATAGTACCGAAGAAATGATAAGAAATAGCACAGATCAGAGGAAAAATTATGCTGCTTAATTTTCAGTTGCCATTTAATCTTTAGCGTAATCTTATAGCAGCTAATGTGAAGATATACAGCAGGGGATAGCTAAATATATCAGAAGGGAGTTCACCTATACGTACCTGTCCCATTCAGTACAGCTATGCTCATCACCTCACCTAGTAAATCATCTGAAGACTGTCCCAAGTTCTCTCCTCGAATGGTAATTTTTGTTCTGGGCGGCCCCTCTTTAGGTGAGATGCCAGACACATTCGGACGAGGTACATCGTCGTCCGCCATTTTTCGATCACTATCCTCATTCCCGAAAAAATTTTGGAATTGAAAGCTGAAGACGATTTGCGCGGTAACTGGGCGGTCAATTTCGCCTTTTTTGCATGCGAGGAATCCTTCACAACACGGTTGACTGGTCTTGCTGGAAAGCTTTGTTGTAGGGCTTCGCTATCGGCCAACAATGCCTCCAAAATCGAATAAATCCTCGTTAAAGAACTATTTCTCCACAGATGTTTCCAAGAAGAACGGCCAGAAACGAGCTCGCAATGATCCTACCAACAGCCCTCTTGCTAAGCGAAGAGATGACGGTGAGGAGGAGGAGAATGGAGGCTTGTCGCCAGAGCAAGCTGACAGAATGCAGGTCAAGAAAATGGAGGCAGAGGCTAAGCTCTGGGCAAAGCGCTTGGATGCGGGGCAGATCGGACCTAGCTGGATGAAGATACTCTTCAACGAGTTCAGACAGCCATACTTCGACAAGGTGTGTGCTATGCCATTTGATCAAAGAAAGGAGGGAGTACTCTGTGACTTAATATTAAAGCTGCCTTAAATTACCATTGTTTAGCTGGATATGAGGCAAGTCATATATTTAAACATGACTAGCTAGGTTGGCTTGTTTCACTACTCTTTTGCTTTGCCGTCATTCCTTCTCCCAGCTTATGAAATTTGTGCAAGAGGAAAGATCCAAATACACCGTCTATCCCCCTGGTATGTGATGCCTATGTGTCCTGGTCCTTCTCTTATGCTCACTTGCACACACTGAGTGCTATTGCATGTGACTCAGAGGTAGCGTGGTTGCTCTCCACTACTCTTTGTAATGTCATCGTGGCACATTGTCTGATGGAATGGAATGGATAGGATATCTTATTTCACCTGGGGATGGCTTTAGCCATGAGGCTACTTCACAAGGCACCCAGAAGCCATTCCAATCCACTCCAACCCATGATCACATTCCAGTGATGTAACATTGTAGTGACTTGGATTAAAGGGCAGGGTACTCCCAGACAGGGAGTGGTGTCTGATGCAGTATCATACCCCATTGGTGACTTAAAGTGTTTCTCTTCTTGTTCTAGCAAATGAAGTGTTTTCATGGACAAATGCTTGCAAACTGGAAGAGGTGAGCAAATGCAGAGCTTTAGTGCAGTGAACAAAGTGCAATACTCCCATTATTCTGTGATGTGATTTGATGCTCTCTCTTCAGGTTAAAGTTGTCATCATCGGCCAAGACCCTTATCACGGACCCAACCAGGCCCACGGTAAGGAGTGTGTGCCTTGTAGCTGCAGTGTGAGGTAGCCTACTTTGGGGAGCATGGATGAGCCAATGTATTTTTATATGATTACATGTGTGTATATAGTATACTGTATGTACGTATTTCTATGTTGAATGGGGTACGGCCAGCTGTATTTATATCAGTAGCATGTGAAATGTACAGTACCTGTACTTATGTGTGGTTGTACATATACCTTTCCGTGTATAGGCCTATGCTTCAGTGTAAAGCCGGGAGTGGCCTGTCCTCCAAGGTGAGACAGCATTGTGTCTGTATGAAAGAAGGAAATCATACAGGATAGTAATGAGTATACACCAACACGTATGTGAGACAGTGAGTCATTGCTGGCACATGCATCAATGCTCACTTCATCGTGTATCCATTGGCCACACATGAATGATATCACTGCTGCTTGCTTGGTATATGTGCAGCCTGATCAACATGTACAAGGAACTGGAAGCAGACATTAAAGGATTTAAAAGACCAGACCACGGGTGCCTCATTGGGTGGGCCAAGCAAGGTAAGTCTCTTTGGCAGTGTTCTTGGCATGTGCACACACACACACACACACACACACACACACACACACACACGCATGCGTGCGCACACACACACACACACATGCGTGCGCACACACACACACACACACACATGCGCGTGCACACACACACACACACACACACACACACACACACACACACACACACACACACACACACACACACACACACACACACATACAGTGCACTGTGACTGTGGATTCTGTAATACTACTACCACAATGTCCCTGGCACAGGTGTCTTGCTGCTCAATGCCGGTCTGACTGTTCGAGCACACAAGGCCAACTCTCACCAAGGACAGGGATGGGAGAACATCACTGATGCAGTCATTCGGTGGTTGAATGACAACACAGAGGGATTGGTGTTCTTGCTGTGGGGAACGTTTGCACAGAAGAAAGCTGGGTTTGTTGACAAGGTTAGCTACTTGTGCATGTGTGTGTTCAGACCACCTTACTCTCATGCACGTGAACTTCATCTTCAAATTGTCGATAAACTGCTATATCGTTACTGTAGCCATCAAGACAGAGCATGTATCACTTCACCTAATGACATCTCGCACTTCTGTATGATACCAGCTAGGTCCATGTATGTAATGGTACCAGGTAAAATCCACGGATCACAATACATAGTAATTATAGTATCACAGTGTACCTCTTATTCCACTGGCCATGGTAAAGCACAACATGGACTGCATCTACAGAGCATCAAATCCTTGACACTAAAATTGTTGAATGTTTCAAGCAAAAATCAGCAATTCCTACCTGATTACTAGTGACTAACTTACTGGCAGAAGGGCATTGCTATGCGGTAACATTGTTGCAGAATTTGGCAAAAAGGGTGCATGTACTTTACTGTCATAATTGTCAAATTATTATAATTTAACTATACTATACGTACGTAACTATTGTAATAATACTGGTGTAATCTGCTCATTTACGTACCATAGAAGAGGCACCATGTCTTAAAGGGGGTGCATCCATCTCCCCTATCAGCCCATAAGGGGTTCTTTGGGTGCAAACACTTCTCTCAAGTGAACAAGTTGTTGTGTGATGGAGGTAAGAAGCCCATTGACTGGGGCTACCTTCCTACCAATCTGGAGGTGTGAGCAAACTAACAAGTTGTCTTGTACATTAGTTTGTATGCAGTCTCTCCTCCTGTGCACATGCGTACTTGTAGTTTGAGTTATCAACTTATTTTGTTGAAATTTGAATATTAATTGTATCTTTATCCATGAGATTGTGATTACTGACTGACTATCTGCAACTGATTTGAATTTGTTTATTGTCTGCCCTGCTTTAAACTCGCAATTCTGCCAAATGAATCTGCATAAACTAGCAAGTACTGTGTATGATATGTACCAGTTCAAGTGTGCAGAGTTCATAAATTGTGTGCCATTGTACTGTGTGTTTTGCTAGAGTATATGCTATAAAAGCAACAGAATACCTATGTAGTAGCTAAGTGTGTCTTAACTGAACTCAATGTGGTAGTCTGGGTAGACCTGGGAGTCCTGAAAGATGCAGAAAACACGTGGGTGTTCCTGGTTGTCCACCACCGAGTCATACAGTATAGCAGGGTTAGTGGGGTCCTTTGGTGGCGGAACAATGAGATCTCTCATCCCCACAGTGTACTCCCCTACCAACACCCGAGCAAGGTACATGTGCTTGTGGTTGTTTGTATCCCTGGGGCTGTAGCGATCGTTAGCTGCACCACTGGCATCCCTCGCAAAGTAAACTCCTCGACCATAGACATTTCCTAATAAGGAAAGTGTATACAAGAAGCATAAATATTGCTGGCTCACTTCACACAATGTGTATAGTCTGTACAGGATAGCCATTGCAAATCTAGATGTTACATTTAGGCTGCCACGATGCAGTTTTTGTAAGCTCACATTCTAAGGTTTTCTTCAATTATTGTGGCAAACATTCAAATGGTCAGTCTCATGTGTAGCTCACTAGTTCTTAGGGTTATTATTTTTCTACATGTGAGTATGTTAAGGGATGGAGGGAAGACTACCAAAATCACATTCGTTAACTACCAACAGAGTTTGTCTTTGTAAAATTCTATTTACCCTGTGTTCTGTGATTTTACACTATTGATTTTCAAGCACATGTTTTGCAATAATTACCAGTTCCTGCTGCGAAGCTCCTGTCAAAGCCACCGTGGTTAATTTGCTTCACCACACTGCCCTTGCAACCATGCCAGAGTTTCCACTCAAGCTGAGGAAGATTACGTCCCTGCATTGCTTGTTTCCGTCCCATATACTGAAAGTGAAGTGTTCTGTTCTGTATCCGGTTGATTCGGACTATTTCTTGGTAAGGAGTAGTCATACCAGGTACATTGACACCAGGTTGCATGGTTAGTGCAAATAAATCAGCCACTTCCCTGTACTCATGGCTATTGGGAACAAGTGTTACTACCTTGCAATCCTCATCTTCTGGCATGGGGTCCCACCAAGAAGGAATGGCACCTGCATGTATATAATTATAGTGATTGGCATAATTATATAACTCATTGGATGGGTAGCTAAGTAATGTACACCAGTATGCAAGCAGGTACAAGCGTCAGTATCTCTTGACCAGTACAAGAAATGTGGCCTATTTATACTTCCATGTCAATTGGTGAAAGGCCAAGGATGGATTTCTGCTAACATGGTCAAGATCTGTGGTGACTGATGTGGGCAAATGAAAGATTCAAGCTAGAACATGTACTGTCTACAGAACTTGGACATTTTAACCTTTTACAGTAGATTCCATGCATGCACTATCTGGTCCAGCCCCTGGCATGGCTTGAATGCTTGTCTAATCTCTACTATAATATATATTATAATAGGATGGTAACATTCTCCAAACTGTCTACAGTAGAGTAAACTGACCCAGTAAGCCATGCATGCAAGATTTTACCACCTTCCATGAAGTTCGGCAATTCTAACTCGTGACTGCCCGCAAATTCTCACAGGATATGAATTTCACAGATCTCCATGGCCATTACCTCATGCATGAGAATATTTGCAATATTATTCCTTGAAGCCCTTGTATGTATGTGAAGATTCTAGCTTATTAACCTATTCTCAACAGACTATATACATCCACACTGTAATGTGAGAGACTGCAGTACTTGGTTGCCCACGGCCACATAACCAACTTCAATAGCTACATGCATACCATGCTATACCTTTTTGCACATCTTGTGGTCGCACGTCTGTAACTTTGAATGGAGGTGCCAAGCAATGCTGCATCATTTTATGGAAATCAATCAATTGTGTGCCTTCTTCAGTGGACAGCCAAGCAAATTCTTGTTTTCTTTGCCGGGCATCCTCAATGATCTTGTTCATGGCATGGGGGTAGTTCTGAAACACACCTGTGTCATCCCTCCACTGCCATTGCACCTTGCTAATGAAATGCTCTGCCTGTTCTGCTCCTTCTAGCTCATTCCGAACTATAGTAATCATCAATGAGACAGATGCTTTCTCACCCACAATCACAATGACATTTTGAGGGGCTTGTTTCACATTTATGCTCACTCCTGCTTCTGATGCTTGGTACTGCAGTCGGTCAATGGCGTTCTTCGACAGCTTGCTAATCTTCTCATCCCTAATTTCTTCAAAGTGAAATTTTTCTTCAATCAGTTTGTGGATTTCATCAATGACTCTGTTTGTGTTCCCCATGCTGCCACTGAACACTCCAATGCACAGTTTATCTGCAGTGGTTCTGTAGATAACATTGCGTATAATCAATGAGGCATAACACGCTTAATTTACACTAAGTCTTACATATGCATTGCTATTCTCACATTTTAGCACCAAAGCTTCGAGTTCCATTTACGTAGCTGCATGGACATGTATTGATGTGAAGTATATACCCAAGTCCATCTGGGACTTGGATAATTACGTATGTGATTGCAACTAGAGAATGTTCATGCACACTTTACTTCTGTGGCTAATGCAAAACAGCCTATGCAATGTGCCATTTTATTTGCTTCTATATCAGACAGCACGGTAGTGCTGTCTATGTAGGGATGGCAGTGGTTCTTTGTATGCTGTAATACAATCGAAAAGTCGTACTACTCCTGAATAGGACCGAAAACCAGTAAACGAAGCTTACCATGAAGAAGTGGGGACTGAACAGTGCACATAGCTAACCTTACTTCCCAGCAAAGGTGTGCCTACATGTAGAAAGTGCCCTTGACTTTTCCCATATTTCGTCTTCTTCCTCTTATTATTATTCTTCTTTGACAGCCGTAGCACACAAACCAAAGGGACCAGGAAAATACTTCTAGCACCAAGTTGCACCATTTTTGGCTGGCTGCATTCCTTTGTAGGTTAGAAAGTGGCGCTAGTTAGTGTGAAAGACGGCACTTGCCACGACACCCGCCATGTTTGGCCAAGCGGGCCAACGCCATTTTCAAATTATGTAATCCAACTGGATGAAACCTGAGCGACTGGTGCCATTGCGAGCAGCTGCATACAGCTTTCGGAGGCTCCTACTTCTGTTGTTTTGCACGATGTGGAATTCTTCGCCTTGCTCTACGACTCAGCGTGGCATTTGGCTTGTGGAATGAACTATTTACAAGGTCAATACAACTTCTCAATTGCAAATTGCAGCTAATTCTATCTGGAGCTACACAAGGAAGTTAAAATACTATAGCTAGCTATATCATGCATCTTAGCTCATGCTCCATAAAAAGTGTAGAAACCAGACATAATAAAAATTTTCTACAAAAATTGCAAGGATGTAGGGATGGCATAAAAAGGACAGAAACAAGTAAAGGTTGTTACACAGTGGAGCATTAACTATTGTCCCTACATTCAAGGGTGTAGGACTATACGGTGTGACATTCTTGTATGTAGGGACCATGGTTAATGCTCCACTCTGCAACGACCTTTACTTGTTTCTGTCCTTTTTATGCCATCCCTACATCCTTACAATTTTTGTAGAAAATTTTTATTATGTCTAGTAATTTTTGAAGTCACAGTGACTATAAGTAGTAATCACTCCCCTTTTGCAGTTGAGAACAGAACACATCTTGTATACACCATAATCGTAGAAATTTTTGTGGGCCAAATTTTGTGTCAAATTTTCCCGGGACAAATTTTGTGGCCTGGGCTACACACAAAATTTAAACCCCACGAAATGTAACTGTATACATTGTTAAACACAGCAGAATACAGAGTACTACAGTTTGCCGAGTGAAGATTTTCTATATCTTTCCTCATTCTCCAACATAGGCCTTTCTGACCGAACACGCTGTAGTCTCGTTGACCCAATGATTCAGCTCCCTGGAAAAGAAGAAGCACATTACTGCAACCATGCCACGGCGCAAGCAGAGTTCTTGCTATTTTCGGTCCAAACCTAGGGCTAGCGGTGGCGCTGTAGTGCTGGTAAGGTCGGCGCTTCCCCTTTGCACTCCATGCAGTGTGGACCTCCATGTTCGCTTTTGCGATGGCCGTGAAGGTAGTATAGCAGACGCCAGTGAGCTGCATGAAACTGGAAGTCCTTAACTTCTTTCCGCTGTAGGCACCTCAGAAGAGCCATCCTTCACAGTTCCTACCAACAGAAGTGCCGCGCAAGTTCAGATGCAGACATTTGTATTGTCTTAATATAATTATTAGACATGTTATATTAAGTACTACTGTATTCTTTGTAGATAAATTTTCGTGGTCATAATTTTTGTGGATGGAGACAACCATGAAAATTTGCAAACGATGAAATTTTCAACGATTACAGTATGCTTGTTAATTATTAACAGGACTAAATTCTTGCAAATTTTACTTGTTAGTGCATGGGTGTTCACAAATATGATGTGACATTCCCTTGCCTTATAGATCCCGTTGCCATGGTAATGGGTGTCTACCTCAGCTGTGGTTTCGCGCCATGGTTTATTTTATCCAGCCGTGTTTTAATTTGGCGTGCGGCGTTTGTGCCCATGCTCTGAATACCAATTTAAAGCATGGGTGTGACTTAGGCCCGTGGTCTACAGTGGAGAAACTGCAGATGTGATAACAATAGTAACTAATGCCACAACATACGATTCACAGGTCTCCCAGCTTACTTGTTTCGTGGAGAAACAGGGTAAAGCAACATTCCGGCAGCAGGCTATGAACCACAGCCAAGAAAGGAACTGGTTTCGAGCTGGGAACAGGCTTTGGTTAAAGGACACTGCTTTGGGAAATACTGTGTCTGCTGTGGCTGACAGTAAGCAAGCTTACACTTAGCTGACATGCTGCATCCACTGCCTACCTGTAGGAAATGTCTGCTGTGAGATGACCAACCCAAGTTGAGACCTGAACCAAATGACCTTTTCTCCTCAGTTTTCTTGGCCATTGTCAAAAATTGCTAACTACTACCGGAAGACACGTGATGACACAAGTATGAGTAGGTAAACTGATTCTCTGCCGGCTCCTTGCCCTATCATTCGGGATCTATAACACTTCAATGCTGACAAATTGGTGTCTCTGAAGATTTAGAGCACTCGGCACTCGGGTGCTTCGCACCCTCAGGCCTCGTACTCCTCATGCTCTAAATCTCAGAGGCACCTCCTGGTCAGCATTTATAACTATTACACACAGGGTAGTTATACCAGGAAACCTGTACTTTAGGTGAAAGGTGTGGATAACCAGTAAATTCCTTTCATTAACAGTTTCGGAGGGAGAAACTTAGTGATGTCACGAATGACATCACTGATGTCACAAATGACATCACTAAGCTAGAGCTTACACAACAGACCAGCACTCAGCTAGAGTGCTCACACAACAGCGCTGGTGGGACATGTCCACTTCGTTTACATAAAGTGAACTTTGAGGAATTCACATCTTGAGGTGTGAAATTCCTGTGTTGCCATGGCTACGTTTGCGCTGCATGTGATGTGCTTGTGACTCTAGAGACTAGTGAAATCAAACGTCATATCCGGCGAAACCAAGAAGCTAAATTTGAGGGGACAACAAAGAGTATTCGTAAAACGAAGAGAGAGCTGATGTTTTCGATGTTCTCAAACTGCGAAGGGGATCGACGTTTCATGCCTCTATAAGAATGAATCCTGTACTTTGATCACGGCAAACATTTTATGACGTCATACAATTGCTTCCGTTTATTACTCCATATATGGCAGGTCACAAGATTGTCGTGTGACTCAAGCTGTTCGAGAAGGCAGAAAAGAGTTTTGCCGCAAATCGCCTTCCCGACGGTTCAGAATGCCAGATTTTCGCACGATGAGACCAGATTTGGTAATGCAATCATGCTTTATAACTTCTCCATGTGGGGGCATTTGGTCCAAGGTTCCGATCATGAGAAATCATGTGCCAAAGATTCGGCCGTGAAGGTAGAATTCAGGTTTCGCAATATAACTCACCAACGGATTGGTTTATCAAAGGCCCCCACATGGAAAAGTTAGATGATGTGAGTGTGCATGGTTCTGTGGTATTTGAATCGTAATAAGCCTCTCCACTGAGGTCGATTCGGCGATTTTGTGCGCTTACACAGATACTCTTGCAAGCGGCGATTCTTCGCCAAGGAAACCGTCACTGGAATACTTGTTACGCAGAATTGAAGTAGACAAATGGAGCTTCAATTATATACACAACTTGCTTGGTGCAAATCCTATCTGCAGGAGAAAGAGCACAGAATACAAAGGTCAAAATCGGCCTGCATTGTTTACATAGGACATGTCCCACGTGCGAGACCAGCACTCCACTAGAGTGCTTTTACAATAGACCAAAACTCAGCTAGAGTGCTTATACAACACACCAACAACTCCAAGTACTCACACAGACTAGCCCTATGCTAGAGTGCTTACATAGCAGATAAGCACTTGCTACAGTGCTCACACAAGTTATTCTCTGTATTCCAGTATTTGTCTACGGCAATAATCGAGTTGGTACTGAGTATGTGTAGAGCGAGACAGCGTGTGGAATGAGAAAACGTTTGTGGAGCAAAGCAGCGCGTCGAATGAGACTGTGTTAAATTAGCTACGTACGTACGTAGCGCGTAGGGTGAGACAGCGCGTGGAGAGAGGCAGTGTGTTGAGTGAGGTTGCGTACGGAATGAGGCAGTGTGTGGAGTGAGACAGCGCATGGACTAAAACAGCGCGTGGACTGAGGTTGTGTGTGGAGTTAGGCAGCAACGCGTGAATTGAAGCCGTGCGATGACTTACGCAGCGTGCAATGTGGCACACATGGCTGCGCCCCAACGTACCTTCACTAAATCATACTCTTCCAGTTCTGTGGGCCTGACAACAATAACGGTTACTGTCCTCGATCAGCTGCACTTCAGTTGACGAGCGGCATCCTAACTTCCCTTTAACACATTGCTGTTCGAATACGTAAGTGACGTTTGTTGACGTCATCACAATGGCCGGTTTGTTGTTCAGGAAATTTTGTATAAAAAAAGGCATACTTAGAGCCCCTTCTTGGTGAGTGTGCTGCACATCATCGTGTTTAGTAGTAAATATACCTTCATATTCGTCTGAGAACAGAAGTGTACTGTAGTCCCTTTTCAAGAAAATTGCATTCGAACGTGCAAATTGTGGCAAAATTACTACCAAGAAGGTGTTTTTCTTTATATTCTCTGCAGTTCTCAGTCGATTCTGAAGCTTTACATTCCCCTACACCTAACCAGCGCAACTACGTGTGTTTCAGGTGTCATCTAGATATGCGGGTTTGCTCTGAACGTCGGGGAGTATGCCATTTTCAACACCTTCAAGCATCTTTATCCAAGCTTTCTCCGTTGCGCTGATTGACTTTTCTGATAAAGCTAAGATCATACTTACTTCTCCTGCCATTCGTTTTTCGTAGAGTCATTCAGAGAGCAAAAATATAATGTTTCAAAAAGGTGCAAATTTAGCGGCCATGTTAGTGGTTTCCAGGTATAACTACCCTGTGCATTAAGCACTGTGCACAGTATGCATGGGTGGTTGTAATACCTTGTATGTATATCAGATGTGGTCGTCTTTTCCATCCCAACCTTCTCTTCTGGATTAACAAGTGAAATACTCTTCACTGTATGCTGTGCCTTATCTTTGATGAATGCTGCAATAATGCCATAAATTGCACCATCCACTTGCGATTGGTCCATGCCACGTTTTGCTGACATGCACATATTGGCAGGAAAGGCAATAGAATCTAGCTTCTCTGCTTCTGCCCTCTGAAGAAGCTTCAGAACCATTTGCTGGCACTCTTCCAGTCCTTGTGGGATCAGTACTTGCAGGACACACTTACACTTCAGCTTGACATTTTGTGGCTGTCTAAATACCCGCACCTGCTGAGGTGCAAGCGAGCATTCCTCCATTATCGGACTGGAAGAGCTGAAACTGCAACTCAGCATAGGGTCAGTAGCAGGTATGAGTGAACTCATGTCTCTCTGAGCATCTTCGAGGGTGCTAACAAGAACATGACCATCACACTCTATCTGCGCAATGTCACCGCACAGGATCTCCAGGTTTACATCGTTAATAACTTGTGCGTGTAAACATTTAATTGGAGTACCTCCATGTTGCGCCATTACTTCAGCTTCTTGCTGCATCTGATTCTGGACAGCTTGAAAGGCTCTGTGAGTTTCTTCATTGTTTGAAACAAGGATGACATCTTTGATAGATGTATTAGTGTGCTTTCCAAGGTACAGAACAACAGCCTGAATAATGACATCAGCTGCCACTTTATGAGGGAATCCCCGGACACCTGTGCCAAGCGCTGGAATGGCAACGGTCTCAGCCTTCAGCCGATTGCATTCCTGCAGTGCTCTGTCCAGCATGTTTGTCATGTCCTGTAAAGTAGAAAGAATAGCTATGATTTTACAGTAGCAGCCTGTGGAAGAATCACTGAATGATATTGAATAGATGTGCTACACTTTAGAATCAAAATTTGTTCGTATATTTTGATCTGTGATCTTTGATCTGTACTGCTAGATCTTGAGCATACAATTTTTGTTTATGCAGAATCTGATATTTGTGTGCATGCACAGTATGCAATGTGTAGCTATAATGCACCTGCTTAGAGCCCTCCAAGGACTGTCTGCAGTCTCCAACAACAGCATGGACCACATGCTTGCACTTTAGATTCCCAGCAACAGTCGTGGCAATTCTCCAATAGGGGATGAACCCATACTGATCAATGTATTCACCACAAACCAGCCGCAGCTGTTCTCCACCAGTGTCAAGTCCACTGCTGGTAAGGTTGAGGTCAGGGCTTGCAGAACTCACATACACATCAACCTAAAATGGCACCCAAAACAATTCAGTCCAACTTGCATTATTGAACCAAACACAGCAGTGATTGCAGAATTAAGTAAATGGCTGTTAGAGTGGGGTTTGTACTGCAGGTATATGTGCATGTACTTTTGTGTGCCATAAAAAGGTATACTGCACACATGCAATATTCGCATGTGGGACATGTCTGTTTTGTTTACTTAAGGAAGTATGACACCTGAAAGGTGTGAATTCCTGTGTTGCCATGGCTACGCGAGCGTTGTCATGTGACATTCGCGTGATTTGACAAAAGGTCATGACGAAATGGCCTTAAAATGTAGTGTTTCGCTGCTACGTACGTTCTTGAAGACGGGAGGAAGCCAAATCGCAGAAGTTTGATCGAATCGTTCTAGCGGAACAGTCGAATCAAGGGTAGCACACAACGATTGTCAGCCATTTTCCGAAAATGTCACGAGAATACCACGTGAGATCACATGCTAATAGGCTTTCACCGTGTACTTTCAGAAAAACGTCGTGTCGCTGTCGATGAGAAGGCTTCTTGTCGAACTGAACACTGAAATGGTTAGTCAAGTAAATTCTCTAGCTTTTGCATGAGGCATAATGCTGCGCATCCTTCCTATCTAGAGTTATGTGACCCGACATTTTGAACACCACCAAGTTGTGATAGTTTTCTTGCTATAAGTTGTCAGCGGATTGCTTTAACAACTTATGCCTCATGCAAAAGTTAGATAATACGAATGCGCATCCAATCATACCTTCCTCTAGCGGCTGTGACTTTTCCTCGATAGCGACATCGGCATTTACTGCTGTTTCAGTGGCTTTGCAATTGTCGGTATTCCTCGATGTACAAAAGTATTATTAACAACGCTTATTCACAGTGTTACAGAGCGGTCCCTTGGCTTCCGTTCGGTGCTTCTTCCGCTCAGATCCAGCAAAGCTGCTAGGAGATATTAGCCAAAATACTTAGGTCAAAATCGGCTGCGCATTGTTTACATAGCCATGTCCCACATGCGTTTGCTGGTCTATTCAGATTTTTACTGTGCACCACATATTACATTACGACATGTCATGCCATGTACCACACCTTTTGCTCCGTCAAAGTTCCTTTTATCACTCGAACTGATCTGAAAATCTCAGCAGCTCTTTGCAACGCCGTGTGACTCCTATGAGGCTTGGGCACCGCTGCATCTCCTTTGTTTCTTGCTGCTGCATTCCTCCTTGATGCGTGCTTCTTAAACCTTTGGTCCTTAATCCTGACATCATAAAGATGAGCAGCAGCTTTGGCCACGAAAGGATCAATGTGCTCCTCTTGATACAGCATGATTGTCACCTTCTTAACGGATGATCTAGGGTTCTCCCTTGCAAATGCCACAATGCCATCAATCATTCCTTGAGCTGATACTTCAGCAGGTACCCTAAACATCCCAGTACTTAATGCAGGAAAGGCAACTGTGGCATAACTGCTTGCTTCTTGAAGGCTTGTGACCACAGCCTTTTGGATCCATTGTTGCTCATTGTCCATGCCACCATTCCACCGAGGGCCTACCGTGTGTACTATAGCTTGGCAGGGTAACTTGCCAACTACTTTCAAGAGTACCGCTTTTCCCTTTCTAACCTTTCCTGCTAGTTTGATATAATTGGTTGATGCCCTCTGGATTTCATCCCCTCCTTTGCGAACCAATTCTCTAGCTATTCCACCGGCATGGTTGAGATTCTCATTGGCTGCGTTAACAATCACATCCACATGATACTCAGTAAGGTCTCCGTGCATGATTGACACAGTCATTCCACCTTCTGTTGCTTTGCCCATACAGATCGGTAGATGAAGAGGAGCCTCTAAACTGGCAAAGGGACTGGGAACATTACCATCATTGGCCTCACGATTAAATGGCACTGCTACCACTTGAATTGCTGCCTGGGAAGTAGTAGCTAATCCTGCAAGCTGGTATTCACCGGCCGGTGACTGCAAGTGCTTCACTGCCATTGGAGCATTCACATGCAACTCATTAACAGCAACATTGCTACTAACATGTCGCACCTTTGCAGCAATGGCCTTAACTGGAGACATTTCCCCTTCTAACAAAACTTCCATGTTTTTCCCTTTTGCAATTGGCTGTACTGTGCACTTCACTTTCCGGCCATTTATCTCTTGCTGCAAATCCGCCCATTCTTTACAATACTTCTGCAAGTACTCAGCCTGGCCCTTATGCAGTGGTATGGCCTCCTCTGCGTAGCAATGCGCTTTAAGGAACTGTAGCACATCAGCTTTGACCTGCTCCATATGCTCTGCTGGGCTTGCAAGATGCAGCTTCCTTTGGCTTGGCTCTGGACGAAGATAGGCCAAATACTCCTTCTGCAAGGAACGCCTCATATCATCCCATGCTTGCAATTGAACAACTCTTATAAATTCTTCAGCAGTGTTCACAGTATCCACTGCAACAGCCGCAGACAGCCGATCAGCAGCAGCCAATACCTGTTGGTTGGTTACAGCTACCAAGTGGACTGCCTCTAATGGAGCCAAATCACTCTTTGGAACGCTGCCATCCTCTGATGTGAAGAAGTACCCAATGTGATAGTCTGAAAGGTGCTTCTGAAGGATTCCCCTACCCTCATAACTAGCCAGCAAGTGAAGAGCTATCCTTGGCAGCCTTACCTCCTTGGAAACTGATTCTCCTCTTGTAGCATTACGAATGAATGCCTCAACGGTTGATGCTGTGCCATTTGCCTGAAGGGTGCCATTCTGCATATTAACACTGAAGACAACTTCAGGATGCAGCCTCAAGAGTGCCCCTCGTATGCACACGTCAATGTACACTAACTGAGTCTGAGGGAGGGCAAGTTCTTTGGATGTGTGATGATGCAGACGAATAATTTTGTCTAATTTTGATTTCAAATCATCTACCACTTCCTTCCTGCCCACAAGGATCTGCTGATTTCTTCCCTCAATATGGTCCACAGTGACTTCACCACTCTGAATTGTAACCATAAGTGTCTGGAAAATTGCTTGTGCAACATCAGGAGGGATGTCTATAATGATTTCTCTGTAATTCACCAGAAAGTTGGAGAGGACCTGCTCACAACTCGGGTACCAATGTGGCATCCATTCACTGCCTGTGGTTGGATGCACTGTAATTGCAGGAGGCTTGGACGACAGCTTTAGCTCAGCACAGGAATTACGCAACTGTGCATTAATAGTGGAGGTAACATCACTGTTTTTGCTCAGATGCTTATAGAGAGTGTCCGAGATTGGGTAGTCATAGGGATGATGCTGTACTTGTACTGCATCACTTTTGCCTGTGTATGCAGTATTCCACTCAGAGAGGACTGGGTGATACAGGCACACTGTCACATCAGGGCCTAACATAGAGTGGTCATGCTCCAGAACATCTCTCAGGACATCCTTCAAATCTGCATGGCAGAAGAAGAGACACATCAGTAAGGCATTAGTGAATGTCCATCACTATCCAGAATATGTGTTATAATTAATTATATTACATTAGTGAGGACTATACTTCAAGTATCTGTTCTGATAAGCATACCTATTTACTGAGGCACAAGTGCATGCTGAGGTAAATATAGATACTAGGAATACGAAATGCGCATTGCACTGTACGTGTATGCAGTACTGCATCAGCGGGAAGGTAGAAGTAGCGCCTCTGTTTTGACTGCTAGGTGCTATGCCTACATGGGCCTGTGGAAGCCGTGTCTGCGTGGTTGGAGCATTTTCTCTGCTCTGTGATGCTGCGCCCAAATGTGGTCAGCTGCCAATCTGACAGCTGTCTTACTATCTCTGCACTGCATGTGCCAAAGTTTGTCAGGTGCCAAGTGTGCTTCCTGCAGCTACGTAGTCACTCTAGCTCATCTTTTCCATTGCTCAGCTGCTGCATATGTATATTATGGTGCATGTGACCATCATTGGCTAGGCTGCCTTCAGCATGGCTATCACTGTCCATTGTCACTGCACACATGTAGTACTGTGCTGGGGAATATCCTAGCTATGAAGCCATATGTAGCTATGGAGTGCCAAGCACATCAAAAGTCAGAGTTCCCAATTCCGTCTCGATTCCTCAATTCACGATCTCGAGCTTGAATACGCGATTCCCGGAATCACGTGCTCGAGATCGGGAATCGAGGAATCGAGATCGTAAATCAAGGAATTGGATGTGAATCGGGAACTCTGACTTTTGATGTTTGGCGCTCCATAGTGTAACAGGCTTGCACAAAGTTCAGATAGGCTTGCACAATGTGGACAGACATAGATAGAAATATGTATAGTGAAATTTAGAATAGACTGTATCATTGGCCTCGCTTCACTCATGGCTTGGCAGCTAGCATTGAGAGCAGAATTGTGACATATATGTCTCATGAAGTATGATGACTGTGCAACTGGGACAAACCTATAAACATAGTAATCGACAGTAATCGAATCTACAGCATCATAGTAATTGAAATGTGCATGGGCTGAAAGTTAGTTCTCCAGAATTGATGATATTTTACAATCAATGAACACCCATGTTAACTTTTTGGGGTGCCGAAGGCGCCCCTATATTGTTTTCAGATTTAGGTCTTCGTATGGCTTCATGTTCGTATATATATATATATATATATATATATATATATTCTGTCATTTTGCAAATGGCGGCGCTCACGTCGTTCTTTACAAAGCTTTAAATCCTCTCTAATGACGTTTCGCCGTGTTTGAATCGAACGAAATGTGGTCATAAACATGTGTTAATAGAGTGATACTAATAAAAAGCCTAAGGAACGTCTCTTCTGCGAGATACAGCTCCAATTATCACTGACGGACATTGTAAAATGGCCGCGCGCTCGACGCTTTCTGTTTGCCAAGCTCAAAACCATTCTCTTTAGATTTCGCCGTGTATCCAAAGAACGCAAAGTGTTTCTAGAACATGTTTAAGTAATATTATTGTGGTAGGAAGCTTACTTAACTGTTTTTCTGCGAGGTACAGCCCTAAATACAACAGAAGTCTAGTGACCCGTAGGCCAATAATGGAGGACTAGCGAGTCATGACACATAATTATAGCCATGATTCGCTCATATAGTCATCATAGGGTAGCCTTTTAGCCAGCACACTCCTCCTCCAGGCACAAAGTAACAATTGCTCATTTAGAATGTCATATAGATCAAAAAGCAGTAGGCAAACATTTGACAGTTTGGTAGGGATGCTTTCACTGGATATGACTGGCTGCTCTGGAGACTTGAAACTCTTGCAAACCCAACGGTCTAGTGTGTCTTGATGTATCTTTCAGGCCAACAACAATATTAATACTGTACCCCCAACTATCTGATTTACTGAACGTACATGTGAAAATTGCTAGCAAGTAGTTCGAGGTTCAGGGGCGCCCTGGCGCCCCACGAGTTTTTTAACTCGAAATACTTGTTATTAAATGTTTGCGTTTGTGCAATTTTGTGTGCACAGACGTCTTTAAGCCAATTTATTGCCACGCATTTCAACTAGCAAGTTTTCAGCTTTTAAAGCAGTACTTCTAGCTTTTGAGCCTGGTAAAATATAATTTAAGGAAAGTAAGTCTGCTCTCGAGGCAGTGGTCAAAGGATTTGAAGGTGAATGCCGTTCTTTCCATTTTGGATTGAGAGAATATGTACCTTCACACAGTAAGGCCTATAACACAAGCCTTCTCAGGAGGCAAAGCCCTGGAAAACCACTTCCATTTTATTCATACTACACACAGGACAACCCACCAGAGTCTCTGCATGTGAGTTATGGCAATGTAAACAATGCGGTTGCTGCGCATGGCCAATTTTGACCTTCGTATTTTCCTCCTTTTCTCCTTTAAATCGAGTCTGGAGAAAGCAAGAATGAAGATGAAGCCCGAACTTTCTTCGTTATTCATTCTATGAAGCGAGAAATGTCGCTGTAAATGAACCCTATAAAATAACACTTATTACGGAAGCAGACTTTTTGAGACGGTTAAGAGGCAAAGCAAAGACATAGGCAAGTGCAGAAACTTACTACCTAACTTTTCCATGTGGGTGATTTTCATAAACCAACCAGTCGTAAAGTTACATCAGCGCAACTAAATATTTCGAACATGTTCATGCACTGCGCATGCTGTAACTCTACACAGAGACCCAGTACAAAAATCCCCCACATGGGATCACTAGATCGTACCTTTGCTTGCCATTTTAGCCTTCAGTGCACAATTATCCTTCATACAAAAAGTCTGCCAAGCGATTTAGTGGCCGTACACGTCACCTGACTGTCAAACAGCAAAAGTCACATGAGGTCACGTGGTATTTGTGTGACATTTCTGATAATGGCCGACAATACGGTTTTGGTTCCACGATTCGGCGGTTCAGCTTGAACGATTCAATCAAACCTCTACGTTTAGGATAGCTCCCGTCTTCAAGCATGTACGTAGTAGCCGAACACTACTTTTAAGGCAATTTTGTCCAGAACTTCCTGTGCAGTCACACAAATGTCACATGACAATGCTCGCGTATCCATGGCAACACAGGAATTCACACCTTTAGGTGTCATATTTCCTTATGTAAACAGAACTGACATTTTCCACATGCGTCTTGCATGCCAATAGAGTGCTTCTTGTAGCAAAAATCGAACAAAATGATCTCCATGCGCGCCCAAAAAGAACCAGGCTGCAGTATCTCCTGTTGCTCTCAGGTGTTGATTCAGGAAAGGTTCTACACCCCTTTTGCCCAACACCATTGGTTGCCACTCAATTCTTGGCTTTTTCCTGCTAGTCAGGCCTCTCTATGGACACTTCCTAGCCCAACAGGTCAGTTTTGTGGTTCAGATTCAGTATAACCGTGTATACTCTAGTATAATTCAGTATAACTTTGTATTCTCCAGTATAGTTAAGAAGCATGGTATGAGCAATAATTTGTACAGTACAGATCGTATAAGACTCAAAAAACTGTATAAAAATGTTTATCACGTATATTTTCCTACCTAATATACTGCCATTTAATAATTAATTCGCGCGCGCAAAAAAAAAAAAACTCAATGGCAAATTATGGGCTTAAAATGTTAAAAGTTATTAAGTCAATGACTCTGATCATCATAACGCCATTTGAATTCATTGGCTTTAAATGCCTTTGTGATGTTAATCTACAAGAAGCCCTGGAAAGGTTCTACTCCCCTTTTGCCCAACTCCGCCGGTTGTCACTCAATTCTTGGCTTTCTCCTGCTAGTCAGGCCTTACTATGGCCGCTTCTCGGCTCAAACAGGTCAGTTTTGTGGTTCAGATTCAGTATCAGATTTTGTATTCTCCAGTATAGTTAAACAGCTTTGTATGAGCAATAACCTGTACACTACAGATTGTAAGAGACTCAAAAAACTGTATAAAAGAATGTTTATCATGCATATTTTTGTACCTACGTAATATACTGCAGCAGTATAAATATTAATTCGCGCTAAAAAACGTAACGGCAATTTATTTGCTTAAAAATGTTAAAGGATTATTAAGACAATTACTCTTATCATCATGACGCCATTTGAATTCATATGCTTTAAATGCCTTTGTGATGTTAATCTGCAAGAAGGCCTGATACAGTCGCCATTGATATATATCCACTTGTCCAAAATCAGTCACTAATTTATCGACCAATTGAAAAAGAATATACTAAGAGTCGATATTCTACTGCGTCTTTGTAATCTGTTGTGTATTTGGTATCCCATTTGCCCTCATTGCAACAATACGGCTTGCTGTTAGGCTCACTTCTAGTGTCCTGGAATGTTACAACGGCTTTGCCTCGTCCTTTAATCTCAACATCCTTCACATCACTTGCCCCAGATCTTTGCTTGTTACCAAAGTACAGCTTCAGCTTTCTCACGTCACACCATCTGTCTTCCACCTTTGTCAGGAGAACGCTGTTCACCGCACGCAAGCGCATTGCTTGTAATAGTACAGACGAAGAGTCACTCAAGTGGTACTTTGGCCTGTTAATCTGTTTCATGAACTTTTCCACACTACCTGAGGGGGTTCAAAGAGAGACATATTTGTATAGATATTTGAGATCAAAAGTGGAATTTAGCAGTTCACTTTGCATATATGTAAACACTTTGAAGTCAGAACAAATCTCTAAGTATATACAAGGTAGTTCTGCACAACTATGTGGTTTCCGTAATATGCATTTTGCCTTAATAGCAAAATTACTGTGATACACATACAAACACATGCCTGCATGCCAGTGTATGTATGTCACAAACCTACCATGCATAAATTATGTCATTCAGCAGATATGCACGCAAACTGACACACACACACACACACACACACACACACACACACACACACACACACACACACACACACACACACACACACACACACACACACACACACACATACACACACCACTAAAATACTGTATACTCAGCAATGCACACTAGTAATTATGCATCAACACTCACAATGTGTCTCTAGGACAACAAGTGCCAAGCCATTCTTCTCCTCAAGCTCATAATCTCTCCCCTCTTCCAAGTGGGTGTTTGCTGCAATGTGAGTTAGCAAGGCTCTATGGGTTGTTGTTGTAGGGATTCCCCGGAGCACAACAGTGCAGGCAGGATTGTAGGTCTGTAGCAACTCCTCCAGGGGGTCTGGCTCTCTGACCAATAGTGTTACTTTCACATTCCGGTCCAGGAGGGGCCAGTTGCCCTTGGCAACAACTCGCTGGGCAACTGTGGTGGATACAACAGCATGTCAAACTCACCACAAACATCAACCACAGAATGTGTTTACCAAGTACAATGAAGTCTCATGACTTCAAGTCAAGGGATGAGGTATGCATTTATTGATTCTCACCTGCAGCCTCCTTAAATGTGACATATACTGTAGCTCCTTTCAAAACAATTCCGCCTTCTTCAATTGCCCCTCCTCCTTTCTCCTCATTGTCAAGGGCCATCTCAAAGTCCATTTCGTCCCATGTCTCATCAACTCCCTCAAATATCACTGTCCTGCTCTGTATTCCCAATTCAGAAGGTGAGCTGGAGCTTTGTGGTTTACGAGGGATACAAATACCAGTTGTGGGTGGGGAGGTTTGAGTAGGGTATGGATCTGCGCAACCAATGTTCATTTCAACTGATTCTGAGTAATGTCGCCGAGGCCGGATTGCAGACACATCCATGCTTATAGGGGCATAAGATCCAACATTGGAATGAGTTTTAACATGACGTAGTACCCTTTCATGTGCAGAGTCCATAGATAAGGGCGGGCCTCTCATTATTGGATCAAATGTGTCCTGAGTTTCACCCCGCACAGTGGGGATGAGTGAGGATACAGCAATAGCAGACATCTGCCTTTCTGGTGCTGGTACCAAAGACACATTTGTTGGGTTTATCGAGGTGAGGTTCCTTTCCCCTATAAGTGAAGGGAGCGCCAGTGTAGCAAGTAAAGTATAATGCATACATGGACAGTGTACATAAGAAAGGGTCCTGAATAATTATGCAAGCATGTCTAGGGCCCCACCCTTGTGCAAACATTGAAAGGAATCATATTGAAAGTGCTCTTACCACAGTGATGAGTCAACACATGAATGCCATTATCTGTCTACTCTGTGAGGCCATGTCTATGCAACATGTACTATTGTACACATGTCACATGTGCATATTGTCCCCAGCACATGTATGTGCCTGAAAGCATAGGAGAGGGCTGGTCATGTGTACCAGTGTGAAGGTGTGGCTAATTAGACTGCTTCAGGTGTGTTTGACTTTCAGCTATATACTTCACATCTCAGCGGGACTGGATGTGCTGCTTCTAACTATATACCTTGTACATGTAAACACATTAGATCACTGATACAATACCATATCATATAACAGGACCAAAACCTACATTGCTAGACTAGTATACTGTACATGCGATAGATGTGTGCAACTAGTAATGTACTCTCATGGTGTGAGCAATATCACAAGCACTTGTTGCCTTATTGGCATACGCTCTACACTGAAACCACACCAAGTGTATGTGCTACCAGCCTTCTGTTTCGATTGAGATATAATAGCTCATGAACAAGCAATAATCAACAGATAATTAGCACGCGCGACTGCTGTAGCTACGTACCTTCTGGCCCCAGTCCGCTTATACCCAGGAGAGCCTCTTTTCTTAGACCAGACGTCCAGCTGACTTTGAGAACAGTCGCTGACTCGTCCCGTGGCGCTCGTAGTAGAAGGCCCACATCTTCGGCGTTTGCCCCATCAGGTATGTTGGATAACTTGACCCAGGAAAGTCTGCTTGAACGGCCAGACATGGCCTTCGACCTCGTAGCTACGTAGCTACGTATAGGAAGCTAGCCAGCTACTGCTATAACTAGCTAATTGTAAAGGTGTCGTCTGGAAGAATGCGAGTGTTCACACAGGACGTACTTCTTTGCCAGTAATGAAGAGCTGCACAGCGTTAATGGATCATCTCCAATTGCAAAGGGAGCTCACACGTGCACACGTAGTTGTCTTGATAAGCGAGTCCGTTCTTTCACTAAAACCGCAACTGCGCATGCGTGGCCAGGCTGTCTCTCCTCACGTGATACGCAAATTCCTAGCCCCTCGCCTATGATTATTCAAAGCATGTTCAAAGGTCTCTGGACTACTTATTACTTCCTCTTTAAACGTCCCTCGAGGCGACCATACCAGAACATGTTTTCGGTGTAGGAATTTTCACCCACAATTAGGACTTCCTGCATGCAATAGCTATTATCTATATCAATCAATCAATCAATGATATTAGAGTGCATCATGCCACACAGGCACTCGGAAACAAGGTGGTCCAAAGTAGCACTTAACTACATGAGTCATGAACACATAATATAGTTATTGTTACACATGAGTATTAACATTGGAGTTACATATTGGCACATACATAATAGTTACATGTGACCAAATCTTGTTTTCCACATGGTACACAGCTGGGCAACTAGTTGGTGGCTGTGACAAGCTTGGGTTAAGATCCTGGCTGTAGTTATGGCATCATGTGCTTATTGTGCGTGCATGGGATAACAATACTGTTATGAATAGGCAATTGCACCTGCTCTTTTGTGTGGTCAGGCTCAATTAATTCAGCATGTATAGCTATTAGCAAATCTGAATGACGTAATGGAGGCTTATATCACAAGAGAGAGAGGGACTATGCATGGGACTGCCCCTTGAAAAGTACCTCTCCACTCTGTTTTAGCAACCCATAGCTGCGGCCATGACGTAGTGCATAGCTTGCAAGGCCCTTAGTCACTACGCTTGACTGGCTTCTTCATAATTTTATGCGGAAACGCACTGCGGATTCTCGGAATGCCATAAAAGCTGTGGTGGTGCGTGCAACATATAGAAATAGCCCAAGAGCGGCCAGCGACATAGACATGATGGATTGGTTGGTACTATTATTGCTAGTTGGGCTGTTCGCGTTTGTTTTACTGCTACGACAAAGGCAGTTAGAAACGTCGCAACAGCAGAAACAGTCCAAGACAGACGTTAAACCTCTTGAAGAAACCGACGGAAGAATTTCAAGAGATGACGGATGTCAGCGCACAGCAAGCGAATGGCCTGCTGTTTATCTGATGGCTGAGGGCAAGATCGTGAAGAAAAACCGACTTGGCCAACTTCAGCTACTACTTGAAGGTCGAATCCCAGAGCTAAGAGGGGAGTTGATCATACACGGAAGAGTGCAGAGAAATACAGTAATGCTGGGAATAAGCCAGACAGGCAAGTGAATTAAAAGACTCACATAGCGGGCTACTAGCACACTAGCACGGGCACACTTAGTCTCTAGATGATGCACGCAAAACATACATACATACGTACATACATGCCGCTTGCACTGTGTCAGATAAAGGGTTCCCGTACATTTGGGGACCCGTCCCCCGATCTACATAAAATAGGGGACCCCGCGTAAAATTAGGAACCCATTGTCTTTCGTCGGAAAGGTACGTAGCCTGTTTTTGGAAGAGCGCAATTCGACGACGGACGAGTAAAGAACGGGCAGCAGTGAACGTCGTATCTCGTGCGTCGCTGTACTGTACTTCACATCAGGACGCTACTCCTCGATTTCCGGAAGAGTGACAAGCAGGCTCTACGAAAAAGAGCCAAATTTTTCCTGGTGAAGAAGACCCAACTGTTCTACGTTGGAGGAAGCACCAAGGAGAACGAACGTCTGGTGCATGGAGGACTGCAGCTAGCGACAGCTGCCACTTAGGGGTATAAACAGAACCCACGATATGGTGGCTTCGAAATACCTAGGGTTAGGGTTATTACATTTTCTAATTCACTTTCTAAGTTTTTATAATTTTGTCCTAGTATTATAATTATTACTATTGTAACTTTTTTTTATATAAGAAGGAGCTGTATAATCCATAAGGAGTTTGCGCAATCATAACAGATAGCTAGCTGTCTAGCAAGAATGAAATGCATGCATATCTAGAAATGAAGGAGAAACGCTGCTGCACCTGTACAGCTACGTACTCTGTAAAGCAAAGACTTGAGAGTGGTAGGAGATTTCTGTCATGCAGTTCTTCCTTCCAGTAACAAAAAGGCCAGGGCCCTATAATTTCATGGGAGGATGGATTAGAGTTAGAGTGGTATAGGTTTCTATAAGGTGTAACAGAGGGGGCCCTATTTTCATAAGAGGGTCCCCATTTTCAAATTGAAATGGGACCCAGGGTCCCCATTTTCACATGACACCGGGCCATAAATATTTCAGCCAACTACTTAGTCCACCTAGCTTGAAGCTGAAATCTGTCATATAGTCAACTATGAATTCGAAACTGCTACTTGAAAGTCCAGCTGGGTGTACACAATTGCCTAGCAAGCTATGCGTAGAGATAGTACCTCGTGATGTGTGGCCATGGGTCACTGTCGCTAAATACATCTCAATGACAGAATTTTACTGGCTATTACATTAGGGTACTTTGCTTTTCTGATAGCTATTCTTCATGTATAAAAATGCCCTGAAATGGTGTAGCTATCAGGAGTTTTCTTCAAATGACCTTTATAAGTCCAAGCAGATGATGAATCAAACTTTGTGAAGCTAAGAACACATAACACTGAAAACAGAGGTAGCTGTTTACATGTGAATTTTACATAACTACAGCAGCTACCATTTTTATATTTGACTTTAGAAATAGTAGTCACCAAAAATAATATTAACTTCTCATTTGTGCATTTTTTTAACCTATAACATTATATTATGATGTGCATCATATTATAAGCTTGTACTAATTATTATGTAAATATGCATTGCCTTGTGTACATAATCTTTACTATCAGTTCTTCTATCTGTCACAGTTGCAGCAAGACTGAGTTTACCAATCATACTTGATACCAATCAGGGAAAGCTGCAAATATCAATGGCACCGGCTGATGGACAGCTTCAGTGGGAATTGCTTGCATCATGGAATGATTATAACGCAGACAACACTGTGATAATCAGGAATATTAAGCCTGATTGCGATTTATTTGAGCTCGAAGAATGTATTCAAAATGAAACTCACATTGAGCAAGCCCATGTGAAACGAACCAAGGATTCACCTTCTTCTGCACTCCTTACAAACTTGCAAGGTATGTACATGGTATGAGTATATGCTACTGGAATACTATGGGAGGTTGGCATGACAATTGCATGCAATGCAGGTTATTTTTCCTCTTGATCGGTCAGGTTCAGCCACATACATATAGACACAGTCTATGGTTCATCAATCTGCAAGAGTACCAGTATCATTATAATGCATGTTTGTTAACTGCAATTGCAGAATGATAGCAAAATCCTATATATAATGGAGCTAAGCCCAAGTATCCGCGTTCCGTATTCTTAGGAGCGTTTAGCGTTCTGCGAAGGGAAACTGACGAGATTCCAGATGCAGCACTTCGTCCTACCTCTATTCCATTTGGCTGTGACGCGAAGCAGCCATGCACGATGCCCCTGCGGAAGGAATTGGGGAAATGCCGTTGCGGTAGCCATGTTTTCCGGATAACGATGCCATCTTTGCTAATGGTTGCCGGGAGCGCGAGGTGACATTGCAATGGTGCGCAGTGGTTTAGGAGAAGCTCAGCGGACGGACACCAGCAACCGACACATAGAAGCCAACCATGCCCAAGAGACAGGGACCGCGCTACCCACAGGCATATTCTGCGAAACATCCGTGCTTCCGGATGACTTTGCGCTCATCCACTATGGGCGATCTCCAGGATCGACTACACTGGATGAGCCTGTCCTTACAGAGGATCATCTAGACCGCTGTCAGCAACAACTCCAGCAGGACCAAGACTGCCTGCTGTTACCTCCTTGGTGTTTTTCTTGCCCAGCCTCAGCAATTTTACATGTTTACTCATCATGTGTCTAAATTAAAGCCAAGACCAGACTTTCCACACCATTGGTATGTACTTACACAGGCCTCTGTTTTCTCATGGCCAACTGGATATTACACTCAGTCACGTATCATGGCACACATTGCACTGACAATGTTGTATAATTATTTTGAAATTTTATGACAATATTTGCAGGCTATCTGTTTTATTCTTTTCTTGAGCAAGCCTTGCACTATATTATGTTCAAATGCATGCCCTGTTTGAATACTCCACTCCAATCATTGTCAATGTGATGTCTTCTCTATCACAGACAAATGATCGCGACTCGATTGTGCAACGCACTGGAAAACACCATCAGCAATAATTCTAAATAACACTGCAACAACGTGCCAACACACTACGCATGCGCAATCAGTGATCACCAGACATGCTACTAAGTATAACAGCAGACACAGCAGTCACTACCAAATATAACAGCAAATAATAATGTAACACCACCACAAATAGTAACAGACAAAACCATAAATCAGTGTATACAGTACACTCCTCCCCTCTTAAAACAAAACCCAATGTTTCACAACAGGGTTGAAAACCTTGCCGATGTTTTGACCAGATGCTCTGGTCTTCTTCAGGGCGAAGATATGCTAGCGCGAGCACGGATCATATTTATAGCCTAGCATCTCATCATGCGCTGTCACCGGAAGCCACATCAAGGGGTGTCACCGGAAGTTGCGGGATTGCCTTCCTCAAGGCGGCCATCCAACATCCAGGCAGCTCCAGCCCACCATCCCTGTTGAGGGAGGGGTGGTTCAGCCTGATGTGGATTGCCTCCTTGAGCATCAGTTCTCTGGGGGTCCTGGCTTGGTTGATCACTGTTGTCTCCTCCCATCTGATTGGATGGTGGTTCTCCCGCGCATGTTCTGCAAGGGCTGACTTCTCCAGTGTCCCCTTCTGACAGGAATCCCGGTGCTCTTCATTCTTGTCTCGAGCCTCCTCAGTGTCTCCCAAATATAGATCTCGCCACAGCTGCATGGGACTTGATACACCACCTTGGACTTCTTCTCCAGCGCCAGTGTGTCCTTCACCTTGGTTAGCATGGAACGTAGAGACAGTCCAGACCTGAAGACAACCTTCATGCCGAACTTCCTACAGACCCGTCTGATGTCCTCACTGACTCCTTCCGTGTAAGGAAGCATCACCATTGGGGGTCTGCGTCCCTCCTCCGGCAGTGGCTCCTCAGTGGTCTCCGCATCTCGCCTGGAAGGAATGGATGAGGAGCGGATGAAGTTACTGGGGTAACCGTTCTGTCTCAGCACCTTGGTGAGGTGACAATCTTCCTTCTGTAAGTCCTCCTGCCTGGTGGTGATGCTCCTTGCTCTGTCGTACAGACATCTGACCAGCCCTCTTTTGACGTGAGATGGATGATGGGACCGGAAGTCCAGGTACCGGTCCGTGTGTGTGGGCTTCCTGTAGACAGTGACATCCAAGTTGCCATCATCTTCAAGAAAGGGGAGGCTCCCTCCTTCTCCACTTCCACAGTGAACTTGATGGATGGCCGCACACTGTTGAGGTGGCTCAGGAGTCCTTCCATTGTGCCCTTCGATGCAGCAGGTGTCATCCACGTACCTCTTCCAGAGCCGGGGCTTGGTTGGGGCGGACCTGAGTGCCAGTTCTTCGAAGAACTCCATGTACAGGTTCGCCACAACTGCTGAGACAGGGGAACCCATTGCTGCACCTTCCCGTTGCTCATAGAACTCCCCTCCGTAGCAGAAATAGGTGGACTTCAAGCACGTCTCAAGCAGTTCTGCAACCCTGTCAGGGGAGAGAGTGGTCCTGCTCACCAGCGTTTCATCCCTTCGCAGTCTGTCACGAATGACCTGAACCGCCTCGTCGATGGGCACGTTGGTGAACAGGGAGGATACGTCAAAGCTGACCAGTATCTCGTCCTCCTCAACCCTCAGGTCTGACATCACCTCCACAAAATGCTTGGAGTTCTTCACATGTGAGTCCGTCTTGCCTGCTAAGGGAGAGATGAGAGAGGCGATGTGTTTGGAGAGTTGGTAAGAAGGGGCCCCAATGCATGAGACAATGGGTCTGAGAGGGACTTCTGCCTTGTGGATCTTCGGGAGGCCTTAGATCCTGGAAGGTTGGCTGCCAGATGGCCTGAGCTGGTGGTATAGATGCCCCGTGATCTCTCCATCCTTCTCCAGCCCCTTCAGTCTTCGACTCAGCTTTCCCTCCTGGGTAGCAGTAGGGTCCTTCTTCAGTCGTTTGTAGGTGGCTGTATCCAACATCCCTCTCATCTTCCTGTCATAGTCCTCTCTCGTTATCATCACTGTGGCGTTGCCCTTGTCAGCCGGCAGGATCACTTCATCCTCCAGGCTTCTTAGCTCCTTCAGGGCCTTCCTCTGCTCCTTGGTCAGGTTGTCCTTCGGAGGCTTGGCATGCCTGAGGATCCCACATACCCTTCCCCGGAGATCCCAGTCCCAGCTTCAGTACGTCCTCCTGTGGCTTGGAAAGTGAATGATCCGTTAGGTTGACCACCCACCTTTCCAGCCCCTGGGGGCGCAGTCCACGATGTTTGTCCCGCCTGTCCATGAGCTTCTCCAGTTTTTTAGTCTGGTTCAACTTGGCCTTGGCATGGGTGTCCTCGGCTGCTGCGTAGCTGAGCTTGGTCACCTTCTGGTAGTCTTCCATCAGGAGTTCAGACTGCAGTTGGGATTGAAGGGCACGAATCTTTGAGCTAAGTTCGCACCTGCTCCGGTAGGTCTCGCGTATGCGAGCCGACAGGAAGGCCCTGCCTGCTCGCTCCGCAATCCTGTAACCTTCTCTGGTCTTCACGGGTGGTTTGATCCTAAGGCTTGACGGGATTACTCCTTCGTCACGGCACCTCATGTTGAAGATGTGGTGGTTGCCCAGAATACTGCTGAGAGATTACGGCACCCACTCTGTATGGTGACGCATCAGCTGTAAGTGATAGAGGCAATGACGGGTCGTAATGGGCAAGGACCTGTGACGAAGACAAAACTGCCTTGATATCCCTGAATGCTGTTTCACACTCCACTGTCCACTTCCATGACTCACCCTTGTGGAGCAACTGAGTCAAAGGTTGTAACCGGGTTGCCAGGTTTGAAATGAACCGTCCATAATAGTTCACCAACCCCAGGAAGGAACGCAACTCAGTGAGATTGGTGGGTGTAGGAGCATCTGCCATGGCCTGCTGTTTTCCTCTGGTTGTGTGCAGACCTTGTGCATCCACCACATGCCCCAAGTACTCTACCGACGGCTGAAGGAATGAGCACTTCTGACGCTTCAACCTGAACCCATGGCTACGGGGACGCTCCAGGACAGTTGCTAGAGTGGCTAAGTGCTCTGCCTCGGTCGACCCAGTCAGGATGATGTCATCCAAGTAACACATCACCCGAGGCAAACCATGGAGGACCGCGTCCATGGTGCGTTGAAATATGGCGGGAGCAGATGCCACGCCAAATGGCAAGCGGGTGTAACGGTAAAGACCAAGATGTGTATTGATCGTCACCAGCTCACTGGAAGCAGCATCTAACGGCAACTGCTGATACGCTTGCGACAAATCCAGCTTACTAAACGACTGGCCACCAGCCAATGAGGCGAAGATCTCTTCTGGTTTGGGAAGAGGGTGCTGGTCCACCTCCAGAGCAGGGTTAAGGGTTACTTTGTAGTCACCACACAGACGGAAAGAACCATCTTTCTTGGGGACAGGTACGATGGGAGTAGCCCACTTACTGCACTCTACCTTCTCCAAGACTCCACTGGATTCTAAACGTTCAATTTCTTTGCCAATCGCATCTTTGATGGAAAAGGGACCGAACGTGGACGAAAAAACTTGGGCTGGCTATTCTCCTTCAACTTCAAATTTACCTGAACTGACTTCACCGTCCCGAGCTCCTCACGGAATACATCTTCGTATTGGTGCAGAAGCTCCTCCAGCGGAAGATTACCTCGCGTCTGGTATGCAAGGAGAGCCCAGTCCAGACGAATGTGAGCCAGCCAATCTCTCCCTAGCAAGGCTGGTCCCTCGCTCTTCACTATGACCAATGACAGATCCTTCTCCTGGTCTTTGTACACAACATGGACAGGCAAACTGCCCACCACATCCACTCGCTGTGCAGTGTACGTGTGCAAGGCAATACCAGCCGGCTGGAGCTGTCCGTTCGGAAACAGTTCCTGTTGCTGCTTCAGTGACATTATGGACACAGCCGCACCTGTGTCAACTTCCATTGACACAGGGACACCCTCTACCCCGACCTCTACTACCATTGGATCAGTCCGCCTGGATCCTAGGCACATAGTAGGAAGGTCGGCTTCCTCTGACACCTCCACTGTAGCCAGTCACTGTGTTCTAGAGCCCTGAGGCCTAGCACCCTTGTGCCCCCCTCTAGACTTGGCTGAATGGCAGGCACGAGCCAAATGCCCCTTTTTCTTACACTGGTGGCAAATGGTATCAATAAAACGACATGTAGCAGCCAAGTGATCAGTGCTACCGCAGCGATAGCACTCCTTCCCATGACCCTGGGGTTTACTGCTGCTCTGACACTGGGCTGGCCCTTTGTATGGGGTCCTGCTATGAGAAACCTGGTGAACAGCACTACTGGAGACAGCACCTCTCAACTCTCTAGCATTCTGCTCTGCTAACTCCAAGCTATGTGCTATGGTCAGTGCCTTACTCAGAGTCAACTCGGACTCAGCTAGCAGGCGCTTACGGTGCACCTCCTCCCTCAGGCCACAAACCAATCCATCCCTCAAAGCATCTTCCAGCCCTTCCCTAAACTCACACCTGGATGCCAACTTCCGCAACTCCGCTTCGAACTGGGCCACGGTCTCTCCCGGTTCCTGTCGTCGCTGATGGAACCGAAAACGTTCCGCCATAATGATCTTCTTGGGTTCATAGTGCTTCTTCAGCGTCTCCTTGAGCTGCGCCAGCGTTTTCACGGATGGTTTAACTGGTGAAAACAAGTCCCTCAAGAGGGCATACGTCTGCCCACCAACGAGGGTAAGAAAAACTGGGACTTTACGGTCATCCGGTATCGCGTTAGCCGCCAGGAACAAGTCAATCCTCTCCAGATAAGCCGCGATCGATTCGCGGTCGGCATCGAAGATCTCCACTTGACCAATTGCTGCAACTGCCATATCCCACCTTCGTCGCCACTTGTGATGTCTTCTCTATCACAGACAAACAATCGCGACTTGATCGTGCAACGCACTGGAAAACACCGTCAGCAATAATTCCAAATAACACTGCAACAACGTGCCAACACACTACGCATGCGCAATCAGTGATCACCAGACATGCTACTAAGTATAACAGCAGACACAGCAGTCACTACCAAATATAACAGCAAATAATAATGTAACACCACCACAAATAGTAACAGACAAAACCATAAATCAGTGTATACAGTACAGTCAGTCTGTATGACATGCAACGTGCTGGCTTTTGAAATGCACACAATGTCAGATAGGCCATCCACACAGTTAATGTGCCAGTCCCCGAGAAACCATCATCGATGTGCTGGCGTTGACATGCCAGTGCAGGGCAGCCTTCGTTGGTAGTTATAATAGCAATCGTTGCTCCATCAAAGCAATGTTTGCTGCCTGATTATCTTAAAATGTGTTTTTCGAACACAATATATGGATTACCAGTTGAAGTTGTATGAAAAATGACAATTAATATAATAATAGTTAACATGACTTTGCCATTACTACCTATATTTCCTTTAATTTAGGAACAGCCCAAGTGAAGCAAGTTATGAGGAAACTGAATAACCTCAAGTGCCCAGTGACAGAATGTACCTTGTGTGTTGAAACGTGGCCTGAGATTAATCAGCTAATCTTGACTGATCTGGAAGAAGGAATCACCACAGACATCATGGAGGCATATTTCAGGGATGAAGAAAAGTCAGGGTGCAATTCATTAGTGGACGTGACAATGAAAGGGAGGGGTATTGCCGTTGTCACTCTGCAAGGCAGTCAAGGTAAGAGACTGAGTTTAGAATTTACATACTGGCCCAAATACAGAGCTTCATCTCAATAGATTCTTGAGAGAACTAGGTTGAGCAGCCCTTTTGAGTGATTTTCTTGCAATAGCAGATATAAAAGTGCATAGATACCCTGTTCTTGAACCATGTGTAGACTGTATTATTATAGCTACATACAGGAAAGGTTATAAGAGTAACTACCATGTGTAAATCTCCCAGCAAATAGTCAATCAGTTTACAGAGCTAAAGGGTACGTTAATTTGTTGTAGTACATGCACTCCCTATTAATTAGGACATCAATCAGGGCAGGCCCTTGAATCCTAATAAATGGAAGGGTGCCCATATTTCAGAAGTCTTAGAATGCATCTCTGCAACTGGGACAGAAGGCACTGTTACCCATCATGGCCATTTAAGATGTACATCATGGCGTCCAAATTTGGGCTGGACGCCCTTTATATGGAGGTTTAACTATTGATATGTGCATTTATACGCACTCTAATTAATTATGTGAATGATTGTCCTTGAGATGTGTTTGACTAAAGTTGCATATGATCAGTGCATTTTAAAAGAGAGTGTCAGGAACCATGCATTTACTAATTAGACATTAGGGCCCATAGACACAAATTTGCATCAAATTATTGTATGCGCTTAAGGCCCAATGACGCAGATTTGCGGCAAGACAAATTTTCCATATGTTTGACTGCCAGGAATGGAGGAATGGTACAAACTTTTCACAGCACGCCTAGTAGTCATTTGGCCATCATTTCGATTACCGCCATCTCTTCTGGTCATTCTTGCACCACACAAGCAAGCGCCGAACTTTTTGCAAAGTTGTGCACCATTTCGGTGCATGACCAGAACACTACCATGTACCATGGTAGTGACAAGAACGAATGTAGTCGGCAGTTGAACAAATAGGCCGGAAGCTAGAGCAGCTCTTAGGCCCTTTCCTGGGTCATAGAAGAGCCAGCAAGTAAAATACCAGTGTCCGTGCACTGTTCTTGTCTTCTTCGGCTGCCGTGCTTGTGAAGAATCCGGAGCTAGGTCATGAACATCCCAGAGCCTTCCTAAGGAAAAGCACCAATGAATGCAACACCCAAGTCAACATTTTGCGCAAAGAAAGCCAGAAAAGCCACTGAATAGAAAAAGCACGATGCTTGTACAGAGCCGCCATTTTAAAGTTAGGCCCACAGTACACGAGCGCGAAGTTCAAAATTGGGTCCTAATGCAATCAAAATTGCCAGGTATGGTCATTTCCCAATTCCTTCTGCGCAGTTGTGCATAAATTTTAGCATATCCACAATGCACAATGGATTGGTAAATGACGACACTTAGCTAATTCAATGGGGGTTCATATTTGTGCCTATATGTGTGTGAACAGCACAAATATTATTACTGCGCGAACGTGAGTATGTTTCTGTAATTTACATCATTGTTAATGTTATGCAATTGCCATTATATTTAATATGCCACACTAATAGAGGTTATACTTCATCTTGGTTTTAGATGTCAAAAGGATTATGGAGAAAGACAGCTACGAAAAATTCATATGTCCTGGCGTGTCATTGAAGGCATACCATCCTAAGCTCATTCCATGGCTTGAACTGAGCCACCAGGAACAGCGAGTCCTAATCCATGGAGATGATATTCATCCTCCTTTTGGTCAGCCAATTACCTTGGAGCTTTACAGCTTTCTGAGTACCCAGCATATGCAATTGGAGACACTCAGATCGAAGTTAGATCCAATCTGCGCAAAATTTGAATTAACCACTGCTCCAGATAATGGAATTATAACAGTTTATCCTGAAGTAGGAAGCAGCCCTGAGGAATGCAGGAAAGTTGTTGAGGAGTTCCTTGCAGAATTTGACACTCAGTACAGAGATGTGCCAAAGAAAACTGACAGAAAAGCCATTCTGGAGCACATGAATGCATTGCACAGAGACAATGATAGGGTGGTAGCTACTCTACGTGAAGACAGAGTATGTATGGCAGGGTACAAAGAAGCTGTCAAGATGGAGTGTGATCACCTTGAAGGAGTGATTAGGGATCACACCATGACGGCTAAGAAGGAAAAGCTGGAAATGTCTGCTTTGCAGTGCATTGATTCCTGCGAAAGGAAAGCATTCCAGAATAAGTACCCAAAATTGAGGTTCCAAGTTCTTCAGAAGGAATCCACATTGTCAGTGTATGGTGAAGAAATACAGTGTCAGAAATTCCTTACTGAAGCCAAAGCATTCCAACCAAATGTAGTAGATATTCAACTCCCTCCTGAGGCCATTGTATTCCTAGGATCCAAGAACAAAGGGAAGAAACTGTTACAGGAAGTGATGCAGAAATACTCACATGTCAGTCACTACATCACAGACTCCAATGGGGATGTCCTTTTGGATGATCTGTCTACATGTACTGGTCTCAAAATAGTCACATGCACTGATGCTAAACTAGCGATTACTGTTGCACAGGAAGTGAAGGAAAATGTCCATACTGACACTGTAGAAGTTCCAGTTGAATTTAAGCACACAGTGCGCCAGGACTGCTGGGTTGAAGCACAAAGGAGAATGGAAGCAGAATACACTGCAATGTTCAGGCCAAATCTGGAGGAAGATCCCCCAGTAATTTCGATTGTCTGCAAAGCAGATTTGGCAAAGGAAACTAGGGCAGCTATAGAAGAGTTTGTCAATGAGGAATGCTATGCTAAAGAGGTAATCACTTTAAAAGAAGGACAGTACAATTACATGGTCAGTCAGTCCCATGATTGGATACAGCTGCATGCAGAAATGAAAGAACTGCAGAAAAAGAAACATATTGAGTTTAACTTGCCAGTAGCAAACAGCACAGATTGCCCTATGTTGACAGTCAAAGGATTCACTACAAAGGTGAAACAAGTAGTGCAAAGGATTCGTCAAATTCAGAGCGGTATCAAGGAAGATACAATTAGTCTTTCAAAGCCAGGGCTATTGGAGTACTGCAAATCGTCAACTGGGCAGCAACAGCTCATTGGAAAAGCTGCAACATACAAAGCAGTCCTTGTGATTCGCACAGGTGAAGAGCAGCAAATGGAGGATAGTACCACTGCCAAGGAGTTGCCCCACAAGACGTTAGTGTGCACTGATATAGGTGGAGCAAAGGTTGAAATCATGCAGGGAGACTTAACTGAGTATCCAGTGGATATTCTCGTGAATGCAGCCAACACAGATCTGCAACATGGAGGAGGAATTGCAGGGCAGATATCCAGAAAAGGTGGGCCAGAAATTCAAAAGGAATCAAGCGAGTATATCAGTGAACATGGGCGCCTCAAGGAAGGGGATGCAGTTTTACTGCATGCCACTGGTGTTTTACCATGCAAGGCAATAATTCACACTGTTGGGCCGAAATGGGCTGGAGGACGTGCAAAGGAAGAAGAGACCATTGCCAAGGCAGTATGTGGAAGCCTCAAATTGGCTGAATCAGAGTCCACCAAGTACAAATCTACTGCATTTCCAGCTCTTTCTACTGGTATTTACAGAGTTCCCCTGGATGTTAGTGCTCGTGGGATGTTAGCTGGCATTAAAGAGTTTCTTCTGGATAACCCAGAATCCACCCTAAGAGTGATAATAATGCTGTATAAGGAGGAAGACACTATACCCTTTGTGTCGGCTGCTGAGAAGTACTTAGATGCTGAGCCGTACAAAAAGGCTAAAGCAACAACATTTGAAGACCTAGAAGATGATGTAGTTGTTGCAAGAAAGCCACCACCAAGACCTCCACCTCCACAAGTTTTACCAGCAGCAATCCCCAGAGATGATTCTGATGTGCAAGCAGCTGCTTTCACTGAGAATGCATCAGCAGCTGATAAACTGGAATTACATAAAGGAACACTAACAGACTTTAAGGTAATTGGCAGGTAATCTCATAATTATACATAAAGGGTTGCGCTTGTGCACTATAGGTTATATACTTAATGTCATCTCTTGAATGGCTGGTTCCTATTGGATCACTGTTAATTATGGCAGGAGTTATTGTAATTATAGTGCAATAATATTATTGCTTATATGCACATGTACAGCTCTATTGTGTGTGTGGCCATGGATCATTGCATTTTACTGTCACAGTGTGCTAATTATCACTGTGTATTACAGTACTCTGTAAATTGAAGATAATCAAATTACAATCACATTCAGTATTCATGCTACTATGTACATGTTCAAATCCATACAGGCTGATGTGTGCGTCAACACAACATCCACTAGCTTGAACCTCTCCAATGGCATGGTTTCCAAGAGCCTGTTAGTTAATGGAGGGCATACACTTCAGGAACAGTGCAACAAGCACATTGAAGAACATGGAGAAGTTCCAGTTTGGGGATTTGCCACAACCACAGGAGCAGATACCCACTTCAAGTTTATCATACACACTGCTGGAGCAGAATACAAACAGGGAAATGCTACAAAGGTGCAGTGTATAGTGTATATGCTAGATTCTAGTTATAGCTATAGTAAAATTTAACCTACATGGCTATAGCCCAAACTGGTATGTATATTAGGCGGGGAATGGCAATTGCCTCGGCTGGTTCTGTTGGCCTAGGCAGCTGAAACTCCACAATAGTTATAGATTCTAAGTTGTCTAGGGTTCAATGTCAGATGGTGTCGATTTTCCCTTCCTTGCCCACCTTTCTTTCAATTAAGTCATCACTTCCATTAGAATTGTTATCCATGCATGGCTCTTCTGATACTGTATTTATTTGTTTAGTTCAACTTCAACTTTTCAGTGCAGTAGTAATATTGCAACATTATTATTTTAAACTTGATTGTACACTGCTTCACCTGCAAGTGCTCCAATTATTTATCATTTCATCTAGGATATGGAGAGCATGATTGGCAAGGTGATGGCAGAATGCGACCGCCTCAAGACTTCATCTGTGGCCTTCCCTGCAATAGGAACTGGTGCTCTTAAATTTCCTCCAAATGTCACTGCACAAATCTTGGTGCAGACTGTCCATCAGTACCTGCAAGGAAACTCTAGTACTTTGGTGAAAAAGGTATTATTTGTCATTTACCAAGATGAGGTTCTCAATGCCTTCCAGAAGGAACTGACGGCTCTAAGGTACATGTCTTCTGGGCCACCTGGAGCACAGCCACCATCCGCGGCGTCGCCCATGCATTCATTGACCAAGTGTGCAGTCAGACAAAAGAGCATGTCACCAATGCCAATTACAGTGGTGAAAGGGTCACTGACAGATGCTCAAGTAAGCTTCAACTGAGAGGAGTAAGATTATATAATTATAGCAAATATCTCTTGGTATATATTTTACTAGAGCATTCAATTATGACTTTCAGTTTATGTACTGACCATATATACATGTGTATTTTAATTAATTGTACGTAATTATGACTCATTCTAATTGTCCAAAATTTAAGAGCACATGCCTCGTATGTATTTTAATCATTACTTCAGGTTGATGTGTACGTGAACACTACGAATGGTTCTTTGGACCTCTCTAATGGTGCCGTTGCTAAAGGTCTTTTGAAGGCTGGTGGTCGTGCCTTACAAGATGAATGCACAAGGTACAATCGTGCCAATGAAGACATTGCTGTGTGGAACATAGCCACTACTGAGGGAGCTGGACTCAAGTGTAGAAATGTAATTCACACAGTTGGAGGTCATTATGATGGAGCAGCTTCTGAAATGGTAAACCATTAAGATTGAGATTGCATTTTAATTCATCATATATACAGAGTTCATGCCAGTGTAATTTATATGGATAGTCAAAACCAAGATCCATATGGCAATAAAATAATTATTTGTAATATTTCCTTCTGTTAGGGCCTGGAGAAAATGATTGGAAAGGTGATGGCAGAGTGCAACCGCCTCAAAGCATCATCAGTGGCCTTCCCTGCAATAGGAACTGGAAATCTTGGATTTCCTCCTGATGTCACTGCAAGGATCATGGTACGGGTTGCTCATCAATTCCTACAAAGAAACTCCAAAACTTCCGTACAGAACATAGCCTTCTACATATATCAAGATGATATTCTCCATGCATTTCAAACTGAAATGAAAGCTTTCATGTCGGTCCCTGCCATGCACCCTGGAACAATTAGAGCACTGTCACTTCCCACAGTGTTGCCCGAGGATAGTGCAGAAGTAGTGCCTGCACCTGCTGTATCATCACCAAGAGCAATGCCAGTTACTGACACTCAGTCAGGCACCCAAGCTTTGCTACGGCGCAACTCTTCACGAATGAGTTTCAGTTCTGCCACCAGGACAATGGTGAAAGAATTGTCTATAGGTGAATTATGCATTCAGATCATCAATGGTGATATCACTGAAGAAAGCAGTGATTGTCTTGTTAATGTAGCAGCCCCAGGTCCAAGACTGCTGGACACTGGCTTGCAAGGGGCTTTTCTGAAGAAAGGTGGACAAAAGCTACAGCTAGCCTATACAGCAGCAACAAAGGAAAAGGGCAACCTCACCAAGGGCAAAGTAATAGAAACTGCTGGTCCTGTGGGGGACTTGGAGAGTAAACTGGTATACCACATTTGTCCGCCAGATGGTCACAGAGATTTGAAAGGAACTGTTAAATCTGTATTGGAAAGGGCAGAGAAAGCTCAAGTTAAAACTGTAGCATTTCCGATGACTCTTGAGACTGGCAAGAAGGCATTTCCAGTTGAAAAGGTTGCCAAGTACTACTACAAAGGTGTAGCATCCTTCATCAAAGATCCATACTGGTCCCTTACAACAGTGATTTTCATTGATCCTGATGAACGCTTGGCTCATCAATTTTTACGCACATTTGAGAATGCAGCAAGTAAGGATGGAACTGGACTATTAGCAAGGGGTAAGCAAGCAATAAAAGCAATAAGTATCAATAGACGGCGTTCTAGTGATGCTGCAGCTACTGTCAAGAAGCAAAGAAACCCTGCCCTTCAACGTTTGTCATCTAGTCTTTCCCTAAGGTTAGAGGAAGAAGGTCCGGTCACTTGTTTTACAGTTTATGCTAGCACAGAGAAAGTGGCCAAGATGGTTACCAAAGAGATTCAGCATTTTGTTGTCACTCAATTCAAGGAAGAGGTCATTCATGATCCTAATGTGGAGCAACTGCAGCTTCAGCCTCACACCACTGACAAACTATATAGTGAAGCAGAGAGGAAGCATGTCAAACTAACTATTGAAGACGGCAACATTGTATTGCAAGGTCATAGGCATGACACTGAACAGCTGATGAACGCTGTGCACAAGGAGTTGAGCAGAATTGCAACTGCAAGAGAAAGATGGAATCGCGAGAAGGCTGAACTACAGACGAAACAAGCAGAACTGCGTACTCTACAGGAAAAGGCTGCAAAAGATCAAGTAGAGGTACAGAAGCAAAAAGCTGAGAAGGGAAGACAACAAGCAGAGAATGAAAGTGCAAAGAAATCAGAAGAATTGGAACAGATAAAAGAACATGGTAAGAACTCAGATGTGGCAGTACATAATATATACACAGTACTATGGTAACAACTGCCAGCAAGTCATGCATTGGAATAAATCGATCTATCAAATGGACAATATATCTTCTATGCAGGAGGTTTCAATTGTCCTTGCACATACCGTACAAGGCATAATTGTATGTAATATGTACTAGTTATAACATGGCAGCGAGGGTGCTGGCTGATTTATCACACAAGGGCGAGAAGCGCCCGAGTGCGATAAATCAGCTAAGCACACGAGCGGCCGTGTTATAACTGACTTGTTGCGATTCAAACAGCAGCAATTAGCGTTTGAATTCATTCGCTGTCGAATGAATTTACCGAACGAACCTGACTGAAGTTACTATAGAAACCAGAGAACATCCTCTTCTCGGAGCACAAGGCGAAAGGCGAGAAGCGTCGCAAGAAAAAGACTGTCAGTGACCTCTTGTACTGAATAAAGCGTCGGCGCCGCTTGAGTCGACACTAGGGCAGATGAGTAGAAGTCCTACAAGCAGCGTACGAAGGGTGAACTTTCTTTTTAGAGAGTGTACTAGGATTTAAACGACTGGAGAACTTTGGAGTGGTGAGACCTACCTTCAAGTTGATCCATCAAGTGAACTCGGGAAAGGGAATCCGAGTTTCTCTGTCACTAAAGACAGTACATGCACAATTACAAGTGACTGCCATAAAAGTACACGTGCAGTGCTGTGCTAGGCATAAATTTATGTTGATGACCATGCTTCCAAGTGCCAAGCACTCATCATTCGAGAGCCAATCTTCATGAGAAAGTTTACAAGGTGATGAATATCAAAGGCATTTTGCTAAAGCAGTAGACAAAACGTTTGTTTAAGGCTAGAAAGTGATTGGGTTAGCAAATAAGAGCCCCATTTGACACAGTGTGTTATGAGGTAGGAAAGTGTAAACAGTGGCGTTATGCGAAATTAGCACACTGCAGCTTGCTTTGATGTATGGCTTCCTCATGTAACAAATAGCATTAACATGTCATTGCCTAAAATTGTCATTCCAGTTTTCATTGGCTGCCCTCTTCCTCTCCTTTGTTTCATCTCAGTTTCATGTATAATCCACTCTTTACTAGCCTCTCCTCACTCATCTCTGCCAAGGCTCTTTTCCATCTCTTATATAGGCTTGTACGTCCATACAAGCACATTTATCTGGATCGAGCACGCATTGAATTCACATTCAATCCGGATCATTCGTGTCCACATGGAATCGCATTAATGTGGGTCAAAATCAATGCGCATTAGTCTATCCACCTGCTGAGGTAGATTGGAAGTGGGATTGAGTCGATTCGGTTCAAAGCACACCAAATGTATACAGAAGATGGCTGGTTCTGGTTCTGGTTTTGGTACTTTGAAGACGGTGCGATCAGCAAGATATGGCCGAGCATATTTCAGAACCATTAAAAACTGCACAGTCTGCAAGCACAGATGTGCATACAGTTAGCTCCTACATCCAGCTAAAATTTTGACGAAAATCATGCTTGCTAGTTCCTTTGCGCTATGATTTGTAAATCGCTTATTCGTTGTAGGCATGCAGCCCCGATGTATATGTGCCACTTGCAATCATCTCTCCGGCAGCACTTTGCTACGTCTGCACATTCTTCCTACCTTTGTCGCTGCATCCACCTTCTTAGGAATGTTCTCCATCTCTGCACCCGTACAAACTGAATACCAGAGCGCCTCTGATGTCTCTCTCTTTGTACACTCAGTTGATGTACTTCAAGGACAAACTACCATGGAAAGCAAGCCAACAAATCCAACTCCAGTTCGCTTAATGCCATTTTAATGCGTTCGATTCACATTGGGGTTACCAGCTTAACTGCAAAGAATTCAATTGCGCATTCAACGCGGATGCTGTGTGGACAAAACTTATGACTCCTTTGCAATTTGTCTGGCAATTACTTAACATTCTCATTGCTTATTATGTAACAGGCAGTGCGCATGCATGCCTATTATAATTATTCTAAAAAGAACTCGTCACATGATAGTTCATGCCACTTATTCAAACTCCAAATGCATATTCACCGTTTACAGTGTGGACACACTTCAAGTACTCGATTCGCATTGGGGTTACTGGCTTAATAGCAAGAATTCAAATGCACATTCAAAGCAGATGCTGTGTGTACAGTTATGACTCCTTTAGACTTAACTGTTAAAATAGGGAGTGATCATCACACCCAGAGTTGGTGTGAATTGGTTGCCACTGTGAGCACACCCATTTGCAGTGTGATGTTCTCTCCGATCATGCAGTACACAACATACCATTATGGGAACAGTTTGTAAGAGAATAAGCACTTAATGGTACATTTCATTACAGATACGGTAAACTACTTTGAGAATTTGAGTATACGTAGTACACAGCATACCACCTTGCGGGATTGTTTGTGGGTGATGGCATCCGGATCCCTGCAATAATTGGGCATCTAGTGCCCCAATGAACTTCACCGGGGAATATGGCATCCCTTGCAAAACATTGGGCATCTAGTGCCCCAATGAACCTCACTGGGGAAACCTTTTATAACCATGAACAACTCCATATCTCCCATGTAGGTGAAAGGCCTGATGACTGGGACCCTATGAACATAGATCCACTTACTGGCAAGGAGGTTCCTTACATGGCTGTTAGCATTACTCCTGGTAGTACAGAGTATGCAGAAGTTGCACATCAGTTCTCTACCAGCATGGGTGCAGCTGGATCACTCATTCGATGCATGCAAATGCCATATCGAGGCATAATAGACATTCAACGCATCCAAAACCCTGTACTCTATAACCAGTATATTGCTAGGAAGAAGGCCATGGCCAAAGCAAACCCAAGCAACATTGAAAATGAGCAGCAGCTCTTTCATGGATGTCCAAGGAATGTCACTAACAACATCAATAGTACTGGATTCAACAGGAGCTATTGTGGAAAGAATGGTAAACTATAAATACACATGCACTTCAATTGTATTATACAACGCAAAATTGTGCTAGCTATAGGCAACTAATATTGTATGACCTAATTTCACATACTTATATTAGTGAGTGTATAATTATGTGCAGCGTCATATGTATGACTGTGCAGTGTCATGTGTTTCCTTCCTTCATGCATAGCTATTGCCTTTGGACAAGGTGTGTACTTCACGACTGATGCCCAATATGCAGCAAGAGATTTGTACTCTGAACCGGACAGGAATGCATATGGTCACAAGCACATGTACCTGGCAAAAGTGCTGACTGGAGAGTACACTAAAGGAAGGCGTGATATGAAGGAACCACCATCAAAAGATCCATACAATGAAGCAATAAAATTTGACTCAACTGTGGATGATATTCATGATCCACGCATTTTTGTTGTGTTCTTTGACGGGCAGGCATATCCAGGGTACCTTATCACATTTCACTGATCATGGTAGAGACTAAGGCTGTTGTAGGCATACATAGTTCATGGTAGTAGCTAGAATTGCTGTATTTTTACAACCATGCATGTATTCACCAATAAACTTTATAAATGCTGTATAATTTTGTAGGTATAGTTTCCAGGCATTATCTGCTAACATTGCACTATAATAGCGGATTTCATAAGCTGTTGCCAAAGTGGTCATTCCTTTTTCATGCT